>JARJLF010000636.1:0-156148 GCA_029378395.1 Mycena leptocephala
GCATCTTTACCGGTCAAAGACGTACCTGTTGGTTTCTCCTCCATGTTCCTAATCTTCTCCTCCAGCAACTCTTTCGCAGTGGTGATTCTTTCCTCTTCCTCTCTCACCGCAGCTTCCCGCAGCAGCACTTCCTCCTCTCTTTCTTCGAACATCCGCTCTCTCGCTTCGAGCTCCCCATTCAACACAGCACGGAATTCCTCTCGCAACACCTCCTCGCGCTTGCCCCACGCGTCTAAAACCTCTGCCTCGCGCCGCCGTACAGCTTCCATGATTTCATCTTCTCTCCTCTGCATCGATCTGCTGACTTCCTCCTCGCGCCTCAGCACAAGGACACGGAGCTCCTCTTCGCGGTGCTTCACCGCGGCGTGAATCTCGTCCATACTGGGCTGGGAGTGCATGTGGAGCTGGGCTTGATGCAGTTGAGACTGGCACTCGACAAGCTGCGACTGAAGGAGGTGGATTTGAACATCTCGTTGTTGTATCATCTCCATGATCTCCGACTCCTTCTCGTTCAAAGCAGACTCGCGGCCAAGTAGGTCGCGCTCCTTGGAAGTCAGGGTAGCTTTGTGTGATTTAATTGTATTGAGCCTTGATACGAATCATTTAAGTGATGAGAAGGAGGAGATATATGGATTGACGCACAGCTTCTCCGTCTCGGAAACCTTGAACGCGAATTCCAGGCGCTCATGCTGAAGAAGTTGCGCTGCCGATGGTCGCATTGCGGGCTGAGAAGACATCAACGACTGATCCGTGGAGGCGAGAGAATACGCACATTCAGGTTCAGCATTGCCTTGATCACACTGCTCAACGCCTGCGAGTAACCTCGGGGTAAAGGCGGGATACGAGCATTCCTGAATTAATGGGACATTAAATTAAGTCGACGACAAGGGGAAAGAACATCGGCGAACCGTATTAAGGCACTCAGTTCGTTATGGGTCTTTGCCTCGTGAAATGGCGGCTTCAATGCGCACAGTTCATATATGAGGCATCCCAGCGACCACATATCGGATTTGGAATCATATGCTTTCTCTTGCATCAATTCCGGAGACATGTAGTAAGGCGTCTATGCCATTCATTGAGAACGGGAATTCATTGAGGAAAGAAGAGCATACCCCGACATAGGTGTTGGCAAAGTTCGTCTGAGCCAGCGCCTTTGACAACCCGAAGTCACCAAGTTTGACGGTATTGGATTCATCCAGGAAAACTATGGCGCTAGCGCTTTAGATGACGCTAACGAAGAAAAAACCCAACGTACCATTGTCAGGTTTCAGATCTCGATGCAGAATCTGCGCTCTTCTCTCTTTCCCGTCTATCTCGCTCCCACTCCCGGCACTCGCAGTACGGCCATGACCACCGGTGTTATGGCAGTGATTCAGCGCCAGCAGAATCTGCATAAAGTAGCCCCAGACAGCGTCTTCGGAAATGGGACGGTTCTGCTTCACAGCTTGCTTGATGACCGTGGAGAGGTCGCCACCTCCACAGTATTCCATGAGAATGTATAGCACTCCAGCGTCGCGATCGACGTAGCGGTCATGGTAGCGGACAATGTGGTCGTGATGCAGGTCTTTCAAAATATTGCTGCACAGAAGGAAATGTTAATAGCGTGCCAGAAAGCACAGTTGCGCGGAATAAGCGTACACTTCGGCAACTATTTGTTTCCGGTCCCTCTCGTTCATGCGGTCGAAATTCAATTCCTTGCGCGCGAATATCTGTCGAACCGTTAGCTTTGTTTTTTGCCACCCAATTGAAAGAACGCACAAGGCCATCCGTCTTCCGGCGGACCTTCCTGATAATTCCAAACGAACCGTTTCCTATCACATCTAGTGCTTCATAGAGATCTAGAAAGTTGGAAGTCATAGTGGTAGACGAAAAGAGCAAAGTCGAACTTGCGTGACAGGCGGCTTGTCACGCATCATGTGATCGTGGTTCAGATCGGGCCGCTTAGGCCGATCAAGGTAGCTTGGCGGCCTGGCCGAAATAGGGAGCGAATATCTCGTTTCGAGAATCTTGCGTCGTCCTCGACCATCTAACGCAGCTTGACCATTCTATCGTTGCAGCAGTGCTACATCCAGAGATGTCGATTGCCTGTTTTTTTTCCATAAACTCTTTGCGCTCAAGTTCAACCGTCGAAGCGACGGCGGCGCCTCCGTTTGAAGCAATAGATTTAAAGGATCCAACTGTCCCATGGCCAGCAGTCCCGCAGACAAAATACAATCTTGTGCCTGTTGAAGAACTATTTGCTCACGAGAAACAATTCAAAGACGCTGTTTTGGAGTCTTATTCAAAAGAAAATTCTGATCAAATGGCAAAGTCTTACTTATGCGTCAAGCGTAGGACGAGTCTCCGAGCTCAGTACCATTGTCTACGCGCTATTGACATGACACGTGATCGCGTTTAATTAACTTGGGGATCGGGATCTATTTTTACCGTTGCCAGCGCGCGACGTCATGTCTTCATGTTTCGGTGTGCTTCCGATCCCAAATCCCTTTCATCGCTTTCGCACTCATCACAACACACCCACCATGGCATCCCAGTCTACCGAGAAGCCTCTGGAGCACATAAGACCTCAGTCAAATAACCTTCCCCACCTCACCAACGAACAAGCCGCTCAAGGACTTGTTTCTCTGGTTGATCACTCTCAGCGCCATACCGACGTCAGCCAAGGCATTCATGCATCATCCCACACAATATTCAGCATTCCTTGGATTCATAGCTTGATCCCCGGCATTGAGAAGTCAGTTTAAAGTTCTTGCGCATCTAAGCTTAACTCCTAAATTTTGCCAGGTTGGCTGCAGAGTTTCACATAGGTAGCCAATTTCTTACGCATAAGCTTAACTTTGTTTAAATTTAAGCTAGGTAATTATGTGGCCATTCGTGGGTCCAAGGAGCAGATCTTCGAAGCCATGCCCATCTATGCCCGGTCTGTCGATTCTCTGTGTACTGCAGCTGCGATTCACATTCAATCTCCTTAGGATCGGCATGCATCTGCTATTTTATGGAAGGGAACAAATCAAGGTTCTTCATTCGCACACGGTTGAGAGTCTTCTCCAGGAACAATCGATCAAAGTAAGATTTCGTTCCGTTCAAAACACTGTAACAACTCAACTTTGACCGTAGGAGGGCAAGTTGTACGACAGCCCAGAATCTGCTGCCTCCATTCCTTCGTTCGTCACCACCTATTCGCTTGATACCAGCGAGTTGCTCGAACCCGACGTCAAGAAGTATAAAACATTCAACGAATTTTTCTCTCGCAAGTTGCGACCGGATGCACGACCGGTGGACAATGCCGACGATCCTCTGGCCATCTGTAGCGCCGCAGACTGTCGCCTAACGGTGTACCAGACCGTGGACCTTGCCAAGGAATTCTGGATCAAAGGGCGTGAATTCACTATCCCAAACCTCCTTGGTGTGACACCTTCCTCTGTGAAAGTGTCAGTATTCGACGGTGCAAGTCTGGCTATTTTCAGACTTGCTCCGGCCGATTACCATCGCTTCCACTGCCCTATCGACTGCACCGTCGGGGAGATTGTCCACATTCCGGGACAGTACTACACGGTTAACCCGCAGGCCGTTAACGAGCCGGGTTTCGACGTATTTACCGCCAACACTCGCTCCGTTTTATACCTCACGCACGCAGCCACGGGTCTTCCCGTCGCTTTCGTTGCTATCGGGCTCTCCTCGTTGGAAGCATCGGCTGGACAAATGGAGGAGAGCCAGGAAAGACAGTCAAGAAAGGAGAGGAACTTGGGTGTGTGCTTGTGCTGCTTATTCTCATACACAGGGTCTCATGCGTCTATAAGCTATTTTGCATATGGTGGAAGCACCGTCGTAGCGGTATTCCCCAAGGGCGTTATCGAGTGAGTGAATTGTATGGATTTAGTTACCGTTTGTTCAAGCCTGCCACAGATTCGATGCAGACCTAGTCGCAAACTCCATGGTTCCGGTCGAAACACTGGTCAAGGTGCGTGGGATGTCAATAATCGTTAGATGCTCCTTACAAACAGCTTCTAAAAGGTCGGCAACTCCCTCGGAAAGACTCCCGTCAAGGCATAACGGATTATCCATTGATATAATGTATCTGCCCTCGCATGTTGGAAGATCCAATGGATAGCCTCGTGAATTAGTTAATTGAATTTGTGTAGAATACTTGTGTTGACTGCTCGAGTCTTGTAGTACACCCTATTTCTCTAAATGATTCAACGTCCCACGTTAATGAAATGGATGACTTCTTCTCCACTCTGCCAGCATCTCTACGCTGATCATTTTTAGGCCCCAGCGATCGGCGAACGCCCTGCAATCATCCCGCCGTGCCATGGTACCTTCAGCGTCATCATTCACCAGTTCGCATAGTACACCGGCGGGGGGCTGGTTGGTGAGGAGACAAAGATCCACACCGCTTTCCGTGTGACCTTTGCGTACCAGTACACCACCCTCCACCGCGCGAAGCGGAACCAAGTGGCCAGGCCGAGTGAAGTCGTCGGCTACCGAGGTAGGCGAGGCAAGTGCACGGGCCGTCCGACTCCGATCGCCTGCGGATATACCTGTGGATACTCCTGGAGACCGGGAATTAGTATGACGGCGCTATGTAGACCCGGGCAAAACTCACCGTGCTTGTAGTCGACTGTAATTGTGTAGGCTGTCCGATGGCGTTCCTGATTAGCGGGACCATCATCGGAAGGTCCAATTGTTGTAGACGGTCCCCAGGGAGCGCAATGCATATGTACCCACTGATTCAGTCGGTCAATTGGAAGAGTAGAATGAGAAGAAGGCTGCGCACCTGGTATGTTTAATCATCCACGCCATTTTTTCTGTGGTACATTGCGAGGCAGAGATGATCAGGTCACCCTCGTTCTCTCTAGACTCATCATCCATTACGACGAGGAATTCCCCTGCAGAGAAGGCAGCCAGAGCGTCTTCCATTCGGTCGAACTCGAAGCTGGTCCGTGGGGGAGCATTGCGGACTTCTGTGGGACGCCAAAGGGGTTTTTTTGAGTGAGAGACACCATTCGGGGCAGAGGGAACACCATTTGGGGCGGAGGACGGCATAGTTGCAGGCGAAGAACGCAAACGCCGATTAAGTACCAGAGGTAAGAATAAAGCTGACTAGGGGCTATTTGAGAGGCGGTTGATAATCGCCGGAAGAAATACCCGCAAATGGTCCCGGACTCCCGGGGAACCCCACGTTACCTTACAGTAATAACGTGTACTGGCTTATGCATTGACCACCATGATCTCTAAGACTGTCCGTAAGACCCCTTGGGTCATTCCTGGCTGCTATCGTGTCCTTTCGGTTCTGCTATTTCCGTGGCCGCAAGTGACCGTCGAGGAAGTTGCCCGAATATAACGGCGCATGGAGCATGTCTAATGCATTGTCATATCGTTCCGGTCGCTCCTGAGGCCTGAGTACTGAGTTGCTATTTTCGATTGAGCTTTTAGTGAGGAAACATCGTGATCCTCGAAGCTTAGCGGCTCAAAGCTCTAATCCAAGATCTGATTGTCCCTTCCTTCCTGTTACATCGGGGATCTCTCGAATGGAAAATCCAGACATGCGTTGCACGCTCGGAAATTCAACTACACCGTGATTCGGCGGACCTAGGTGGATTATCTCGCCGCTGTCTGTGCAGTTTTGACCAAACCCAAAGCGCTACGGAGCAAGAGAGCTTGGGGGAAGGTATGGGCGCATAACGTGGCCGTCTTCTCCTCTTTGCCTTTTATTATAACCTAAATCATCTAAAGTTTGTTCGACGCAATGACTCAACCGTGGATCCTCCCGTAGTTCAATCTCCACTGAACATTGTAGGTTCGTTCGTTCCACAGGTACTTGGCCCTCAATTCGCTTCACGAATATGCAAGTTTTGCTATTTCTTTTTACATCGCTGCCGTCTGAATAATTCGCAACTTTTACGACACGTGTTTCAACCAGGAACTTCCTTGCCAATCTCACCTTCGAAGCCCATCCACGACCCAAAGCATGATTGGGGCCGGTTATTTGTGCAAAGCCGTGGGCGCACTTTTATTTAAACAGCGAGATTTGTGAAAATTTCACCTCGTCTTCGTCCTTTGCTTTTCATTTTCTCGTCGGAGTTGCGTATTTGAAACTGAAAAACGATGTCTGTCTCTTCACTCGAGGTCCGTGAACTTGTAGCACTATGCGAGCGTCCTTGTTACTCAACACTCGCCGACAGACTACTCCGGCTGAAGCTAGCTTGGCCGTCCCTGAAAAAAAATTGCCAGGGACTTGATCCGTGTCATCGTGGATGCCACCAAGTTTGCTGAAGGTCCTGAGTATCTGGAGCGACGAAATACTCTTTCTCGCCTCCTAATGTACTCGAGGTCCCGCTCTTTTTCTAATATTCTAACCGGGTAACATAGGTAACCTATAAAGAGCTCCGCGCTGTAATTCCGCCGGAGCTCTTTGAGAAATCCACCCTGAGAGGCCTTTTCAGCTTCGCCAGGATGTAGTTACTGTCTGTGCCCTTTACGCTTTATGCTGCGCATCGACGCGGTTGAAGAGAGCCTGACCCACAAATTCGCTTGACATATCCGACATCCGTGGCCCTCCATTGGGCATGTGGGCCGCTATTGGGGGGCCCAGAGCATCGCAATGGCGGGATGCTGGTGCCTAGGTTCGTCTTCATCGGCGACGCGAATCATTATTTAAACGCCGAATCGCAGGTCATGAAGCCGGACATGGAAACATTTCCAAGTACGGTGTCATCAATGATACCGTTGGGTATTTCCTACACACGGTAATGTCTTTGTCTTTCTCGCGTAAGTGTAGCTGATCTTCCAAACCAGTGCCTCCTCACCCCATATTTCGCCTGGAAGAGTTCGCACCACACGCACCACGTAATTTCCCTTCCGCTCGGAAATATCTATCATTTACTGATCCCGCTAAATAGAGAACAGTGGGTTCAATTGAGCGGGACGAGAATTATGTTCCTCGTACACGTTCCGAACTAGGTGTTACCACGACAGAGCAACTGCACGAGATGTTTGAGGAAACCCCTTTGTATACACTTGGTCGAATGCTGGTCATGCAGCTGCTTGGGTTCCAAGCATACCTCTCTTCAACCCATGGGCTGCCCGCGAGACCCACCTGGAACTAATGTACGCCATAAGTTCTGTTTTAGAAACACTGAATTTACCTTGGATCAAACAGCATTTCTCTCCTTCTTCAGTTCTATTCAAGAAGAAGGAATACAACAAAATTATCGCATCCGACGTTGGGTTACTTCTGTTTAGTTCGCTTTTGGTTCAATACAGTTGGAAATCGGGGTTCGCCGCTCTCCTGAAGCACTATATCGTCCCATACTTGGTCTGTTGATTCGGTACCTATACATATTTAATTGACTGGCGTTGGTAGCTATGCCACCACTGGATCGTTATGCTTACCTTTTTACATCACTCTGACCCCACGATCCCCCATTATCGCGCGGGACAGTGGACCTTCCTAAGAGGCGCACTCGCCACAGTCGATCGTCCTCTTCTAGGCTGGATCGGTCGCATGTATTTTCATAATGTATGTTGTTCTGGATTAACCGCTATTGGATCGTTTGCTGAATTCACTCCAAGGTCTCGCACGACCACATCGGCCACCACCTCTTCACCTCGATACCATTTTGTAATTTGGAATTCTCATTCTGCTGTCAGCAGGATATTGATCTGTTTGGTGCAGACAATCAACCTGCTTTAACAGAGAAGCTCAAGACTGTTCTGGGGAACACTACAACCATGACTCGACGGTACGTCTCCTGCGTGGAACTCTGTGCCATAAGATCGAATTAGTCCTCATAGAACACATTCTACGCACTATATCGCTCATTCACCCAGTGTTGCTTTGTTGAAGATCATGGTGACATTGTGTTTTACAAAAATAAGATGGACAATCCGCTCGTATTCTGCTATTGATGCTTTAAATAACGCGCAGGTAAAGATCTAAGCGATTTTCGCCGGTACATGTTCTCTGATCCATTTTATAGTCTCTCCACTAGCGTTCAGCAAAGGGTCCAGTGTGCCAAACTCCCATGATTTAGGACGGTTCTTCACCCTGGATGTTTGGAGGGAACACCGTAAGCGCTGCAATGGAGAGATAGGTGTGATACGGATCTTTGTACGAGATGAGCACTTGAATCTCGAATAATATAAACTGTTTCTGACCTGGGTCTTCATCGGGCACTTTGGCGATTCCACCGTATTTGAATTGACACCTCGCGATAAAATTCGCATGCGACTCGGCGTCGATGAGGTCCGCCGCTCCCAGAACCTAAAACGTTGAGAACCTTGAGCAATCTTGGGCATGCCCGTTCTATTTACTAACCTTAAGAGCAGCGCCGCACCAGAAACTATAACAGGCATCTGCCGGCTTCTCTGTTCGACCGCGGAAACCACCGGATTTATCTTGGTTGTGGATGAGCCAATGTATGGATTTATTCCGCTGTTCAGGAGTCAAGGGTGAAGCATCATTTGCTCGAGGTGCTAAATGCAACGATGCGAGTGCAATATACGTAGGACCGCCTGTGACAACTATCAGAAAAGCATATATACATTTGCAGCATTCATCGAACCAGAAGCTTCGCAAAAAGACGCCTGGCCATACCCCCTTCGAACGTCTGACAAAAATGAGCCAACGAGACAGAAAGAGGAAGGATGTATTGACTCGGCACGTCCTGATAAATTTCAAGGCTCGTTCCACGTCGACTCCGGACCAGTCACCGAGCATATCGCATATGCAGAATGCACAGTATAAGGTGCGAAGGTCTGTTTCGCCCCTTTGATGAGGAACGATGGAAAAACTCGGAGAGATTTAATGCTGGTGCTCTAGGTGAAGGAGCCGCGGGCATCATACCTTCCATCTTCTTGCTGGCACGCTCGAATAAAATTTACGAGTCCAGAACGGTCTAATTTCGAAAAATCGTCCCGTAGAATGGCCAGTGTTAATAGGGCGGTGTAAGTCATGACGAGGTGAGGGCCGTTGTAATTATTGTACGGTTCCTGAACGGTGACACTTAGAGAAATGGTATGAACAAAGAAACAAGTCGAATAACCGGTGTCGAGGAATCTGGTGTTGCGAATGGACTAGGCCTGAATCCAGTGCCGTGCAGACCTTCTGTGAAGGGAATTAGGCTCATGCAGCGCTCGATTGAAGCGATAGCGACGTGTCTGTTGTTCCCATATCCATTCCCTCCAAGAATTGCGATCTGTCTCCGATGTTTTGGCTTGCACAACTCCGAGGAGGTCGAGAGCACCGAGGCAGTAGAAAGCAAGAGCAACTCTATCCACCGTATAAGAAAAATAAATACTGCGAAAGGGAAAGGGCATGCCGGGCGGAATCAGCTTCGACTTGAGACGATGGAAGGCCAGAAAGACACCGATTTACATGTCCAGCATGGCCCGCTCTCGCAAATTTGGCGTTCATGGTAAGCGTCAAGTCAAGCCTTGGAAGGCTATGTCCGGACCGCAGGCCGGATCAAGTCAATGACATCAAAGATAGGGGGCTTTGCACTGACCAGCAATCAGGTTTACCTGGCGGCGCTCTGAAGCGTGAATTTAATATTATTCAATCATTGGCCTGTATACTAGTAGTATGTAGTAGCAACAATGGGATAAATGAAGTAGTAGAGTCCGCTGTAGCCGTGGAGAACGTTGAGAGAACTGCAATTTCAATGTGATGGAATCGCGACGGCCCAGTGCTTGCAAGTCTACTCGGTCAACTACAGGATATTTACCGTACAGAGGTGTTAACATCCAAGGCGTTATATTTGCGACTGCTATCTCCTCTCAGACGCGGACTCGAGGTGAATCTTGGGCTTATCGAACCCAACTTGAAGTACATACTAACAAAGAAGGCTCAGTTAAATGCTAAGTAGAATCCTAGTACTAGATGTGCTCCTGCTCCACGCGGAGCCGGAAATAGGAATGGATCTTGGAAAAAACGATTTGGCGACGCGTCGGTGTCGATTGTTCATTTGTTTCATAGCTACCACGTGACGGCGTTTGCCATCTTCTTCAAGACCAACTGGCGACCAATTTTTCGCGGACGCTCCATTGAGGATAAGGACAAGAGCGCCTACTAGCTGCAGCGAGGTTTGACGCGTCTACTCTAAGACCTTTTTCTTCATCTCTTTCATGAATCTCACCAAAACTCCGCCGCACGATGCCTTCATTGGCCAGGCTTGTCTGGCGTGTTTCAACCGCACACCTACTCTGCTCAGATGTGCCGGTTGTAATCTCGCTTCCTACTGCTCACGCGGTGAGTAGCTCTTTAAAACATGTACCCCAGTACTCACCTCTCCGCAGAGTGCCAAAAAAAGGATTGGAAATACCCAAACCTTGGTGTATTCACCAATGACCATAAGCCTTTCTGCACTGCGGTGAAAGAAATGGATCGCCAAGAAAAGCTTCCGCCGGGCTTTTTCCGCCTCTTCTACCAAGACCATGATCCTGGATGAAAGATCGACGACGAATTCAACGAGAGGCGACAGAAATGTCTCCGGATGATGGGTGCCAACTTTATTTCCTTTGTCGAGACGAGTCTTCTCAGTTTCGAACCCCGATGCTTGGCTTGGTCAGTCCGCATATAATAACCTCTTTAAGATTCTTAAACTCTGCGTATGAAGCGGCGTGGCGCAGCGTCACATCAAAAAGGCCATCCAACAGGGTACCCATCCACGCAAGTAGTCATTCCTTGCGCAGACTGCAAGATGAGCTATTTCTGCTCTGACGCCCATCGTGAAATTGTCCGACAGGCACACACGGTCGACCCGTTATATGGCGGTCACGACGGGCTTACCGAATGTGCCCTGAACAAAGAGATGCGCGAACACTTGTGGTTCGTGTTTGTAAGATACTTAGTTTTTAAACAATTCACAGACCTTCCCAGGTGCGAAGACATGCTGAACCGCAAACCAAGAGGGTGGAATTACTGCCCGTCGATTATTCAACCCGCCTGGAAATCGATTGTTCGCACCAACTGGGCCCGAGAATTCATGGACAGCGTCATCAAGCCATCTCCTCATACTGCTGAGCACAGCGCAGAAGCGCTCCTTCGCGTGCATTCAGAAAGCCTCAGCCCAGTAATGTCCAGCATCTACGCGTTCGAGTCGCTCTACAAGGGCTCGGCGTGGACACAGCGCAAAAAGTTGACAATTCATGTATACACTTTCACCTTTGTTGGCGACGCGTTCCTGACGCGTTCGCGAAGATCCTGGCCTGTGGAGCGCACGACCACGTCGTTTACCGCTTCGAAGAAATGATGCACCGACTGCCTGCGCTGCAAGAATTGGAGGTATCTCACCCGCGGTTTCCTTTCTCGCTTGTTCTCAGGTCTCTCTCAGGTCCACTACTTTGGCTATCCCAAAGGTGGTCTAAGCCGGCGCGCTGGCTCCGATCCAAACCGCGACGCGGCCGAGTCCCCGGCAGGCACCCTTTGCGCGACGTGCAAAGCTGCCGGCAAAGTCCTGACGCTCAAAGTCGATCCCCTCTCGTCGTGCGTCCAATCACCTCCCTATTAATCACAAGTCGCGTTCAATCCTTGTCTGCAGCGAATACGCGAAATGGCTGCGCAAGCAAAATACGAATCCAGATCTCATAATTGCGCACTCTCTAGAGCGCGTCGTAACGCTCCAGGTCGCGCCGCTCGCGAAATCCAAGGGCATTGCGGCGTTTTTCACGGTCCGTTTCGTTCAATCCATTCCTGGTGACCCAGTCAATTCACGCGACGTCGCGCAGTGCCCGTTCAGAGAGTTGGCGGAGGCGCGGTACCAGGAGCTCGCGGATGACTACACGACGCAGCCCGACGTGCAGTGCGGTCGGAATCCGTGGGGGAGTCTCCGCCTCGAACCTGCGCGGAACAGGATCACTGGTGTGCACTCCAATTTCGGGTGGATCCTCGCCGCGTATAAGGCGCGCGACGTGTAGCGTGGGTGAATATTCTAGTGTGTTCTTCGAGGAGCATAGTGCGGGGTTTTGGACGCGTTCAGCGAAAAACGCGCTCTGTGCGCGGTTCAACAATGCATATTTTTCTCAGGCTATTTGGATTGACTGACATTGATGAATGTGGCGCAGACATGTCGACCTACGAACAGCATGTGTGAGAAATAATAAGGTCAGAATATTCCGCGCTTTCAAAATCTCCGACTACATCGACCCGTCGGCTGAAATACGCGCTAAGGCGGGCGACGTCGGCAGGCGGAAAATTAAAAAAGCTTCTTTGCGTCTCCAAGGAGATGATCTATGGTTCCCGCGAACGTGCTCGAAAGAGGTTAAACGCCGAAAGTAGATAGAGCGGACAAGATTACTATTAGGTAGCGAGATTGGACGGACGTGGACGGGCCCCGCTACTGAATATTGAATGTCAGCGAGGCTCGGTGATGGCGGGCGGGCCAGAAGCTGTTGGTGTCGCCAACGCTCGCAGATCGCTGTAGCGAGGCCCGAAAATACACCATACTACATGCCTGAGATTCAGCCTCGACTGCCTCTGTACTCAGAGCGGTGTCATGGCGAAAAGTATTGCGGGTGGACGATTCGGACTTAGTAAATATGTCCCAAACAGGTTACTTAGTTGAAAGCTAGCATGCTAGCATTGCTGCGTACGGTAATTTTGTGGGTGATTGAGGGGAAGTATCAAGTACGTGTTTGAACAATCTATGCGGTATTAGTGCATTGTCGCGTTGTCGCAGTGGCGGGCGGGTCTGGAAAGTAAAACCCATACGGGGTACCCTGTCAGTGGTTGGATTTTAAGTTTTAAATTATTCCGGACTGCAACGAATCCCCATATATATGTGATGATATTTTTTGTGGAGGTTGACAACAGAGGAATGTAGCTCATCGCGACCAAGTCCCGGTTCCCAAATCCAAAGGCGTGCTACCCAAGGGCAAGATCCGCTTCCCGAGTATGTTTTTTTGTTCTGCGTTGATGTTGGGCAGTGTCGATTCGTATCACCATGAAAGCTGTTGATCCTGGCGTGCGTGTGTTTGGGACGGGAGGAATCATGTATACGGAAGCAAAATACACGCAAATCACGCTGAAACAGAGGAAAGAGACGGCAGGGCTCGGGAGTAGTCACCGGAGCAAGCAGGGTAAAAAACATTACTAGAGTCGTACGACCATTGTCGGACCTTGAGCGACGGATACGGCCCTTGTCAGACCCAAGGCGTTGAGTGCACGAATCTGTGATAGGCTGTGATACGCGCGGCCACCTATTGTCCGCGTAGCTTCGAGGTCAGGGTTCCTTCCCGTTCATCATTCCTCGGGTCGGGCCAACAGTGGGCCAGCCGTCAAGCAAAAGCTTTCAGAGAACCACTAGAATTTTCAAAGGACTCGAGACTCGAAAGGAATCAGAAAACTCTTGACGGCGGCGTCTGCCATCGATCGAACTGGCTGCAGGTGTGCCCGAGGACGAACTGGAGGGCCTAGGGTTCAAGGACGACTGGAGGCTTCAATTGGGCTTCAAGGCTTCCCAATCCCGACGTGCGAAGCAAAGGAAATGGGACAACTGGCCAGCAAGGTGGGGCTCTGTCAGACGTGAGTTCACCTGATAACTGAAGATTCAGAATTTATTCGGAGCGGCCTTTTGGAGACGTGGAGTGACAGGAATGGTAGTTTCAGCTGTGAAAGACGCAGATGACCACTTCGAACGGGGTTGTCGTTCGTCATAGGCACCAATTATTCGCTCCCCCGTCTCTTCGACTCCATTTGATGGATGGAAAAAACCGCAACAGAGCTGTTATGCAACCACCCAATTTTGAATTTGTGCTGAAAAACGGTGCTCCACCTGGTCAAAGAGATGAGTTGAATATTTACTCCACGGTCAAAACGTCATTCCAGATTTACACTCAGAGGTTGATCTTGACGCGCTCCCCGGCCAGTTGGCAGCGGGAAAGACGAGCTAGGGTTATAACCCTAGAGCTGGCCACTGGAGAAGGCCGGTGTATCCCATATCGGGTGGCCAGAGCCAGATACGGGTGGAATTTCTGTTGGGATAAAAATAAAACTGGTCGACGTTTTGCGCTCCACGCTTGCTCCACGGTCAAAATATCACCTTGCTTTAGCTAGGTCCCCCTCGGTCAAAATTCGTTAGCCGAAAGGTGCCAGAACCAAAGCCGTATAAACAATATACTGCCAAAGCTCGTCGAATTGCCCATCTGATCTGCCAGAACCAAAGTCAGGCAAACAATATACTGCCAATGCCCGTCGAATTGCCCATCTGATCTGCCAGAACCAAAGTTGACCAAACTCTACCGGGCTGAATTTCCATTATTTTGCTTAGAAGAAAGGAAGCTACTACAGAGAAAATTAAAACCACTGGCATCAAACTGCAGATTCTTAAAGGTCACACTTTCCGCCTCATCCTCAGCACGCTTCAACTACGCACGAGCAAAAATAAATAAATCTGAACTGACTGAAATACTTTTAATTGGATTCAAGACCGCTCAAATTTTCATGCAGCCTCTGGGCCAGCGGTGAGGCCAGAACGTATGCGTCTCCCAAAATGAGGTTTACTTTGATGTCCCGGTAATGGTTTCTCCTCTCTTCTAGATATTTTGGATTCCAATAAACAAATAGCATAGAAAACAATGCCGGAAAGCTCCGGGGGGAAAGACGCAAAGTGAATGGAAATTCAGATCCAAATCCTAGAGTACTAAGTATCAATTGGCCACCTGGATAAGACTCAGGATAATATATTAGCTTGACGCGGTCCCATTTTCTGGAACATGTGAAGTTGTGACTAACACTGGTACATCGGCCTCTATAATATACTGTGCTGGTTTGATGGCATTTTGTTGGGCCTAATACTTTCGTTCCTCTGGACGAATTGACCTCGGTATCGACACACAGGACGTTTTTTAACATACTGTACTATTTAATTCAATTCGCGCTCCCTGTGACCCGTGACATCGAGCAACGAACTTTCATATTCGTCGATTGCCCCTGGGGACTGTGACACCAAAAAGAATTCGCGCTTTGCTCCAGGACATCCGGAATTCCATTCCAAGCTCAGCTGCCTTGATTCTGAGGCGAGATAAATGAAATGGCGCGCACTCAGCAAGTTTCTAATTCTGATGCAGTGCGAGCGAGCGGATCAGAATGACGCGAAATCAATCGGCTGCCGTAAGCCTTTTTTTTGCGCACCGCCGCTTGTCGTCATCGCCGCACATGGAGGCCCTCCCAGAGTCTCCAGTCCGATTCACAGTGCTTTAGCGTCGAGTGAGTGCGTGTGGGAGCGGGACAAGTCGAGGTTTCTCCGATCATGTCAGAAATGGCAGCTGCGTGAGCGCCGCGGTCATTCCAACATCAGGGCGCGTCAGCAAAAAAAAAAAAAAAGACTTTGGACGCGTTTTTTTTCGCGATTTTGTGACTTTTTTGACAAGTTCGCGCTCAGTCTTGGTGACCTGTGACAGGCGCGAAATTATTCGTCGATTTGGGGGCCTGTGACGCGTGACCGACGAATTGAATTAAATAGTACAGTATCAATATGTTGAATCTCAGGCTCTTGAATTTTTGAGACAGAATTGAGGCTGCGATGTGGCCTCCACGTGTCTCCTACAATTATTGCCGAACCTTTAGGTTTGGCTCTTACAAGAATGTTTAGTTGTGAACCCTATATATGTTAGTGCTGTGCACTCTTGATTGCTCTTGTTTGTGTACTTACTGTAGCTGCAAGTTGGACTTGTGAACCCCAAATGCGGAAAGGCTGTGCTAATCTGTTTGTGATTGCTGTTTCGTGAAGCTCATCCTTCTCCACCCTATCTGCCACTGTCGCATTTTCACCCTCTTCCGCCCCACCTTAATTCATGTAAATAATCGGAGAGCCTCAATAAAGAAATTAGGCTCGTTCTCTCGCTTTGGGTTTTGAAAAATCGTCGCGAGCGAAATAAAATGGCCGGATGGCAGATAACTGTGTGACATCACAGTTATCTGCCATTCGCTCTCTCCTTCATGCACGGTGGCCTCACCAGGCCCCAAATTTGCACAGGGTCTTCCGAAAAGCAATTAACCATGTTGTTGAAGACATGAACTGGCTTAAAACTGAACGGAAAGCTAGTAAATCATCGTGTTCAGCTGCAGACGACACCTGGCATCCAGCATTCAGATACTCGACCAGTCTTCACGGATCACCTCAAAATTGGAACCTAGGCTACTTGAACCCAAGAAGCTCGAGTTTGGACTTGGTTTGGACATCCTTTGCAGCATTAAATGATTGTGCGGCCGAGTTTCAGACGACTTTGTGATCTCTACTTCTTCAACTGTGTGTCGGGGACACAACGACTCGCCAGGTGTGAATAGAAGCCTAGCTAATGTTGTAGAGGGTTCTATGTGGCGTGTTGGTGTGTTATGTTCTGTGCATTCGTGTTCCATTCATTTCCTTGGCTGGTTTATATCTAAATTTTGTGTCGCAGATTTACAGCCTTTGACCCAGCACGGAGCCATACCGGCTGCAATGAACCTACGCGCCCATTTCAACGACACTGCGCGTGCCTTGTGGCATTGGTAGCCTGTATGATGCGAGGACTGGCATGTCGTTCCGCCCGAATGTTGCGGCATTCACCACACCTCTTACGATGCCGAACCACTTACGCAGTGCATTCTAATTGAATGCTCTGCGTAAATCTGTAGCATCGAACACATCTGTAGCGCTTCTAAAACTATCGCCGATACTTTCCCCGTTGTGAAGTCACAGATCTTATGGCTGCAAGCCCAATATTGTCTGTTCTGGGTGTCATGGACATGAACACGGATGTTCACACCCTCAGGTTTATGTTATCTGTAAGTCTCGCGATGCCTCATGTATATTTTGAATACCTCATACCTTTGTCATGCATATGGTGTAACTTTTAGTCAATGAAATACTGGTTCCTTTGTCCAATTTGAACGAAATATATGGATTCTCGAGGACTTCTGTGGGCTCTTGAATCCATTCCTTTTCCTTCCTTTTTCGCAGTCTTTTCTGCGTTTTCTTGTCATGGGAGCCAGTACATTGGGATAAAAACCTTCTCCACTATTCATGCCATGCGCTCGCAACAGAGCCATGCGTCGCGGAGCTCGACTGTCGAAAGAAGGGGCAAGAGGTGTTGCAAATGCCTCCAGCCCGGACACCGACGAGGCCGCGCTCAAAAGTATCGGCTGCAAAATATCTTCGAAATGCGCAGCATAAGATCTTTTCTATTCACGATACCAATGGACGTTGTCGACGGTAACAGGAACCCTAAGCATGGCCGATCGTTGTCATCGCTCCAGGCCCACAGAAACAAGTACCTGAAGCCAGGTGCGCATATGATAACAGCCAGAGTCTTGCATTTGTAAGGCACAACTTATCCTCAAGATCTTGGTATCATGAGTGAGTGCAGTGAAGCGCCCATGGTGTGTCAATACTGAATGGTTTCAGACGACGCACAGAGGCTCTGGATGGACTTCCGACTCAATTTCGCCCCCGCAATTGAGCTCGGCCTCCTTGCGAAATTGGCCCAGCCTGAAGTATTCCATCCTTGTGCCCAGTATGCTTGTCTCGCCGGTCTTACTGACATAACCCTCCAAGCGCTGGGTCGTAGACTGGACAAGGGACCGCAAAACTCTGACTGGAGTGCAGAATATCTGAGCGACCAACAGCTCCTGTGTAATGAACTGAGCTCTGCACCAAAACTGACTATCAAGCAATAGACAGCAACAGACACTCACGCTACTCTCACCACTTATCTCGTCATTCGGGATGAGATTGATCAGTCTAGGCAGGCTGTACCTAGTCTGTGGTACGCTTTCGACTCGGTGCAGGGGACATGGGTTCACGCGGAAACAAAGCTTAAGTGGAGGAATGCCCGTGGTATTCCAAAGAGCAGGGCACCGGTCTCGTTGGGCACACATCTATCAACTAACAACATACATTACTGTTATGTCGTAGACTACCTACACTGTCTTGTTAACAGTCTGTGAATATGCCTCTATTTACGATGCTACTTACCTTACCAATAAAGGTTCGGCACCTGCCACTTGCGGCCATATCCCAATTCATTTGAAGTATGAAGCAACTGGATTGAATTTTTGCAAAGGTAGGTGATCGATAGCATTAATTGTTTACGTACTTCCTATCTCATGGGCTAGCGCCTAAAGCAAGGTTCGAGACGGCAGCAGCCGGCCCCTAGTTTCAATTGCTGGTCGACAAAAAGTCGTTTTTCGGCGGTTGCATAACAGCTCTAACCTCCCGCAATTTGATCTGCTGGGGCGGTCCTGTGAAAAGGCTGCAAAATCGCGTGAAAAATAGCCATGCCTTTTCTGCATTTTTCCCCACGTATGACGCCGAGTATCTATCCCCGAGTATGGAGACTCGAGAGCGGTGATTCGCGAACGAAACAATGTGCCATTGCTGGCTTGATTAGTTGCTTATTTCGAGCTCGCGTACATCCGTTTATTGGCCGGGAGACATCGGCAGGCACGACGTACGAGAATTTTATTTGCTAAATGTGCGGTAGCCACGAGGCATGCGCAACGGTCGTAGAGCCAACCAAGAAATCCCGAACTTTGTTATCTTATCGCGAAGGAGGTATTACCATTGACAACACTCCAAGTCTCCGATGATTTTTTGGAGCGCAGCTGGCTCTTGAAAAGCAAAAAATTGCAGAGATATCCCCTTTGATCTGGGTGCGGGCCCGATATGGGATCGCCGTTTTAGCACCAGACTGCAGCGTTGCTACCTGCAGGCGCACTAGCAACGCCGACCGATTTAGACGGGCGGCTACCAGGAGCCTTGGCACGCTCTATTTGGCGAACCTATTTTGGCCAAGATATATTGCAATTTACAGCAGCGGACGGAGATGCCACAAAGGGATCTGTGTGCTTTCTGAACCTCCTTGAAACTGCAATGAAAGACGTACAAAATCTGCAAGCCCGGCCGAAACGCAACAGTGTAAATTAATTTGAGAGTAAGATGAAGGAGTTCTCGACTTCGCTGGTTCGGGGGCTTCTGTGACTTGTTGCACGGTGACAGAGGGAATTAACGGGAGTAACAGTACACCAAGCTGCCTGAACGAGACGAGAAAAGGGCTAAAGCACGCCACTGGACATGTACTGAGCATAGACGACAAGACTAGTGTGTGTGCCGTATGATACAACGTGTTATACGCTCGGCCAACGGTCCATTGTTTCTCCGCTCCGCCACAGAACCAGAGTAAAGGGCCCGGATTCCCACGGTCCCTTTGATCGAAACACTCTGAAACGGCATCACCTAATTGTATATTTAACACAAAGGCAATGTGCCTTGCTGCTGCACACCTTCCCTTCACCATGTCCTCCTCAATGTCCCCCGAATCTTACCTTTCCGCATATCCCTCCTTCATCCTCTCTGGCCTCTTGTCTCCTCCGTCCTCGTCCCCCGCGTCTCTACATTCAAGAGACTCGTTCGACCTTGGGCCTCGCAGAGGTTCACTCCCAACAGACTCCCCGCCATCCTATTCCTCGTCCGCAGACGATGTTTCCATGTTTTATTTCACCCTCCAACCGAGACGCGACAAGGACGAGTATCGCTCGTTTCTTTCTCTCGATCTCGCAGAGTCCCAGTCCTTGCGTTCGCACAGCGTAAGGCACAAGCCATCCAGCCGACGTCGTCGTGTTTCCCGAGAGCCGCCCTTTGCAGTAGACTTGTATGTGATTGAGCTCACTTTTCTTTCATCTCACTGACCTTTGCGAACAGCCAAATCCCTGACTCGCCATCTCTGCTACCACCCCCGTCGCCGAGAGGTCTACGCAAGTCCCCCACCAATTCTCTTCGCCCGCTTCCTTCTCCGAAGCCTGCCCCCGTCTCCTCGCTGCCCAGCGTCCCCTCGAACCCCTCCCCGCGCAACTCACCGCAAAGCCAGACCTTCGAGGTCGCCGTGTCCCGCACCCTCACTCCCGTCCCAATTCAGGCCGTGCCCCAGCGCAAAGCCTCCGTTGCATCTCATGCCACGCGCGCCTCGGCCACCACCTCCACCGTCTCGACTCGTTATCGTCGCACGCGCCGCAATAAAGCTCTCGCGTGTCTCGAGGGTCGCCGCCCCGCCGCCCGTGTCGCCCTAAGCGGCAACTTTATGAGCATGAGTGAGGACGAGGACGAGGAAGACGAGCCAGCTCCGCGGCCTCCATCGCCCGAGGACGACCTGCTCGATCTGACCCTGACCGACGACCAACTAATCATGCTCATCGCGCGCCTCGACGATGGCGACGTGCACTCCGCCCCGGCTTCGCCGGCGCGTTCCACGCCATCCACGAGGGACAGCAGCACGCGCGCCTCCTCGGTACAACCGTCGCCACGGCGCCGCAAGCCAAACCTTGGCCTAAAATCCTTCATGGACTTTCACAACGAGGAGGACAGCTCCCGCTGGAGCTGGCGCAGCTTCATCGAGGTCGCGACGTAGCGCTTCCCCCACTTCCCCTCCCCATAATCAGCACTCCTCACCATAATACGTTTTGCCTCCACCTCGCTCTTGCTGCTTGCTAGACACCGCTGGACTCGCATTGCATTATATCTTGCCGCGCCACCGCGCCCCCTAAAAGAACGCCCGCCGTTCGCTGTACCACCCACGTATACTTTAATTCGGTATCCTACCTTATCACTTTAGTGCCTGACTCTCCCCGACGCTTGACGCTTCGCCCTGCTTTCTTACGACCCTTTCACGCGCCCACGACGACGTCTTTTGTCTCATTCACATTCGGTTCTTTGCATTCTATTCATTTGCATCTGTCATATTATCACCCACATTCACCCACCGTGTATTTTTGCGATGCTTCCGTCTCCATTCACCCTGCTTTGTTGTACTGCTTTTCGACCATCATATCCAGACTTGATCATCTCCGACCTGTACTTACACCAACTGACCACCCCATCTTGCTGTGCTGCTAAACGCTCCTTACCATACGTAATTCCTACAACAATAAAAATGAACTCGCGTTGTCCGTATTTCGAAACTCCTGAGGCCTTTGTTCTCAAAACAAAAAGAAATCAAGAACGCGGTGTGATCAGCAACAGGCTTTTTTTGTGTGTCCATCGTGTTCATCTTTTTGTTTGCGTGCCGCCGACGTGGTTTTGTCTGCACATCTCGTCCCACGGGAGGTGATACACCGGTGATGGTTGCAGCGTGCGCTCTGCCATCCTGTGGTCAGTGTGCTGTTCTGTTCTTTTAATATGCATACAAGTCGGATGACCGTCATAAGGAATCGAATGACGATCATAGTACATCATACGGAATCAGGATGGATCGTAAGGACATCTGAGGACAACGAGTGCGCGGATATCGCGATGGCTCGATGGTAGGCACGATCTGCGCCTCCGGCGTGGCATCCAGCTGGCCCGCGCATGCAGAACGGTGCTTTAGATGGGTAGATGCCAACTACATAACGGCGCCTAGGCGCCGCTCCACACACTCTCGTATCCACTAAATTTGAATACGATACGGAAAAACATGGAAGACGGGAGCGGAATGGGCGAGGAATCGGAGGGCAGCTGGTAAATATATCATGACGCGACGCGACGCGACACAAGGCAGGTCAAACGCATCGGTTAGGCTGCTTTGCGCCTACTCAGTCGGCCCAGCTGGTGATGCACATGAAACATGTGTAGGGATACGGCTCTTGGGTTAATCCCTGACTTACGGGACCCGTTTTGAAGACGGAAAATCGGTTTTGCGGGACGGAAATGAACGTGGACTTCAAACGTGAAGGCAAGAATGGTGGGGTAAGGATCGCCGGCCCGACTACCGGTAACGACATGTTTAGATGCCGTGCCGAGTTCCCGATGCCAAGGAGCCGGCAATCGAATTGCGACGTCGCGCTTAGTTGATCCGTCTGTCAGGCACCATATCGCAGGAGTTTCTTGGAACCGGGCCCCGTTCAGGGCGATATGGTCGGTACTTACTGGAACTATGTAGTCTTATTTTAAGTTTTAAATTGTGCGAGGGAACGGAGTGTGCACCGCTGGGTGGCGTGTAGATTTTATTTTCAACCAGGATCGCCAGGGCCTGCTCCTAGTGGGTCCTGGGTCCAGCCTGGGTCTGGCCTCTGTTGAATTTACCACCCTATCGGTCCGTTCTCCGAAGTCCTCGACACACGGTTACCGCATGCACCATTCCGACTGGACCACGCCTCCTCAGATATCTCTTTTCTTCGGCCTGACCTCGGATATGGCACAAAATTATGCCTTCGAGTTCCGAGATAATGTCGATTGAGGCCACGATTTATAATACCAACAGGAGCAGGCACTTGCGGATGATCGAGCGGGAAGAAATTGCCATGGACAGGAACGAGCTCCCGGCCCTGGTAATATTTCCCAAGCCACCCGGTGGCGGCAGTGATATTCAAATCAGATATCGAAATCTACCGAGGCCGAGACCGAAGCCAGAGCTGAGCATTCGTGCGCGATTCAGCATAGATTAATTAAAAAGTAGTCGAGCCATACGCCTTATTTTCCTCAAGTCTGAAACCCGACTTCAGTTTCAGCCACTACTCGGAATCCGGCAAGCTCTTGGCCCGGGTATCGGTACACACATCCCCGGTGATCCGAGATTTTCGTGGATGACGTTGTGTTCGGGTTAGCGGGTATTGCCGACGTTGCGAGAAATCGCTTTGACCATTGTCACGATCACATGACTGTGACATTCTCTTGCTCACTCCCGCGACTCGTAACTGGCTGAGCGCGTTGAAAATCCGCGATGCACTTCACTATCCTCCTCGCCTTTCTTTCGCTCAATTCTATCCATTTATCCTATGCATTGGAACACAGTACTCGCGCCACATGCCAACCATTCAGTATCACCTTCGACCAGTCGGCGTCGCCTGGCTTCTACTCTCATTTTATACCAATCAGTCCAGAGGATTCCTACGCGCTGACGGACAACGGGCTCGAGATGTATCTCCACAAGCCGCAGGGCCGTGTCACCACCTCGGACGGCGTTAACGACCAGATCGGTAACGGGGCGACCATTAATTCGACTACCA
Source organism: Mycena leptocephala (assembly GCA_029378395.1). Lineage (NCBI taxonomy): Eukaryota > Fungi > Basidiomycota > Agaricomycetes > Agaricales > Mycenaceae > Mycena > Mycena leptocephala. The sequence goes on from JARJLF010000636.1 coordinate 22,961, forward strand.
CTCTGGTGTGCGTACCACATCATTTTGAGCCCAAATATATCATTAAATTTTACGCAGGAACGGCAAGGTAACCTTTGGAGTTCAGGTCTCATCTCCCGTCGCCGGCGTGATTGTTGCGGGTATAATTATTGGTACGCCACTGTCGCGTCTCTGGCGATGAAATTCAGTTTTTTAAAATCTAGGCGATGAATCTAGCGACGAAGTAGACATCGAGTTCATCTGTGCGGAGCCAAGCAGCTGGCAAACCAATATCTTCGTTTCCGATCCGCGAGAATCTCGGCCGGAATATGGCGTCTTCAATTCGAAGGAGCCGGTCGATAGTATTACGAACCTCCACACCTATTCAATTGATGTGAACCGAGAACGGATTTCCTGGAGTCTTGATGGGCGGGTTGTCCGAACGCTCGCCAGAGGTCAGCTGAGCAAGCATTTTGTATGCAGTTGACTTGAACCTAATAAGATTTGAAGACCAATGCACTAGGAATAACTTTTCGCATTATCCAACCCACAGTATGCGTCTCCAACTCGGTATCTTCTACTGGCTTGGTCAGACGACGATTTCGATCTAACTCGTACTTGTAGGTATTTGGGATGCCAGCAGTCCCAAAGGAACTGCGGTATGGGCGAAAGGGCCGATCGATTGGACCCACGCGCCAGACAAAATCACGGCCACCATCAAGAGCGTCACTGTCGAGTGCGGAGCATGAGAGAGATGTACATCTATTATTGGGAAGTTGAACATGTATCTATTGCGAACATGGGCTGTATGTAAATTTGTGCGCTCAAAAATCACCTGTCAGTTCAAGCCTGCAGCGTAATGAAATTCGATTCTTCATGTTCGGGTAGGTTGTTCGGAAAGTTCGGGCGGTGAGGCGGTACCACGAGGATCTACTTGGTTTAATAAAAATGGGCGATTATTCGGCCACTGCGCCTATTTGGACAGCATTTGATTCACCGAAGATTCGCATCAGAAGGTTGTGAAATTCCGCAGGGCGCTGAGAATGAATTCCATGTCCCGTATTTTTCCATTGCACAAATTCCGCCTCGGGCATGCATGCCTTGAGGTCTCTGGAATGCCGTAGATCGACCAAGGAGTCCTCATCTCCGCAAAGAATGACAACTTTGGGAATGGACTCGGAAATTCGGCGGAGCTTGTCAGCGGAAACATGATGGGTAAGCGCCGCCCCAAGCTGAGAGATATGCCCTGTTTGAGAGGGTGAGTTTCCTGATAGAGAAGGTGAATTGAATGGTCTCACCAATGATGCGCTGTTTCGGGCTGAATAGGACGCGCCGAAGATACAACTATGTTGTGGCGGGTAAATGTAGTCGTAAGAGGTAATAAGAGGAGTTACCTCAGCTTGGACCTGATGATTGGTACGCTGTTGCGGATCGTTTACAGCGACCTCGTCGAGCCAAGCAGATGGGTATAACATCTTCAGGACAGTTGGCACTTTCATCTCTGGTTCCTTGGTTAACAGGAGACTGTCACCGATATAATTTAATGGTAGGTTCCGCGAATGCTGCCCAGGTACCTACGTCGTAAGGAACTGAATGCCTCGAAGCTGCGAGAAGATGCTCAAAGAACATTTATTTATTTCACATAACTACTCACGGGCGGAAAATTCTGCCAGAACATTCCTCCGGGTGTCGTTACACCGAGAGTCAGGGAGGCTATACGGCTAGAAATCCGCAAAGCCAGTTCTTAGAAACATATCAATTTCACCGGTGCTTCAAAACCATGTTTACTTGCCTTGCGCTATCATTCCACCGAGACTCACGCCGACAATATGGATTTGGCGTAATGTTGTCCAACCGAGGTGATCAAGAAGGACTATAATATCTTCCGCCATTCCGGATGTAGTATAGCGACCTGTTGGGTACCCAGAATATCCACAGCCGCGGTTATCAAACACCAACAAGGAATACATTGGAGCGAGGCTCCGAACTTGCGCGTCCCATCCAAACGAGGACGTATTCAGTCCATTTATCAGCAGTACGTGCTTGGCGCAGATGAGGATTCAAGATTTAACCAGTTTATAAATCGAAACGGGACCAACTTTGTCGCCTGTCCCATGTTGCTCGTAATAAAGCGAATGAGTCTCGAGAAGCGGCGTCCCAGAGTGGACGGGACAGAAACCCTTTCTGACTAGGCTGGATGGGTCGAACAGAGTTGGATATTGTGCCATGTCTGGAGAGCCTTGCAGCAACGGGTCTGATTCGGAGGCCATGTTATGGTATGAGGCAGAAACCAGACGTCGCTTATTATAGGTCGCGGACTTTGATCCTCCCTCTTCCCTTTTATAGTATGGATCGCTCAAAGACTTTCAATCACCTAAAAGCAGCATCCAAGATGGTCTATATGTTACAACGGCTTTTCACCGCATTAGCGCCTGAGGTTAGCGCTCGTTGATGGTCAACGTTCAAGAATTTCGGCACCGCTGTTGCGTTTCTGATATAAAGAACTAAAAGCTCGATCCCTTCGCCGAATTCAAACATCATGATAGCTCTCCTTGGTCCATTGTTACTTGCTGTGGTGTCTCTCGCGTCTGATGTCGAAATTGAGACCACTCAGCCTGAGCCCTGTACTGTCCGCGCATGGGTGCGCGCGGAAGACCTCTCGCCAGACCACATCTCCCGCGGTGCGTCGCAGACTGTGGGTTTGCCGCATGGTTTGCGGAATAGCGTCTAATATAAATATTATATCGTGCAGGTGAACTCCGCATCCATACCCTGCGGGCCGAATGTGCGCACCAAATAGAGTCAGTGGCGCTCCGCCTGCAGCTCGACGAGTTTGGCGAGTTTAAATTCCTGAAAAATGGCGCCGTCGTCCCAGACGTACAAGCAACGAACCGGAGCGCGGGAGACTTCCTCTGGTTCGCTGCTTGTACGTCTGGGACGAAGGGTGATGTCGTGTATGACTATCGGGCGCACGACGATGGTCTGAGCGATCCCGAATTATGGACAGTCAAAGCGGAAGAAAGACGCGCGTGGATGACCGAGGCGACTCTCCTTGATAATAATCCTGGTCCGTATCATCTGCGCTTGGTGTATCGGTGCTAACCTCTCGCAGACCTTTCCGAACCCATCCTCACGCCCTTCACTGTTGCGGTCCCGGCGGTGAATTATCCGCCTGTTATCTATCGGTTCCGAAAACAGACCAACCCTGTTGCGCGCCACGCCTACAGCGATCTCGGCTATCGCTACATTGCAGTGCGGCTTATTTTTTTCACTTGACGAAATTCACCTGTGACCTGACGCAATAGCATCTAGGTCGTGACATTCACTGACGGGCGGACTGAGCATGTGCGAGCAGGACATACGGCGTTTATCCCTGCGTTGGAAGTCAACACACAGGCGCCGTTCACTTGGAACACGACATTCACGGATACAAGTTGCAGCTGGGAAGAATCTCCGGAGTCGAAAAAGCGCGCCGAGGATATGAAGAGATGCCTACCTGAGGCACAACGCTCCACATTCGCCGCAGAGATAACTCTCGACGAAGGAAACGTCGTGCGAAAGGGTATGTATTTCCTAATAAGCGCGATGATACTCAGCTGATTGCGCGTTCTTCAGGCCAGTCGCTGAAGGGTCGGATGACTGTACGTACTATCACGTCTGGGTCGACGACGATGTCCGATATCGGAGTCAATATAAGGACCGTACAGCGGCCTCACTGGGCGCATGCGCATGCTGCGGCCGGCGGTGACACGGAATTCTATAATGCCACGTCTGGTGTCTGCCAGCAGTGGACTGGCACACAGACGCTCGAGGCCGAATCTGACACCTTCGCGTCGGTTTTCGATAAAAATGACGACAACCGGATGGCGCAGAACCTTGCACCGTTTGCCCAAAGCACCGTCACTCCCCTGCGCCCATACTTCGACTTTGACTTTGAGCTCCAGATACCGCATGACACCCCCGTGGACTTTGCCTCGTACTACAACAACGTCGAAAACCTCCTCAACTTCCACCTTACCCTGTTCTACTCATCAGAGGTTGCCGAGTGCATCTACCCAGGCAGGATCAAATCAACAGATGCGGAGGACGAGCTGTCGACGGTAGACGACGCTGCGAAGACCGAAAAGGGGCTGCGGGACACGTACACCCGCGTCGGGAAGGCCCAAGACTCGACTTCCACATGGCAGCGCAGGCTGACCCTCCAGGCGACAGTGCCGATTATCGTTGTGAGCGACGCACCACCGGCGCGCGCGGTCGCGCATGCGCACTATCTCACGCCCGGCGTCCCGGCACCCGTCCTGCGGGGCGGTGCACAAGTTGAAATGCCCGCCTCGTTCCCTGTTGCGCAGCCGGTGTTCACTGTGGAGGCGCTCGTCAATACGACCGCACGTCTGATGCAGCCTGGGACAACGGATCCGGCCCATTGGTATCAGCGGCTCTGGGATATGAATTGGTGGATGCTGTTACCCGACCCTACTCGGGGCTATCGCGGAGGCGAATTTGTTGGTTTGCTTTGGAAGAATAGGATTGTTGCGGAGGAAAGAGGGTTTTGGCCGGTGCCAACCGAAGTGGTTGACGGAGGAGATGGCCAACAGCCGTTTTCTGTTGCGCCTTGAATGTTTGAGAAATGGTCTTGTAAATTGTACATGTACGGTAATGAGCTCAAAAAATTTATTCCGGCAGTTCGCCACATAGGAATCTCAAGCCACTGTGCGCGTTTCAGACACACGTATAAATCCCATCTGAAATTTCCTGTAGAAAGCTAGGTAGTCTGAGTTGAATTAAATCTTAGCCGGCCAAAAGCGCTATCGGTATATGTGTAGCATTGGAAATTTGAGTTAAGACCCCGAGCAAACACGAAGCCGACCTAACTGAATATATGTCGGGTAGCAAACCTGAAAATTGTTTCTAAATGGTAAGGAAATTGTCCGAAATTGTCCGCGTTAGGTCAGGCGGATGGTGGGGACGCGTCGCGGGGAATGTTTACAATCAGGTGACCGTGATGCCTGCGTCTGATGTCATCCGAATCCGGCAAGCACTTGCTCTCTTCCATGTTCAACGTACAAGACACGCGCTGGGTTTCCGCTCCATCCTCATCTCCGCCGTCCTCGCCGACCGCATGTAATGACTCCTCGCCCGCGTCGTCTCCCGGCCTAGACATGGATGATTCAATCCAGAATGGTGATTTCGGCGGCGAATCGTCTCGCGGGTCGCCTCCCGTACACCCGTTTGCGGCATCTGCCAAGGGGTCTTGGATTCCTCCCGAGTACGAAAAAGGCGCGAAGAAGAATCGTCGGATGTCACCGTCCTCTCCGTCGCATAATCGCTCAAAGAAACGACGTTTGGATGCCGAAGCATCCTTGGAGACTGTCGTGGCAGTTCCTACACGTATATTTTCACCCAAAACCGGCGACGACGACGAGGCCGCTACATGGGATGCTGCCAGCAGCAAGATGTTTGACCTAGGTAATGGGGCTATCCAACTGAAGTGAGTTTTTGTTACAACCTTTTTCGTCGTATTGATTGACATGCCTAAAGCAATTGTAATTTGTCCACTATCCCGAAAAAGTTTGTCGAGGACCTGCACCGTTTTTATGTGGCCCCGGAGAAAGTCGAGTCCTTGAACGCTACGAGACAAATCCTACCCTTTGCACCTCCCCCACCTCCGCGGGATTTCAATCGCGCAATGACCGCGCCTGCTGTTTTGGGCTCCGGTTTACCCTTCTCCTCTCGTGTTCCCGACCGCGCCGTCGGCTATGCCCGTGAAGATATCCAATTGTACCTCGCAGGTAACCAAATTTCTAGGGTGCCCGTTCAATTATTATATCTCGACAAATTGACGGTCCTGAGTTTACGTGGGTGGTTTGCTGACCTGTACTATATGCGATCCTGATCCTAATTGCAGGAAGCAACAAGCTCACAACTCTACCTCCCGAAGTCCGACACTTGAAGAATCTCCACACGCTGAATGTATCAAACAATCAGCTTCAATACTTGCCGGCCGAAATCTTCAATATGAAGTTGGAGGTACTCAATGTCTTCCCGAACCCCTTCAAGGAAGAACCTTCACCAACATTTATCCGCGCGAAATCTCAACGCCGCGTCGCAGTCTCCTCACCATTACGCAATTCACAGCGTGTTCCAGCGCTGGTCGAGCTCTCTCTTCGATCGCTTTTTTCGACAGATTCGGGGAACACGACAAATCGCGCAGAGCGCCGGATTGAAAGGTACTATGAACTTCCCCTCTGTGAGGCTGATGTTGCTTCGTCCGGCTCTGGCAAGAAAGAGTTTCGGCAGGTGATCCCACCGCATCTGCGGAACGTCCTCGATGCCATTCATCCTGGGAGCGTGGACGCCGACACTTCTTTGGAACCCGGCGCTGATGATCGGCCGAGTCTCGGGTTGTGTCCTGCGGCTCACCACCGCAAGGCATCGGTATTTGTGATTCCGGCGGAAGAACGATACACATGGGAGACCGTCGTCGCGAGTGTTGACGTCGGCGGTCGCGTTCCGCTGAAATGGCGAGGTTGCTTGTGGGGGTGTTTGGATTTCTTGGGCATTGGGATCGAGCCAGAGACGCCACATGTGGACACAACGGAAATGGACGTCGATGGAGAGCAAGAGGTGGTGACACGTTTGCAGTTTGATTCGTCGAATGGGTTTGATATGGCGGATTTTGAGGATGATGGTTAAAACGTGTACAAAATTTTCGAATATTTTGTTATCTGCAGGTTCTCCTCGGCTAGAAACAAGCTCGCAATCGACTTTGCGCTCTGCGCGAATACTTCAACGCTCTCGTGCAAACATCCCAACGGTTAACCTTTGGATCAGACTGGAGCCACCAAAAAAAAAAAAAAAACTTTAAGTCCCAACCCCCTATCGGCCTTGGTACAATGTAACTTTTTGGCGGAAACAAGTCCCCACCCCCTATAAAAAAAAGACTTCAAGTCCCAACCCCCTATCGGCCTTAGTACAATTTTTGGCGGAAAAGATCAAGTCCCCACCCCCTATCGGCCTTAGTGCAGTTTTGCCAAAATAAATGACTGCTGGGCCCTCGCTCCGCGAGAAAATACTTAAGGTTGAACTGGACTGCCCTCGTTCCGCGAGAAAATACTTGGAGGTAGATTTGACGACCCTCGCTCCGCGAGAAAATACTTGGAGTTGAATTGGACTGCCCTCGCTCTGCGAGAAAATACTTGGAGTTGATTTGGACTGCCCTCGCTCCGCGAGAAAATACTTGGAGTTGAACTGGACTGCCCTCGCTCCGCGAGAAAATACTTGGAGCTAGATTTGACTACCCTCGCTCTGCGAGAAAATACTGGGCATTGAATTGTACGAGCGTGATGATGTGCTGCAACGGCAATTGGGGGATAAGCGTGTCAGAGTGAGTCAGCCACGCCAAAATTGGGTGCCAGTTTTTGAAGTCCGTTCCCTTCCATTCTACCACTGAAAAATATGCGCATTCCGTTGCTCTCCTCTTGCACCTTTTTCCTTCCACCGAACCTCAAACTACCGTGAAAATAGCCAGTCCGATTGCGGCGGGATGATCACGTGTCATGAAAAAACAAGGACAAACAACAAAACGCCTGTCGCCCAATATAGGAATTTCCGTTCAATTCCAGCGTCCTCCCACTTCCTTAACCTCCCTCGAAATACACTCCCTCTGGGTAGCATTATTAAAAAAACTCGACGAATTTGCCCTCCTTTGCCTTGTTTTTGAAACTTTCAGAAAATTCACCCAAAAATCCCAAGTCCGTCCCCCTTTCGACATAGTGCATTTAACCCGACCCTAACTCTCTCTTTGACTTTGAGAATACTTCTTCTTGATTATTTTATGCAAAAACCGGATATATTCGCACTTTTTTGCTATTTCTTTAAATTTTGCAGAAAAATCGCAAAAAATTCAGGAAAAATTCCAGTCTCATCTCATTCTTCCTCAAACACATTGAGGGCCTACATGAGACAAGCACCAAAATGACCACGTGTTCACATCAAATACAGGGACAAACAACAAAACGCCTGTCGCCCAAAACGGACGCCGATCATCCTGCGCTCTTTCGCTCTTTTCTCATCCTTCCCTCTTCCTCCCTCTTTCATTCTTCGTCCCTAGCTCCGTTGCTAGACACTGATGGTGAAGCGGTTATCATGCTTGCCTTCCAGTGAGATTACGTAAGCGTTTGTAATCCGTTAGCAAGCGGCAGGGGTTCGACTCCCCTTCAGTGTATTTTTGTGGGAGCGACGAGGTTTCTTTTTCTTAGCTAGTTAAATGAGGCACAAAACTATTATTCACTCCTCCCACAAGCGATACCTTCATGATATTATCTAAATTGCTACCCTGATGGTGAAGCGGTTATAATTAAATCCGAATCCGAACTCAACCGCCTTTAACAGTTGAACCATTCTGTGGATGTCCTTACCTTCTTGTTCTGACTCGTCTAAAAATCGCATTTACGCGCCCCACTATGATTGTGTATTCCCCTGTACCTCTGATCCTAATAATCGAAAGTTTCGATGAAAGCGAAAGATATCCACCCGTATCAAAGGTTCATTGTAATATCATATTTATTTTGTCTTCACTCTTTCTTCTCTTCATCGTGGAATGTAAAATGCGGTGGCGTTTGGGAACCACTCAAATGATGTGTGCGGTGCATTCGTGCACAATACCTGACGGTATGATCCAAGTCGCTACCCTGATGGTGAAGCGGTCAAATAGTCAACTTCAACCTCTCCCTCGCCTTCTTGTTTTGAGCCGTCTAAAATATTTTTTACGCGCTCTACAACATCGACTACGGTGTAAGGTCTTGTTTCTTTGGCCTGTATTTATTCATCGGCACATCCACTAGGACATGGTCTAAATCGCTACCCTGATGGTGAAGCGGTTACATGTTACATGTAAATCGCCATCTGTTTGATGTCTAAAATAGTGTTTACGTGCTCTACAGCATCGACTATGATTGTGTACGGTATTTTGTCCTTGGCCATTTCTGAAGTACTAATTCAAAGTTTCAAAGTTCATTTCCCAAATATTACCTTTACTTACCGTGTCTTCGCCCTTTCTTTTTTCCGAGTCCATCGTGCGAGCAAGAGTAAACTGCGGTGGCGTCTGGTAGCTACTCATTTCAAGCTTTCAACGCAAAGGCGATATAAGTACTAGGGGTGCTCAATTCTTAATCCGAAGTGACGGGTTCAGTTCGGATTTTAATTCAATATTTGGTCGAACAAATTGAAAGCTTGACCAAGATGGAAAAGATACAGCCGTCAAAACGATGCCTGCCGGTGCACAAATTGGGTGTCCGCTCGCTGAAAAGATGGCGCCGCGGGCTGAATCACCCTCTCTCTAGCAAACATTGTTACTTTCCCTTGTCCATTTCGTAAGCACCTACTAGTTGTTGAGTTCATAAAATCTCTAGAAAACAAGTCACTGTTGAGTCACTGCCATTTTGTGAATTCCACGACCAATCTGTGTGGGCCACGGTTCATGAATTCTGCGACTAATCTCTGTGGACCATGGTTCGTAAAATCCACAACCATTCTCCTGGGCTTTGGTTCATGAATACCACAACCATTCTCTGGACTACGGACCTGCGGTTCATGAATTCCATGACCAATCTCTGTAAGCCTTGGTTCATGGATTCCACAACAACGCCGTAGCATTTCTGGGCTGTTGAGTTCTTGAATTCCACAACCATTCTCTGGGCTACGGTTCGCAAATTCACAACCACTCTCGAGTTCTCGAATTTCACAACCAACCTCGGATTGCCAGCTCTTGAATTCCACGACAATGCTCAGGCTGTAGCCTCTTCAGTCCTTAAAATCCACCACCAACCCCTGGGCTGCCGCGTTCTTGAATTCCACAACCAACCTCAGGATTGCCAGTTCTTGAATTCCACAACAAATCTCTGTCGGCCTTGGTTCGTGTAAGGTCTTGTTTCTTTGGCCTGTATTTATTCATCGGCACATCCACTAGGACATGGTCTAAATCGCTACCCTGACGGTGAAGCGGTTACATGTAAAAATCCAAAAAGCCAAACTCCCCATCTGTGTTCGTGATTTGACTCGTCTGAAATACGCGCTCTACCGCAACGACTATGTGTGTGGGGTCTCTTTTCCTTGGTCCTTTCTGTGGTACTACATATAGCTACTAGTAATTCAAAGCGAAACTTGAAGATCACCGTCAAAAGTTCGTTGTCGAGATATTGCCCTTGAGTACTTTGTCGTCACCCTTCCCTTCTTCATCATGGGTGTAAGCTAAAATGTGCCTTTCAGTTTATTGAACCTATCCGCACCTCTGACACGGTAGCATCGCTTCCTCTGATGGTGAAGCGGTTAAATCGTAATCCCAAAGCAAACAGCCGAATTTGACTTCCATTCAGTGTATGCCTTCTTGTTTTGCCTCTTCTAAAATACTTTACAGTATCGTCCTAATGACTGGCGAGGGCAGTGTTTTGTTTCCTTGGCCCTTCAAGTTTTTGTAGTACCATTTTCAAAGATCACCGGCATCAAAGTTCATTGTCCAAATATAGTTTACCTTTATTACTTTGTCTTTGCCCTTCATCGTGGGAGCAAGCGCGAGCTAAAATGCGGTGGCGTTTGGGAGCTTCACTAGCTACTCATTGCTACCAGAAACATGCAGTTGCCTTTCAGTTTATCATACCTCATCTTCACCCCAAGACATGTGCGTCTACCTGGTGAAGATCGAATTCCTATTCGGGACAAGGCCGCTTCGTAGGAACTATTCGTTTTATTGTTTAAAAATTGCACTCATCGATTGCAGGACTCCCTCTCGCTGGCCGCGTCTTGTAGCCGGGACCAAATCCAAATCCCTCCGATCTATTCGTGGGATGCGTGGCTCGGCCTCTACGCCTCCAGAAGACGTCGCCGTCGGAAATGGACCTGATCCTCATGCGGATGATCTGCAATAAATTACAAGGGTATATTTTTGCAACACATACGTGGGAATAGTTTTGACGATCTTTTTAGCCGGCACTTACGGCGTTGAAGCAAACCGTATGCCCGAAATATTAACAACATGCCCATAATGAAGAAAATAGTGTTTCAAAAGCAAGGAATTACATAAGATACAGGAGGAAATGCTAGGGAAACCGTGGGTGGACGCAAGATAAATATGCAGTGAGAATTGTACGACACGTCGAAAAAAAAAAGTTCATGATGGTTCAAACGAACCAAACGTACCCATCTCAGTCACCCCGCCGCCGCCATTGAACATAGCCTTTAGCGTCTGTTCGTTTCTCTTCTGCCTCACCCGCTCAGCCTCCTCCGCCCCTCCTGTCATCTTGAGCTTCTTCCCCACAACAAAGTCGCTCAATTCCGCCTGCATCTCATCCGACCTAGTGGCGAGCTCCTTCTCCCTGCTTTTCTGGCTCGCTTCTATAGCCTTCATTCGTCTTTCAGGATCCACAGACGCCCCTCGGATTTCGAGCATCACGGTGCTCAAACCGCCGTGACCTTCTTCTGGAGGCGGAGGACGGAATCCCTTCCTTCCACCGCGATTGCCGACGGAGCCAGGGCCGCGAATGCTGATGATCTTTTCCACGTGCCCGTATACCTCCACCAGAGCCTTGTGGTCCTCCAACAAGTCCTCGAGGAACTGTTCCTGGTGAGTGAGGAACCCCTGCTCGTCGACAATATTCTGCAATTCTTCCTCCCACGTCTTCTTCCACATCGGCTTGATCGTATTGATGTGCTCCTTCAAGCTCTCCAACTCCGTAGCGACAGAGTCGATATCCTTCTGATGTTTCGGAAGTACTGCACTTTGGGAGTAATATGACGCTTGATCACGTCGTCCTTCACGCCCTCGACGGTGTCTTGAAGCTTCTCGACCTCCGTCAGCACGTTCTGGCTCGCGTATCGAGCTTCTTCTTTCCCGTGTCAATGTATCCTCTGGCCCACCAACGTTCGTGCTGGCAAGCTGCTTGACGGATTGTGTCTGTCCACGAAGCGTACCTAGTGATTCCTTTGTGGACTTCATAAACTCCGTATACAGCTGTCGCATAATTCCCAAGTCTCGTCGCAAGTTCTGTACCTCGTCGAACTGGGTTTGAGATCCGTAACCACTCGAGAGGAATAATCGGACAACACAGAGCCACCAGTCATTTGCGGCTGGAGGGACTGGCCGGTCATCTGAGGCTGTATTGCGGCATAGGAGCAGGCGCGCTGAAAGCGGATGAGCCTTCTCCGACAAATCGTGAGAGTCGTCGGGCAACATTTTGGAATTGGCGGTCGGTCGGTCTATTGGGCGCAGGAGTACTTTCGGCCAACGGTTGCCCGACAGTGCTAGGCACATGTATAGATTGTCTGTTGTTGTGAACGGCCGTCTTGAGTTCTTTAATGTCCTGCGATAGATTCGAGATCTGAGCGTCTATATGCTGTTTGATCTGGTCGAGCGCTATCGAATACCATACAGTTAGGAACGACAACACACCATTTAAGAAGAACGCACGCTCGATGTTCAGAGAAAGTAAACACTTTTCTTTGACTTCTTCCATGTCTTCCAGCTCATACTGCACTCCACTTGACGGATCACGAATATAAATGGCAGGAAAGTTCTCGAGGCCCGGATTGTACGAGAACTTGTCCACAAACAATACCCGTAACGACGGGAACGATAGGCCGTGGTCGATCGTCACTTTCTTCACTTCTCTTCCAAGCTGCAAGAAAACGGTGAATCGGGACGGATCCTGCGTTGGTTCTACAGCAGGAGCATCGACGACAGATTGTTCGGGAAGGGTCGACGCTGTAGGAATCACAGGCTCCGGTGTCCGCGCTGGAGTCGCAGGAAGCGGAGGTACGGGAGGCGTGCCAGGTCGGTGTCGTTCAACTACGCCCACAGGACTCGAACGAGACCTTGAACTACCTCTCCGAAGAAGAGGAGCGGATGAAGCGGAAGGCTCCTCGTCGTCCACCTCAGTAAGCACGGCGAGGTCTCCCGGTGTTAGCGCTGATGAAGCAGCCAGCGACCGCCTATTAGGAGCGCCGAGTCCGGTTCGCGTAGATCGCTCCCGCGTTGTCGGGGCACCAGTCATTTTCGATATATTGTAAGTCGAAAAACGCTTGGATGCTCTACGCTCCAACGTGTCACTCTTTTGAGAGCAGCAAGGGAGTTCGCCATAGCAGGCGCCTGAAGAGCATCTATGGGCGGTGTATCCGGAGGAGGTGGAGACATTGAGCCGTTGAGTTGGTCGGAATCCGCACCTGGACTTGAGGGTTCGACCACTACTGAAGGGGTGGCAAGGGGTTATCCACCAATGAGTATCGTTTAACGCTCGCTGGAACGTTTGGCGCGGTAGGGGGCATCAATGTTTGATCGTTCGGGGAGTTGGAGGGATATTGCTGTGGGAATGTGTCGGCGGGAGGCGGCTCAATGGGGGCGGGACCGTTCGCTCTTTCCGAGATTGCGAATCGGTGTGGGGGAAATATTCCGGCTGAGGTGCCTCTGGTTCCGCAGCTTGCTCCGTGATGGGTGCAAAACCACCGACAAATGCCTCACCGTTGGTCGAACCGTTCTGCGGCGAGCCATTGAATGATGGTGAGCCAGGATCCTTCCGTCGACCGGACGACTGCTGCACACTCTTGCGCGAGGAAGCACTATCCCTGTCTCGTAGAGTGGAGGTTGGAGTCGGAGGAGTATCACTCTCGCTGAACGTTGTCCGAGAGAGCTGTGACCGGTGAGAGCCCTCCCGACGCGAGCGAGAGGAACGACTCTCAGCTCGTTCAGATCCAGATCCAGATCCAGACTGCTCAGACCGCCGATGGTCAGAGACTATGCGGCGGTAGATGGATTGCTTCCCGCGGAGGCCTTGCAGCAGGTTTGTTATTATCTGCCGCACGCTTGGAAGATAAAGCTCGAGGTTATCTGGAGTAGCGTCTTCAGCAAGGCATTGCTCTAGGACATTTCGTAGGTCGTCGGGGACGGTCATTAGCTCACTTGAAAATCATTCAACGATTACGATACGCATAGGTGAGAAGATATGGTACATACGCCATATCGATATTGAAGGCCGCAAATGCGGCGACCGCAGCATTGAAGTCGTTTCCTAATCGGACATACACGTCGCTCACATTGGTCTCGTCTATCTTCAGTAAACTCCATTGTGTGAGCGCCTCCAGTAATTGTTTGATAGCCACAAGTAGACGAGTCACTGCGGACTCGACAGCAGGCTATTTTATATGTTAGCAAGTTGTTTCGGCAGGAAGGGTATGGAAAAAACGCACATGAGCGGCACTTCTTGAACCTCCGCGCTCGCTCCGGCTCGAGGTCGAGTGGGTGGACGACGTAGACTGGTTATTCTCGCGACGTGAGCTGGAGCCCGATGCTGGGTTTGAGGGTAAGGTCGTCCTACTAGACATGGAAGGTCAAATACAAAGTCAAGGACATGAGCTGGTATGAGCAGATATTGGAGTTGGGTTGTGACTGAGTGTGACATTTCACACATCGCAACTCATCGCCGCACCCAAAATGTTCGTTCCTCGCAATGGGCGCCGAAAATCGAGGTATCACTGACCAGACTGTATATTCTCGGCAGGAGAATGAGCGCCTCAGACAAACGCGGAATGCTGAGGTGCCTTTCCCTTCATTTTGTTTGCCGCCCGAAATACTTGCAGAAATTTTCCATCTCGCTTGTGTTGCGTCCAGCATGCATTCAGCCACCTTAAAATCGTGTTCGCATGTCTGCCGCCTTTGGCGTCATGTTGCCCTTGGCTCCCCACAACTTTGGACAGAAGCGATTGATTACCAGCACGATCATCCCGATTTTGTCAAAGAGCAGCTGCGGCGCTCGGCAAATATGCCTGTGGCTGTAAAAGCTCACTTTCCGATGCATTCCAACCGCGGAATACAGAATCTTTATTTGGCACTCGAGTCTGCCATCCACTGTCTTGATATCCAGGGTCCACCCGAGATTCTGGACCGAGTATTGCAAAACTTCGACGCAACCTTTCTGCGAACATTATCCTTATTTGTCCCTTGGGAGCAGATGCCCCAACTCGTTCCTTACCCTGGACCCTCTTTCACACTGAATGCTCCCCATCTTCGAACACTTTCCTTGTCCAATTTTGTCGTTTCTTGGGACGCAGCAATATTTAACAACCTGACGCATCTTCGGCTGCATATGCAAGACCCGACATTCGCCCCGTCAATGTCCCAGATTCTTGGAATGTTAGCTTCCTCGCCTATGCTGAGGGAGCTCAACCTCCTTCATGCCATTGAAAGTTCTTCTCGACTCCCTTGTCATGAATCAGTTGATGTGGTTTCACTAGTCCATCTCACAGCATTTTTGCTCGACGACGACGTCTTTAACCACATTTTTCTTCTCCTTCACATCGAGATCCCGACGCATTGCAAGCTCTCCCTTAAAGTTGAGCATCGAGCTCAGAATATGATCGCAGAGCTGGGCCGCTCGATTTCCCTATTTTTGTCACTTGGTGAATTAGCCAAGATTCATGTCGAAGGAGCGCCCTCTGGGGTCACCGTTCGCGGATATGCAGCAGTGACTCCCACGAACCCCTTGATTCAAATTACTTTACGTTGCCCTGGAGGATATTCAGAGAGGGAAACTGCATCTGTGGCCGGAGCCATATTATGTTCTCTACCTCTCATCGCGACGACGGCTCTCGAACTCGTCTTTCGCGATCCTCATCCCGCGTCTATTCCCGTGGAAGGATGGCAAATGTGCCTACAAAATATGGAAGCAGTAGAATCGCTCCGAGTCAAGCCTACCACTCCACGCAACCTCCTCTCTGCGCTCAGTGTGAGCGAGCCAATCCTGCTTCCTCGACTACAGAGACTCGAGATCCACCACCCAGACTCGAGTCCGGCTCCCGGCCACGATTCTGATCGCCGAAAACATGCAGGCCACTTGGGTGGTTGGTGGCAGAAAATCGAAGTGGCGGAAGTCACATTCTTCGACACCCTGTTGATGTGCTTGAAACGTCGCCAACAGCTGGGGTCGAGATCAGCAGCCTTTGCATTGCTCGTTGCGCAACCGGACAGCAGATGCTTGGACTCGAGTCCGTTGTAAAGCACGTCTCGTGGTGTCCTCAATGAAGCCTCGCTGTATCGATATGTTTCTTGGAAGTTTCGATATCTTGAAAAGAAAGCATAATGATAACATTCCGACATCGCCCTATCATACACAAACTCTCTCCGGTATTAATCTCGCGCCCCTTTACCAACCAGCACACATCGTCGAGGATATCGTCTTGAAACCCATCATGCTCGGTTCGCTTGTATCTGAAGTCGAATTGAGAAATGCAGTTGTAGGAACAGAGAAAAAGCTTTACGTTCTAATGGTTTCCCCAAAGTCTGAGACATCGTATACGCGGAAGCGGCGGTCAAATCTGAGAGTTTTAAAAAAAGTCAGAGTTGGAAAAACAGGAAAAATTCTTGGCTAACCCAAGCTTTCCGTATCCGGAATATGATCTGTGTACCAGTCAGTTAAAAATGAGAGTCACACGACAAAAGACTTGCCCTCCGCCGCCGAAACAAAACCTGAATGCCGAAAAAGGATCAGCGGATGAGATAAAGAACAGAAGTTAAAACTCACCACACGCCTTTCACGCGTCTGCAGTTTTCCGTGACTAGAAAAGTAAGTATCAGACCACGGTAGTTGGAGGAGTTTATCGCGCATACCATGGCAATGTCCGTGCCCAATGACCTTCACCTCCTGTACGTTGTTACTAACGTGATCGCTCTCCATAGCCTTGAGAATCCCTTTCTCAAAGAAGCCGTCATTTTCGTCCGCGCTGCCCTTCACCTCCAAACCAGAGATCCCGATATCGAGGACTCGACCGCTACTGCCAGTGTCCGCTGTACCGTATGTTTCGGGTCTGATATTATGCGTTAATTAGGACCAGATAAAAGAAAGTCCAGTTACGAACAAAGGCATGTGGAAGAACATCAGCGCATTAGGCTTCGCCAATTTACTTGTTTGAGGCGTAAGCTGCTCTGAGCTCTGTCGCTCCCAAACATGGCCAAAGTCCTTGTCAGTATCAGGAATGAATGGACGTTGAATTGGCTTGATGGAAGCTGATTGAATGTAAGCCCACAAATCCGCAGCATTCACAAACAGGCGTACCAGATTCTTGGAGAAACCAGTTGATCTGGCTCTGAAAAACATTCGATGAGACTAAAATCGCTGGCGCGGGGAAATGTTAAACCTGTCGTATCCAATCGTATGCGGTGGGTCTAAACAAGCCCCAGAAATTATAAACGCCTTTCGAATAGCTACCGGAGTCCATAAAGTACAGAGTCAACAGATGCATTTTGCTCCTATGCTGCCAATGAGATTTTTTATAGGGATATAAAGATCACCAACTCACGCATCGGCACTTTTGACTTTGAGAACGTAATTCCCCACTCCGTGTATATCTTTGGGTCCGCTCTCGACAAGACTGTAGGGTAGTGCCTGCATTAATTTGACCTGCTCTTCTTTTGCGACGTATCCGGTTTCCTCGTCGTGATTTCCGAAAATCACCGCCCAAGGAATTCCTTGGTCGGCGACTGCTCGCGAAAACTTGGCAAGGACGGATTTAGGATCCCAGGAGGTACCTTGTCCGTTTAACTGGTCTCCTGTGAATACCACGAGATCGGGTTTCTCAAGTGAGAGAACCCTGCCAATGAGAGAGTTAGTTGTGAGGTTATCGGAGCCACCCTCGCAAGAGAGGGATGCTGGTGTTTCTCGGCAAACGCCGGCATCGACAGAGTAATGTAGATCGGCTATTTGAAGCTGCAGAAACCATATCAGGGCTCAAGCCTATGACGCCGGGAAGAATACGTACGATCTTGAAGCGTCCCTCGCGCGAGAAGTGGAGGGGTGGTGCTCGAGGTGGTACTGTATTTTAATTGAAATGAGAGAAAGTACCCAGTAGGAAAATGATAGATGTACGTTTCACACCGCGCCTCATCGTCAGCCATGTGCTTTCTTGTTGTTTTCGATGAAGCATCGTTGCTGGTTCCAGCTTCTCAAAGCCATACCAGGGAATATCATCGCCGTATAAAACGTCCAGTTCGGTCACGATGTTTGAACGTTCCTCAGAGGTCATTTCGGCCGACGTTTTGCCGATTCGGTACCACAGGAAGACAGGCGGAACTCCCATCACCCCAGTCCGCAGGGAAAGTGGGACCTTTTTCCAGGAGTCGGACGGAGAAGGAGACTCGGATTCCGGATACAATTTAATGTCAGTGATCAAGTTCACATCTTGCCGCCTAGACGAGAATTGCGTAAATCAAGTTTGTGCCCAGCTACTCCCTGTCGCTTACCTCGTTCGACGATAGTAGATGTTCTGAATCAATGTCAGAAACAGTTTAGAACGCGCAGAGATTTTCCAAATTACCAGGTAACCAGCAAAATAGCCTGCCTCATAGTTGAGATTCCTACAGTCGAGCTATCAGCGACGACAACAAGGGCAGCAGTTGGCAATGAACCTATCGACCCGGACCCACTTGCCACGGATGGCGTCCTGCTCTGACGTAGAGTCAGGGTCGCAGATCCCGGTTCCAAGACGCGGGTTGACGAAACAACGTGTGATCGCAATCTCCGAAACTATGATGAATATAAATATCACTCCGATACATATGTTTTGTTGTAGACGCACGGCCGGTATCGTGAGGCATTAAAGGTGCCCACACATCCAAAGGAGGCTAGCCTGGTCAACTACCTCCTCAGTAGTCACATTCCACCAGTCGACATCAGAAGGTATTTGTTCGGCTGGTGGAGAACCCGCAGTGACGTCTCCGGTGGTGTTAGGAACGCTGAGGCCTTGCTGTGGAGTACCGACGAGATCCCAGGACTGCCATCCTAGTCGTTGATTATACCCGGACCAGGGGTCGGTTGATAGAGAATGAATATGAAGAGGAGCATGGAACAGAAGGAAATGAATGTGGAAACGGGAACCTGAAGGAATCTGTGGTACATCGAGCCACATAACAGAGGCGGACATACCGAGACATTTCTAAGCCAGCGGCCGAGTCTCGCGAAAAGAGGCGGGGCCATGGTGTGCACCAAGCTTAAAGCTCGAGGCTTGGAGGTCGGCAAGTGAGAGTGAGATACGTAGCGGCACGTGCCACTGCGGCACAAATTTCCTTTTCATCCTCACGCCAAATGCTACGGCCAACGCTAGCGCGTTTATACGCGTCTCGAAATACCTACGCCCCCCTTCTCCATTGCTGGTCCCAGTACTGCCGCCGCCGCCTTTGAATCGGCCTCAACTCCGTCCCCTTCTCCGGAATCATCTGCATCCGCTTCTCCGGAATCATCCACTCACGGACGATGGGGGAGACCGCACGTTCACAATCCATTCTACAAAAAACAGGCGTCACTATCCATGGCGAGATCACGTCCGCTCGCTGTCCGTCTTCGTCGTGCACAGCGCTACGCACAGGAGAGAGGCCTCCCCCCTTCTACCGATAAAAAACCAACTCGCCGACTGGGGCTCGACGAATATCTCCGACGCGATGAAGAGAGGCCGAAAAACATACGCATCCCTCGTATCCGCGGCATGACTGTTGCCTACCACAAGGGAAAGCCGTACACGGTCAAGGTCGAGGGCCAAAAAATATACCTCCCAAACATCGTCTTCCGCCTCATGCGTAACTACACACCCCCGGGCCAGCCGTATAACCCATGGCAGGCTACCTTTCGTGTTCCCAAAAATATTACAAAGACCGACATTCGTAGTTACCTGATGGCGGCCTATGGTGTGCAGACGACATACATCCGGACAGACAACTATCGCGCCGAGCTCACCCGTGTTCCGACAAACGACAGTGACCCGAGCATTGCCTCCTACAAGCGGGCGGTGGTGGGGCTTGTCGAGCCTTTCTACTATCCATTACGGTTAGAGGATATGGAACCTGATCGGCGGGAACGCAGGGAGGCGGAAATCGAGGAGAAGCTCCAGGTCAAAATGTACCAGGACTTGATGACGGTCAACTTCCAAAATCAAAAACTGAAACGACTCATGCCGAAGAATTACGCTGAGGAGACATACTGGACGAAGGAGGTGAATCCCAGTCGCGCAAAGATCATGAAACGGGTCGCGGAGCAGAGGTTGCGGAGGGAGACCCTGGTTGCCCAACAAGTCGACAAATGGCGGCAACAGAGAGCAGCCGGAGAAACCATATCGGTGGCCACGCCGCGAAAGATTGCGGACGAGCCACCTACAGCGCCAGAAAAGAGTAATGTTCCCAGTGTTGTTTAATATTTCGTGGAATTTGAGGGCGGGAGGTTCGTCGAGCCGTACGATGAGAGGCATTTTAATGCTATGTGCGTCCGACATGAAAAGTTTGCCTGAAACTTGACGGTTTGAGATCAAGATTTGTTTTAATAATTACAAGCTCTTCATGCCTTCACATGCACAACTGTTGAGAAGCATTTCAATGACACCCTGCTCGCGCATCTCAAAATTTTCCTCCAGGTTCTCGAACACAACTTCAAACGCGACTGAACTCCCATTGCGAGTTGTCTTCCTATTGATGCAATCCACGCGCCAGAAGCCAGCGACGAGTTCGTTATTATCGCGAGAATAGAAACGCATGCTCAATAAAGCCTCGTAAGGTACAGATAAAAGTGCTTTGGCGGAGTCGAGGTCAAGGTTAGGGAGATCCGCTGAGGGAGGGCTCGGTGGCGTGCGGGATTGGCTGTTCATGATCAGCTGGGGGTGGGTGTTTCCATCCGGGTAGTCGTCCGCTCCTGGCAGCCTCGCCATGGTGGATGAAAATCTTTCAAGGAATATTAACAGCAAGAGCAGCGGGAAGTACGAACTTACGCTATGTTCAATCGTTGTTGGTAGAACAAGTGGAATTCCATACCATGCTTGTTGACGGCGGGAGATAGTACGTGACGGTCGTAGTACATGGACGCGATGGCCGCGTAATGTAACTGCTTAAAATGCCTGTGGATTGTTGGTTAGGAGGTGTTGTTTGGACCAGAATCAGACCGACTCTTCGAAGGTCGTTGCCTCTTGACTGAGAGCCTTGTCCCAATCGCGCAGCATGGCCATGGGATCCTCATTAGGGTCTGCGACGAGCTCATGGCGCACGTTGGGATCTTTTGACTGGCTTAGTTCTTTTGCCATTCTGTCGCGCTGGGTTGGGTCTTGAGCGAGAACTTCAGAAGAGATGGCATGTGCGGAGAGATATTTTGCCATGACCTGAACGTGAAGGAGCGCTTCTGGTTCCCAAGACTGGTCGCGCATATTGAGCAAGCTGAGGTCCTGAAGAATGTCCATTGTGGCCGAAAAGGGGCAACCTATAAATAGAAACTTGCTTTGGTTCATTGTCTTCAAAATGGGCGAGTATAAAAGAAGGGCAGCCATTGAGTACAGCCTTCAAGTTTCTCTGCTTCCCCCGCCAGGTCGCGGTCCACATTCCTTCCGCTCGCCGTCCTTCACTTGCCTGCTTCTAATTGCTCAATGCTTTTCAACGCCATTGTCTTCGCCTTGACGGCCTCGGTGGCTCGTGCCGCACCATTTATCTTGGACAAGCGCATCCAGCAAACCATCTCTGACTCTACCGCAAAGTGGGAGCAGGCTTGTGTCAGTCATCCTCCACGGGAATCCTCCATCTCTTTATTTACTTTGAACGACAGTTGGCTGCCGGTGGCGGATTAAATTGCAATCCCTTGTCTGTGACCGCGTTTACGACTCTCCTAGCAGCGGCAGGGCCATGCGAGCAGCAGGACGCTGCTGACAGCATGATTCAACTGGCCCAGTCGCTCAATAATGACCCAGAAATGATAAAACTCACGCAGATCTTCATCCAGCAACCAAGGAACACAGTACGCCTTAATTATTATTTTTTGCGTATACTATTCTGACTCCAGAATGCTAGCCAAACTCTGTCAGTGTCCCATACTGCCAAACAGCTCCCGCATCCCCTCTTCTTTCCGGCTTTTCCAATGCCAGTTCCAAGGCGCATCTCCGTCCACTTTTGTTGGAGGTCTCAGTGTTGGCGCCCCTGGGACCGTTCCGTTTGGCTTGAAGTCTTTGAGCCCGCTCGGAAGCTGCAAGGCTCATCCTAGGGCCCTATAGCAGACGGCACGCAATTGGTCAATTTGACCCAGGATCCGGGCGTCGGTTCATCGGAAAGCGGCCCCGCGTCGTCCAGCACTCCTGAAGCGACATCTACCGCCGTAGTCCCCCCAGCTGCAACTTCAGCAGCCGCAGTCGCCTCCCCATCGTCTGCTTCCGACTTCCATCTCCAAAATGGCCTTGACGCTCAGAAACTCAACGCTCAGTTCCAGAGCCTAACGGCAAGCTCACTTTGCGCCGAAGGTGAACAGGCTTGCGTCGGCACATCCTTCGCGCAATGTGTCTCGGGTTCATTCGTCCTTACACCGTGTGCCTCTGGCACCGTTTGCGCTGCGCTCCCTCTCGTTAATAAACCGGGGACGAGCATTGCGTGCGATACGTCTAGTGATGTAGCTGCTCGCATTGCAGCGACCGGTGCTCCTGGGGGCGTAGATGGTTCGGCATCGTCCACCCCATCCGCTTCCTCGCCAGATTCCGATTCGGACTCAGATTCGGACCCAGATTGCGACGATTCAGAGTCTTCCACTGAGACCCCGACCTCGACAGCTGCTGCTAACGCCGCCACCCATCCGCCAGTGGGTTCAAAGCCCAAAATGGGCTGGACGCTCAAAAGCTGAATGCGCAGTTCAAGACATTGACCTCCAGCTCCGCCTGCACCGACGGCGAAGAAGCTTGCGTTGGCACGTCGTTCGCTCAGTGCGTGCTAGGATCGTTCGTGCTTACACCGTGCTCCGGGGGTACGATCTGTACTGCGCTGCCACTGGTGAACAAACCGGGGACCAGTATCACATGTGACACTCTTGCGGACGCGCAGGCGCGCATCGCCGCAACTGGTGCTGCTGGAGGAATTGCTGGTTTAAGTTAATGTTGTTTTTGGTCGCAGGCGGGCTGGTCCGGCGCGCTCCTTGTATAGATAGATCTATGTCATCGTGTATCAAATTAGCGAAATGTATTGTAGCTTTCTCTCGATTTATGACACTCTCAGCAACGTTTTGCGACAACAATCTATTATTGGGCATACAGCTGGGTATGTGCATACAAGTGGGTGGGAATACATATGATGATTAGAGAGGAAATCCGGTGTGCATGATGTAGTCGTGAAAAGAAAAGTCGTGAGGATGCTCATACCGCGCCGGGGGACCCTTCCGACGCCGTTTCAAGTCTGAACCAGAGTGGTATCATCTTCCACATCTTCTCCCGCTCCCTTGCAGCCCAGCTTTCCAAGGACCTCGCGCATGCCTTGCACTCGGAGAATTCGGCGCTTTTCAGCTGCCCAAGCTCTTCCGAAACGTATAATGGATCGCAATGGCCCCGCTCGCGGTCAAAAAGGTAATGCTGCGTGGCTAGATCCACGAGCTCCGAGAAGTCTTTGCGGCATGCAGCGGCCGAGACACAACTACCCCCAGAGGAGTTTTTGCGAATGTGGGTGTGCGTTTGTGCGTGGCGGATATGTGTTTGAGCATGTCCCATCGTCTGAATTAGAGCGGTGATATTGTGCTGTGCCGCTTCTTTGCCTAGAGCGAGGCGTTGCATGTCTAGTGGTAGGAGAGCGGGGCAGGCTGTCGACTGAAACAGCGGTTCGTCTTCCGCTGGTTCGTAAATTTGTGCGTATGAATAGCGGCATAGGTCGAAAAACGCGGAAGGAAGCAGGTTGGGAGCGTTGACCTGTCGAGCAAGATTTATTACAGCCTACGGTCTAGATAAGTACCAACCATCGAGCCATGACGAAATGCCACTACAATGGGAGACGGATAGAAATGGCCGGCGCTGGTGCTTGTTTCCATTTCGAACGACCGTGCTACCGAGAGGATTATCGCATCAGAAATGTACTCGACGATGTATAGAGACATCTGAAGAACCTAAATCTTCTCGAGCGTCCCATCCCTGTATTGGGCCTGTTAGAAATGCATTACACGTTATAGAGGCATTTGAATAACCTTCAATGTTGATGGCCATGCGATGCAGAGATGCGCGAGAGCCTTGGACCGCAACGAATCCACAATATATTTCGTAGATAGACGAAGAATGCCGGAGACGACGCGAAAATCCTCCCGATCGTTGTTTCCAAAATTTCTGTTCAATAAGAGTCAGAGAAATAGCGTATATATAAGAGAGGTGCAGTGAACATACGGGCCATCGTAAAGAGCGCCAAGGAAGTTGGCCACATCTTCCGCCGTGTCGTGCAGAACACCACAGGACAGTTTTCACACTCTTCTATCTCTAAAGTGTCTAAACTGGATAACGATCGAGACCGTGGTCGGGACGGCTGTGGGAGTGTGAAGATGTCTCTAAAGAGAGCGGAATGACGTGACAATTGAGATACATGAACTCTGTACAGAGTGTTCTCAGCCTGGCAGATAACACTGCCGTCCTTGAACCATAGGTCTGCGTGCCGATGCAATTCCTGCCCTGTCTCTGGGTCGACTATCACAGTGCTTGATCCAGATCGAACGTATCGGAAATTGCCAGCCAGTCTAGTCTGTACAGGACTTTTGAGTGACGGCGGTTGACTGCTGGAAGTGGCGGCAACGGATAGGGCGTCGGGGCGCGTCAGTTCCATGGACATTGGAGGGCAAAGATTCGGGGAGGGTGAGATAAGTAAGGCCGTTTGGCCGGATTTAGCTGTTTGGTTCTGTGTAGAGATTGCATCACGACGCGACGCGTCCCAGCGCGTCAAGAGTAACTCCAAAGTAACTCCAATTTGGCTATTTCCGAGTTTATACACTACTATCTCCCCTCCTTCTCCTCAAATTTCTCTAGCAACCTTTTCAGCTCTTCGGCTTCAGCAATGAGTTGATGGAGACTTGGATTTGCGTCGTCAGAGGAGCGTGCCGTAGCCGTACCCCCCGGTGAGCTGAGTTCGGAGACCGCCTTCGTTACCACTTCCGCCCACGTCAATCCCTCATTCGCAAGCTCATCTACAAGTTGATCCTTGATCCGGCGACAGGCACCAACACCATCGTAGCCGAATCCGGTATAAACCTGCACGAGAGAGGCTCCTGCTTTCGCGTATTCGAGGGCGTCCGCACCCGTAGAAATGCCTCCACAGCCAATGAGAGGAATGCGTGCAGGTAGATTTTTTCTCAGAGTCCGAAGAGCGGCGAGTGAATATTGTTTCAATGGCGCACCAGACAAACCACCGGTTTCAGACTTGTTAGCTGAGCAACGGTTAATATGAGAGGAAAAACAAACACGATAACATACGGTCAACAAGGTCAGACGGTCTTTGCGTGGTAGTGTTGCTCACGATGACACCATCGATAGTTGTGTTTTCAACAACTTGGGCAATTTCGACCAGTTGGGCCTCTGTCAAGTCTGGGGCTATCTTGAGCACCAGTTTCGGTTTGCGCGCAGATACTGGCAGCTGATCCCTGGCCTGGGTGACGCCAGCTAGTAGTGCCTCCAGAAGCTGCCGATTCTGTAGTCCTCTAAGGAAATGGGGTCAGTCTATCCGTCGGCAAGTGAGCTCCTTAGAGACGTGCCGCAAGCCAGGGGTATTCGGACTCGACACGTTGACGACCAAAACGTCGGAATAAGGTCCGAACGTTCGAACGCCAGCTACAAAATCGTCGATTGATTCCGCTGGGGACTCCTTATTTTTGCCCAAGTTGACGGCCAGCACTGCGCCTGGACGAAATGCGGCAGAGGGGATCTCATCGCCCAAGATTCGGGGTATTCTAGCCCGTAAACGCGAGAGAACGGAGGCGTGGCCTTCAGAAGGGAAACCATAGCGGTTTATGAGGCCAGAATCTTCTGGTAAATGAAAGACGCGAGGACGGGGGTTCCCTGGCTAGCTGCAATTTTACAAGGACGCCGAGATATGGTAGAACGTGACACACCTGGGGCTTTGGTGTTACACTCCCGATTTCTACCCAGCTAAAACCAAGATTGAACAGCCCTGCAACGGTCTTGTTCCTGTTGTTCACGGGAGGTGTGGAGAACGTACCATCTATTGCCTCGCCATTTTTATCGAACCCGGCCGCTAGTCCGACAGGGTTGGAGATCTCTTGCCCCCAGAGCTAGTCTTGCGTGTTCGCTATTTTTCGAAATGCAATTTATGAGGAACTAACCTCCGATTTGAGCCGTACGTCATCTTGTACAGGGTCGCGAGGACCGAGACCACTTTTGAGGATCTGGACAGCAACTTTATGACCAGTCTCGGCGTCGAGTGTGTATCTCAGTAGCGGCGTGAACACATAGCGGTGGATGGCTGAGCGGGCATCAAAATAGTAAATTGCGAAAAGTCCTGCAGAAAGGGCGAAAACAGTGCCATACAGCCCACTTTTTATAGGGGTGCGAGGAGCAGGAGGAGCACGGGTGAATAGGCCGCGAGCCAGCGCAGAGCGAGCGACGCGCTGGTTGCGGAACATAAATGCAGCAGCTTACGTGATGCAATCATCGACCGTGATCACACAACAAGTGGCGACAGCAC
Source organism: Mycena leptocephala (assembly GCA_029378395.1). NCBI lineage: Eukaryota > Fungi > Basidiomycota > Agaricomycetes > Agaricales > Mycenaceae > Mycena > Mycena leptocephala. The sequence goes on from JARJLF010000636.1 coordinate 49,398, forward strand.
TACGCTTTCATCCCAACAAGGGAATTATTGCCGTTCGCTATGCAGGCTCAGAGAGAAACAGAGAATCAACTTTGCGACTAATAAGCAACTGTATTAGAAAAATCCTTGCAGGCTCTCGTCCTCCAACTCTTTCAACAACTCCCGTGCCTCCCGCGCCGGTCGAGCAATAAACGGCTTGTCGTTGGCTGCACTCTCCTGTACTTTTTGGGCAACGCTTCTGAGCAACGACAACCTCTGGAACAGATTCTGCTCAGATGTATGGTTTTCTTCATCTGGCGTTAGCACGGCGACAATCGTGTGCGATGCCACTACTGAAGGTGGGGTGCCTCCAATTAGATAAGTTCTTGAGAATAATATGAGTAAAAAGGACGAGCTCATGGACAAGATAGGACGTACTCTACAAGGGGCCGGAGAAGTTCGGAATATACTGCCAACGCCGCGACGAGGTCACCGATGGCTTGCGAATAATTGTCTGGAGAACGTAAGTGGTTGCATTCAAGCGACGAGAAACTACTGACCATCGTGAGACTCCCGGAATGCATCAGTGGCAAGCTCAATGCACGACTCCCGCGCTTTTTCGCCCAGGTGCTGAGAGGCACTCCTTATCACGTTGCTCAACGCCAGAATCAAGCTACTCGCGATACCATCATCGTTCGACCTGACACCAGTCACCAATTCGGTGACAACGGGGTCGACTCGCGGTTGGCTACGCATCAAGACACCCAGAGCTTGTGCGGCTTTATTCCGCACGACAACGCTCGCAGGATCGCTAGCGCTCTTGACAAATGTGCGTTGTAACTGCGGGAAGAAGGGCTTGACAAAGGCGGGTATTCGCTCAAGCATGGAGGTCAGTGCGCTGAGGATTGCTGTTTTGACCGCAGGAGGATAGGTGGTTGCCTGCGTAGCGACTCGAATAAGGGGACCGGTGAAGGGAACCACGTAAGGCTTGATGGCATTCTCTTCTGTCCGCTCAACAAGGTCTCCGATGGCATATGCAGCCTGTTCTCGCTGCTCATTGCTGCCAGTCGTGAGACCCGCGATGATGATGGGGACGGTGGGTGCAACGCCTTTCGGAAGACCAAAGCCGGGGACATATTGACCAGGGCCACCGGTTGATTCGATACTGCGGCGAAGGGGCACTACCAAGGGTTCGAGTTCATCCTTGGGAATGGATTTAACAAATACGTCCAGCGAACTCCAAGCTGCAGTATGGACCGGGACTTGTGAGTCTTCCAGTAATGAAATCAACTGTCGGATCCAGTCGACGCGATAAAGCGCAGAGTCTAGGCTAGATTCTTCACAGAAGATCGAAAAGAAATTGCAAGCGCTGACACGACGCTTCGGAGACTCATGTTTGGCCCTGATTAGTCACAGTTAGGAGCGCATACGGCCAACGGGCACGGAGAACAACATACCATCCAAGTAACAACATCATCAAGGTGTTGAGACCTTCAGCGTCACTTACCGACGCAAGAAGAGCTCGTATGGCTTCATCGACAGCCGCCTGAAGCTCCTCATCTCGACCATCTTCCACTACTCTCACGAGCGCGGACATAATGACTGGGAGCCGCCTGCTTAAAGCACCCCCCGCTACTGTGACCAAGGCGGCCAATGCTCGCGCATTGAAGAGCGTCATTGGAATAGCAGTAAGTGTCGGAATTAGGACAGGGAAGACGGTCGAGGCTCGGACCTAGAGCACACATTTAGCGCCATACAAAAAAATAATTAGGACACTACTGACACTCATTACTTCCCGAAGCGCTTGGAGAGCGGTGCCTGACCCTTTCCCTGGTTGTCGAAGGGCGTCAAGCAGGGTTGGTATGGTCTGGTCGATCGCTTTGGGTCCAAGATGTTCCTGTAGCATATCGAAGGCTTTGGCTGCCGCAGAGCGAACACTGGGTTCATCATCAACCAGTGACATGCGAACGATAGAGATGATATCATCTTCGTGGCCTTCGCGCTGCGAATCCGTAGAATTTTCCCTGTTAAGCAAAATTAAATAGGGGCTATATATGAAAAAGAACACGTGACCGTACATGATTTCAGTGAGCATCAAACAAACACCCTCCCGAGACCTGGGATCCATGGAGGTTGAATTCGTACGGAGAATAATCATAACTTCTCCGAGAACTCGGTCACCGAACTTGCGGCATAGTTCTCCAACGGTTCTCCCAGCAGTCTTGGAAATAAATGTTTAACGGAGGTGAGGGACCAGAGAAGGGGCAACTGACCTCTTGCTGCTCGAACTCGTCGCTTGAGATAAGGTATAATATTTGGCGGACCAACTCAGGAAGAATTTCCCGAACTGCCAATTCAGCTCAGTTACAGCGCACAGAAAAAGAATATGCATACCTGTTCGCGGCGTATTGTTACCAGAGCTTTCCAGATCTGGATGGATGCTTGACGTACGACGCCGACTCCATCTTGCCGCACCAAGTACAGCGCAGCAAGAATACGATCTCGCCGTTCCACACCCAAAATTTCGACCAGCGCGCGTCTTGAGACTCGTTCGTCGCCCCCTCGGCAGCCTCGTCTTCATCCAAGTCGGACGCTTTGCCCGATATCCCCGACACTTTGAAGAGGAGTTCACCAACAAGTGTGATCGATGATTGCTATGAATACTAAGCTGGGGGCACAAGACGATTATCGCAGCAATGGCTTACCCGAATACGCCATCCTGGATCAAACATGCCATGTTCGAGTTCTGGCAGGAGCAGATCGATCGCTTTGCTAGAATAATTGGTCACGACCATGCGTCCAGCACGCATAGCGGCTTCGCGAACATATTCTTCGACGTCCGCAAGACCGCTGAGAATAGGGGATATGATTTTCGGGAGATGAGGTTGGAAGCGAGAGCCAAAAGTAGCCGGCAAGAATACCAGGAGCGACATGAAACCTTCCCGGACAGTGGCGCGGGGAGATTGAGCGTTGGCTATGATATCTGGAAGTAAACCTTCCAACCGCTCCATTCCTAACCCGGACAAGACTTCACTCAGTCCTTGAGCAGCGCCTTGGCGGTCCACGCCAGAAGTATCGGTCTTCAGCGTTCGGAGGAGACCCGGGACAAGATCGGGGAAGTGTACTTCACCCAATCGTTCAACAAGGGTCCCCAGAGCTTTCGCAGCTGTGGCTCTGGCTTCCGGAACTGGATCGACGAGAACTTGATGAACCATCGGTAGTAAGCTGGACAGATATGGCACGAAGTCTTTGGAGTCGGTAAGTGAGGCGAGATTGCCGACGATCTGCGCAGCCTTCTTTTTAGTATCAGCCCCTCGCTCTCGGAGACCGCGTTCAAGAATAGGTACCACCTATAGCAATTATTAGCGAGAGAAAAGGAGACAACTGGATCACTAACTAGGGCTAGCGATGAGTGGTCAATATAGTGCATGAACGACGTTTTAAGGAGCGATGAAAGAGCATTGGGGGTCTTGGCAGGATCAACCAGAGCTTTAAGAAGGACGGGAACTAACGACTGTATCTCGGGGTTGGTGATAACTTCGCCGAACTGTTTCAGACTCTTGTTGGCTGCTACCCGAACTTGAGCGTGCGAGTCCGTGAGCACACCTGTCAGTCGCGGAATAACGATGGGGAGCGAGATGGAGAGCTGCCGCGGTGAGCAGTATGCCATCATACCGAGTAGCTCTATGGAGCCCTTCTTTGTCCGCCACTGTTTCTCGTCCAAACCAGATAACAATGAGGGAAGAATCAACTTGACGCCATAACCCGACATGTTGCCCATGATAATACGAGCGGCGTCTTGCGTAGCCTCGCGCACATCTGCAGTCGAATCGCCAAATGATGTCAAAAGAAGGGGTAAAACATATGTGATGTATGGTTCGAAAAGGCGTCCAAGTGTACTTGATAACGTCTCGAATGCGAACATGGTCCCTTGGCGAGGCTCGTAACGCTTTTTATCCTCTGTGGCGGTTCGAAGTCGACGAATAATGTCAAATTCTTTCATTCCGGCAATCCCAGTACCTTTGAGAACCCCGGCCAGACCGTACGCAGCACCACGACGAGTAGCATACTTGGGCGCATTGAATAATTGCTCCATGAGGTCATCGACGAGTTGGGCAACTTTCGGACCCATCACCTTCACGAGTGGTGACAGGCAGTCAGATACAGCCATCTGCACTTGTTCTGATGGGGTCTTCAATGCATCCACCAATCGCTCCACAATGGACGGCACACGGGAATCCGTCGAATCTAAATGGCGCGCAACCCGACCAAAAAGGATGACGACGCCTTCCTTAATATGATCACCCGTTTCTGTAGCAGGGCTAGGCTGTCCAAGATGATTCTCGAACATAGATATAAGGGCCGCCAGGCGAGCCGCACCATGCAGGTCAATCACGGCTGTGCCTGCACTAAGCATTCCACGGCGGACTTCAGCAGTGCGATCACCCAAAGCCTCGTCCTGGATGAGGAAGGCAAAAAAGGGCTCGACCTCATCTTCGGGGAGCAGCGGCGACAACAGTTCGAAGGCATGCGATGCTGCGACACGAGTTTGCCAAGGATCTGAACGGTCCAAACTTGCAGCGATGACCATACCCTGAACACATTTAGCGGTAAATGGGGAAAGAGGCCGATGGAAACACACATATTGATCAAACTCTGGGGCAAGAATTTTCGCCTTGTCACGATAGTATTCTTGCAGAGCTGTGACCGTGGAATGGGCAGCTTGGGGCCAATGCTCGACGGATTCTGCAATTGCGGCGGCAGCACCACGTCGGACATACGCGTTGTCGTGTCCTAAAAATATTGTAAACGAAAAGACACGGTCCAAGACAATTCCTATATATACCGAGGAAGGGAAGCAATTGCGCAAGGAACGCCTCCGGAACGTCAAGCCATTATCTTCCCACACATGACGTGCCAGTCGGCCGTTCTGCTCGTCGTCATCGTGGCAAGCAACCCATAGCTCCGGGCTCCAGTCAAGATCAGTGAGATCGAAAGGCTTGGGTGCACAATTAACAACACTTTCATGGACGGCTAGGAGAAAAAAATCATTTACCTGTAGAGCCTGCAGGCACGAGTTACGAACGTAAACCTCTTGCAGTAATGTCCCGTTTATAAGAACATCGAGTTCATCCCGGGAGGCACTGGCGTGGGCAACTTGTCCGAGATCGATCAGGGTCGAGCTGCCTTCTTTACTGAGCTTCGGCTGTTGTCGAACGATCTGCAAAAGGATTTCCATTGTCTGTTTGCGTGGGAAGGCAGCGTCGGAGACTAAAGTAGTCAGTACATAATAAGCAGATACAAGAGGGACGATACAAACATTCAGCACAGTGGAATTTAATAATATCTAGGGCCAACGCGACCTGCTCCAGGGCCTCTTCCTCATCTTCGGGATCAATCCCGCCGAGCGCGAGTACTTGCGCAAGGAGTGGGAATGCGTATGAAAAGGTAGCGGAATCAAATGGAGCCTGCTCCGACAGAGCTCGCAGGCGATGTAGTACCCGAACGATCAAACCTGGAGTGGGATTAGGAATGAAAACGGATGGCTGTTGCCAACATACTATGCAGCGGTTCCGCCGTCAGCTCTTCCGGAACGGCACTAACCCCCAAACTCCGCAAAGTAGCAACACCCACCCAGGTTCGGAAAGTATCTAGTCGCTCGGAACTGCATTTTGCCAGATCCTGTTACATGGATGAGAGCAAGACAAAAACAGATATAGCACAACAAACCAGATATGTCTCGAAGGCCAATGGCCCTACCAGCAAAGCACCCTTGCCCAATGCGCCATCCAGTAGTAAACGTGCGACGGCCGAAATATACACGCGGAACTCGGGCGCGCGGGCCGCGACAAGGCTGCGAACGAAGGCAAGGCCCCGTACGAGACCTGACTTGACACCCTCCACACGCTGGCGAACGGTCGCCTCGCGCGCAAGTTGGGCCTGCAGCAGGGCTTGTTGCGGCTTCGTCAGCGCCGCACCAGCACCTGCCTTCTTCTTGCTTTCTAGTGCAGCGCGCACCTCCGCCTCCCACCGGGCGATTTCGAAATCCTTACCCTTGTGCGGGGCTTTCGCATCTCCTTTCGCGGAGGTCAAGACTGAGCAAACAATCACAATCACACTCAAGTTCAAGGAACAGGGACAAACCGTCGATGAAAGTGCTTCCCTCCGGCATGCGCCACATCCCCAATTCTTCCTCCGTTAATGCGTTGAGGAGAGAAGGGTTGATATCGACTTGCAGCTGCTCCAAGATGCGGGGCAGGACGACATCTGGGGCAACGAATACCAGGGTGGTTAGAGCGCTATATGCAGCGTCGGGCAGGCCCGTCTACAGACATATCAATCTTGAATAAGTAGAAGCCGGAGGCAGGAAATGGCACCTTCGAATCTTCCATCGCTCCGGCTAATATCAACTCCACGATACGATCGAGCCTTTGCACAATGACCTCCCTGGGGTCTTTATCGGCTTTTTGGCACACATCAATCCAAGTCTGACGACCTGGTGGATCTACACAGTGCTCAGCTCAGGATCAACACGCAATAGAATGATACGCACTTGCAAGTCGATGATGCGCGAGCACAACTACTTCTGCGACTGTATCTTCGCTGCTGCCCACTCCTGCGGCGAGAAATGCTGCAAGCCGCGTTTCTGTGCCGCTGGATTCTGCATTCCGTGCGGTATATGCACCAAGACCTGCGCGTACGACTTCGCCCGCATCTGCGTGCGCACGGACCACATCTAACACGGCCGTGCGCGTCGCGGGTTGTGGACGAAGCGCAAAATGTAGCAAGGCACTGCCGAGGCGTAGATGCATACTGACACCCGCCGCTCAGTATCTTCTGAAACAGACCAGATTTAAACACGCACCTCGCGGCCACTGTCCAGACGCCATCCAAAGCACGAACGAACCATAACGCCTCTTGTTCTGTGGCGTCTGTGCCCACCGCATCTTTGGGCACCCCAACGCGCGAATACACGCGTTCGTTGAACAACCACACCGGCTTCTCCCCAGAAGCAGGCGCAATGATAGCCCGCACCGTAGGTAATCCTGCAACCTGTTTTACCAATTCTCCGCCAGATTTCCGACCGGCTGCGAGGCGCAACAAGCACGCAGCAGCAAGACAGGCCTCCCAGAGCGTGTCGTCTTTGGCCCCGATGCCCGTCCCGACTGCACTCAACGCCGCGTCCAGCGCAGGGACGACGGCGCGCGCAAAGGTCGCGTAGATCTCCGCGCCTCTTTCACCTGCCCAAATAACCTCTGCGCCCAACGTCCACCACACTCGCCGTACACCCGCCGCTCCAGCCCCTGTTTTCAGGCCCATGCCACGCACCACCGCAGCCCCCACGTCTCCTGCCTTCTTTACTGGTACGTCAGATGTAAGTAACGCCTCAATCCACCGCTCCAACGCGCTCCCCAAAGCCTCTGCGGCCTCCGGCGCTGTTTCACTCGCTAGAAGTGCTAAAAGCACAGTCACTCCTTCATCGATATCTCGCGGCACCTCCAAGCATCCCAACATCCCATAAAGCGCGGCGCGGTGCCCACCACTCGCCGTCTTGCGTGCACGAGGAAGCGCAAGGATAGCTTCCCTCGTCTGTTCCAGTTCCATTTTTATCTCCGTTACTTCCTCCGGTGCGCACAGCCGAGCAATCGCTGCTCGGAACAAGTCCACAACATCGCGGACGGTTGTTGCGGTACTGGGACTCTTCGCAAGCGTCAAGATATGTGGAACCAACGCGCGGAATGCCCGAATGGGTACCGGTTTGCTGTATGTTGACAGGAAGGCCCGCGGTCCTGAAAATAATGAGTCCCTAGCAGGGAGGATGGTAAAAAATCACTCACCAATGACACACCTCGGCTGAGTGCCCTCTCCAGAGCAGGTAGCACGACGGCATCAAACGCGGGGGAGTCAACGTATGTACGGATGTATAAGTCGAGTGATTTCTGTAAGAGTTGGTCAGGTCAAAGTATGAAGAATATACCCTTGATACGGACAAGGACATGTGCTGGGACTGCCGTCCGAGACTCCAAAATTTCCTTGCAATAAAGCTCAAGTACGGCGCTATTCAACTCTGCCTCAAGACGCGTTTCTATGGGCTCCGGGGAAGTTTTAAGATGAATCATCACGTCAATTGCAACGCCTAGAAGTGGAATTGCGCGCATTTTGAGGAGTAGGCGCATGATAGGCGGCAGCTCGTTCGAGACCTATTAGGTTAGATAAATACTTGGATATTGCCAGCGACAGACATAACTCACCCCTCTCAATGCCCTGCGAACACGGGTAATTGCTCCCACCCGCACTGCCGCCTTCGCCCGTGGAGAAGCAAGGAGTGCGTCAAGTAAACCCGCGAGCACGCGTACGAGGTCGTCCAGCAGCGGAGACGAGATCACCAAAGGCAACAGAGCACACGACCAGCACAGAAGCGCGTACACATCTCCCGGCGCGCTGGCATGCGCCGATTGCGCGTCAAGCCAAGCCACAACTTGCTCTGCGACAGCGGAGTCACGGCGCGCGAGTGTGGCGCCGACGCGTTCTACCGCCCCACGGGACTCTGCATCCGTATATCGCGGATATGTGCTGTGAGCAGGAGAGCACATCTGTCATTTCACGAGAACCCAAGTCTGTTTTTTTTTATCAGCGCAGGTTGGCGGGCAATAGGATGAAATCGAACCCAGGTCGCATAAGGAGAGCAGCTCCTCTTGCAGAAACCTCACCCGCTGGCTGACTTTGCCGTTAAGTAACACGTCGCGCGCAAAGCGCATCGCCTGATCCCATTCTTCAAGTATGCGTTCAGAGGACGGCCACTCTGGTTTTGATGACATGACTTCGAACCCAGCCTGTTCGGAGGTAGAGGCAACCCAGCTGCGAATGGCGGATAGAGATCGGGAGGGCGATGAAGACTTGGCCTTGAGCCGTGCAAGCGGAGAAGATTTGAGGGGCAGTTTGAGAGAAAAAATGTCGAGGACCTCTACACGAGGATTCGGATATATCGATTACCATTTTAGGATTTTATGCACTTTGACTCGGTCCGGGTCCAGAGTCACTTTGCCTCGTCCGCCACTATCATGCCGAGTATCAAGACACCAGTTATTATGGCGAGTAAATTAGGAGCCGTTAAAGTACATAGAATAATTGAAGAGCCATCCGTTACTTTTACAGCACTACGACGTCGAGCCCGTCTCCGGATCCACAACCACCAATGATTCGTATTTTGACTTGCGACGCGAATCTCTTTTCGACTTCAGGTGGGCTCGTGAGAGACGAGGTTAAAGTCCGGAGGCATGTAGGAAAAGCGCCGGGAAGCGCGGGGACGCGAAGGGCTGCTGAGACGTTTCCAAATCAAAACAAGACGACGTTTGAGAGTTTTTCGTGGCTTTCGGACCACACATATCGATGGAAGCCTTGAATCAAGCTCAATGGTGGCTACAGTGTCGTCGGGACGTCTATATTCAAGACGTTAGTAAGGAATGAAACAGAGGTAGGTAGTAACGAACGTCGATTTGCGAGCTGCCCATGAGGAAGACGAATGTCGAAGACTGCGTGTCCGCGATAGACGGGAAGTTACGAAGAGAGGCATGTCCCGCGATGGTTTATATAGTGGGTAGTGGGTTGTTGGTAGAAGACAGTTCAGGTGAGAGGATGGTCAAGGAAGGCTCAATATATAGCGCAGCAAATGCCACCACCGACTTGACAATGAGCGAAGCACAAAGAAAGATAAATGCACGTGGAGAAGTCCGAAGCAAAGCGACAACTAATTGCCACAGGCCCGAAATGGTAAATTCCATGGAACCAAAGCTAGACTGGCACGGAGTCGGGTAACCTGGACACCAAAGCATTCCCATAATGGTTCAAAAAGGTGTACCACTAAGTACGTTTTGACCTTGGTTATTTAAAAGCTATTGTTTAAAAGCAGTACTGCCGCGCGAGAGCTTGAAGACAATAGCGAGTGACGACGGCCACGACAGGTCCGTCTCGGTCGTCAAGCATAGGTTTGCAAAAGCGGCCTGAATTGTGTTTCTGTTGCCGCTGGAGATAAGAACGGACAGGATCGGAAAGGATTGAGCTCAGATCAGAGTCAGCGATCATCGATGGGTGAAGCAAGTTTCACACGTGACCGTTCTGTGACACCGTGTGACTGAGTCTATCATCCTCAATTTTTTTGATTGAAACTCCGACAAGCCTCTTCCTCCCTTCCCTTCCTCCTCCCTTTCCCGCGTCTCATGGATGTAAGTGCATCGTATTCATCGTCCAGCCATTGTCGCACACAGCTCTGATTCCTTTTGCAGCCCGCCTACGTCCAAGGACTGCATGATCTGCTCTTGCAGGTCACCTCGAGTGATACTCTCCAGGTTAAAGGCGTAAGCTTTCTGCAAAATCGCGCGAATATCCTTCATCTGTATCTAGGCGACTGCGAAACTAAACCTCGATTACTACAAAAATCCTTCATGTATTGTTGCCCTTGCCACCATTATGGCCAGCCCCGCAGGCCAAGCTGTACGCAAACTCTCCACCTTCGATATGTTTCAATCCTGACATCCGATCGATACCCAGGTGCGTCAGCTCGCCGCGGTGGAGATGAGGAAACGCGTCTCTCAAAATAGTGGTAACATGTGGGGGCAACTCCCACAGAGCGATCGCGAACAAATCAAGGAAAAATTACCCCAGATTGTCCTAGCTGACCCAGAGTGAGTTGTTCCGATGCCAGACGTCTGATCGCTATATATCGACGCGTTTTTCCTCTCAGTAATCTCGTTCGCCACTCTGTCGCGCGGGTAATGGCGGCCATTGCCAATATAGAATTCCCCGTTGGAACATGGCCCCAACTCCTTCCCTTCCTCCATCAAACTTGTGTTTCCGCCCAGGTCGTTCACCGCGAAGTTGGGGTTTTCATTCTATACACCGTACTCGACAACATCGTCGAGGGCTTCAAGGACCACCTCCAGAGCTTCTTCAAATTGTTTTCCCAGCTGTTGGCCGACCCCGAAAGTATAGAGGTTCGGATCACCACAGTCCGGTACGTTGGACATCGTCCAATGAGTACCTCCCCTTATTCTCTCAGAGCGATGGGCGTCATTGCTAGCTACATCGATTCGGACGACAAGGCCGACGTGGTTAGTCTGATGATCATTTGCCAAAAAAAAAAAACCATAACTATAAATGCTTTCCCGTAGAAATCGTTCCAGGCTTCCCTTCCTGCCATTATGCAGGTAATCGGACAATGCGTTCAGACCGGGAATGAAAGCGGAGCGCGTCAACTATTTGATGTCCTCGAGACTCTCCTCATTCTTGTATGTTTCTTTCATGCGCGACCTACGAGTCTTTTCCGACGGATTTGTAGGAAGTTCCCGTTCTTGGCAAACATATCCCAGAGCTTGCAGACTTCCTGCTGCAGCTGGGTGCCAACCGTACGTACGAGACTGAACTGCGTGTTCTGTCCCTCAACGCCCTCAACTGGACAATCGTATAGTACGTCTTTGATCGTAAGAAGACGGCGCCTCTTTTTTTACCTCTATTTTCAGCAAAAAGTCTAAAATCCAGTCGAATAATCTGTCCGGGGCAATCCTCCACGGCTTGATGCCCATCACGACTGAAGCCGAGCCAGAGGATATTGATGACGATGCACCTTCGCGTGTACGGATTTCGTTTCCTCTGCAGTCTTACTCTAACTCGCCCCATAGTCCGCTCTTCGCATAATCGATGGACTTGCGACGGGCCTACCACCCGGCCAAGTTTTCCCTCCCCTTCGCACCCTCATAACGGAGTATTTCTCTTCTCCCGACCCCAACAATCGCCGAGGTGCTATGCTAGCTTTAGGCATTTGCGTCGAGGGCTGCAGTGAATTCATGACCCCCCTACTCACTTCTGTGTGGCCTGTCATTGAGGCAGGCTTGCGGGATAGTGATGCCGGCGTTAGAAAAGCTTCATGTGTGGCTGTCTGCTGCATGTGCGAGTGGCTGTCGGAGGAATGCGTCACCAGACATGCCGTCCTCGTTCCCGTGAGTCTCCTCGATATCGCATGCTCAATGAGATCTCACAGCAGAAACGTACAGGGAATCATGGCTCTCATAAACGATACGGATACCCAGCGATCGGCTTGCACGGCACTCGATGCCCTGCTCGAGATCCTCCATGATCATATAAACATTTACCTTACCAGCATTATGGAACATCTCAACGCGCTCCTTGCTACTGCGCCTGTTGCCGTCAAGTCGGTCGTCATTGGCGCGATTGGCAGTGCAGCCCATGCTGCTAAGGAAGGGTTCATGCCATATTTCCAGCCCACCATGGAGCAGCTTCAACACTTCCTGGTACTGACTAACGAGGGTGAAGAGGTTGAACTACGTGGTATCACTGTCGATGCGATCGGGACGTTCGCGGAGGCTGTGGCAAAGACGTCTTCCGCCCATACTTCCCTGAAATGATGAAGCAGGCCTTCCAAGGCCTCGAGCTTGGCAGCCCCCGCCTTCGCGAGTGCAGCTTCTTGTTCTTTGGCGTGATGGCCAAGGTCTTTGAAGACGAATTTGCCGTGTATCTGCCCAATGTCGTCCCCCCGCTTTTGACGAGCTGTGCCCAAACGGAGCAGGGCGAAGAGTGTGAGTCCCCAACTTCTTCTAACTATAGAGCCTTATCGTTTTTGTCAGTATCTGTGGTCGAGGCTTCCTCTGCCTTTGGCACCGGAACTTCACCCCAAACCGCCATCACGATAATGGACGAGAAGGTCGACGTGAACGGCAACGATATGGTCGAAATTGAAGATCTGGACGTCGAAAAAATGATGGACGCCAACAGCGCAATCGCTGTCGAGAAGGAGATTGCCGCCGATACCCTTGGGACGTTGTTCGCCGCCACCCAGATGCATTTCCTTCCTTATGTGGAGTCTTGCGCTATGCAACTCATAGACTTGTTGCCCCACTATTATGAAGGCATCCGAAAGAGTGCGACAGACTCTTTGCTCGAGATCGTGCGGACTTTCTACGACATCAGTGACCACCCCGAGTGGCAGGCAGGTCTCGCCGTGCGTTGCTTTTCTCGTTTTTGCGGATTTGAATTTGAATTTGGATATGTCTAGTACGCACCTTTGCCTCAAACGGTCAAGGACCTCAACGAGCATGCTCTCAAGGCACTGATGGAGATGTATGAGACCGAGGACAACAAGTGAGCGTCCTTTCTTTTCGCCTATTTTCGCCTCTTCTATGATGAGAATATAACTCAGCTCACTTCGACGCTGCGGCGCATGAGACTACTTGTTTCTACTGACTCTCTTTTTCGGCAATATATTTTATCCAACGTTTGCTGACCTCGGCTGGCAGATCTGTTGTTACTACGCTCTGCAACAGCCTGGCCGAAACCATCAACAAAATTGGCCCTGGCTTTGTTGACGGTCGTATGTCCATGTGTTTCTGTTAAGCCATCCCATACTAAAATGATTTTTTAGATCTGGAAGAGATCTCCAGGATGGCCATGGAGATCCTTGATCAAAAGGCCGAATGCCAGCAAGACCCCGACCAGGACGATGAAGAGGAAGCGCCTGAAGATCAAGCAGAGTATGAGACCGTCTTGATTTCGTCTGCTGGAGATGTTGTCGCTGCGATCGCTAATGCTCTCGGCGCTGATTTCGCTCCTGCCTTCGGTGCCTTCTACCCCCTCATCGCGAAGTACTATGTTCGTGCTCTTTCCTTCTATCTGTTCGATTACGGCGCTCATCATGCCATATTAGAAAAAGAGCCGTTCTCTCAATGAGCGTTCGTCCACTATCGGATGCCTCGCGGAAATCATCTCTGGAATGAAGGGAGCCATCACCCCCTCCACCGAACCCCTCCTGGAGCTTTGTCATAGAGCCCTCAGCGATCCCGAAGCCGACGTTTTGAGCAACGCTGCATTTGCTGTCGGGCTCCTTGTCGAGAACACCGACATGGACTTGACGGCACAATACCTACAGCTCCTCGGGCTCTACGTCCGCTCTTTAATGTACAACCGGACTCCCCCGCGAACGTTATGAACGCGCGAGACAACGCTGCCGGTGCTGTCGCCCGCATGATTGTGCGGAACGTGGCTGCTGTCCCTCTGGACCAGGTTCTGCCCATCCTCATCGCGTCGCTGCCACTGCGACACGACGTCTTGGAGAACCGCCCCATATTCCGGGCTCTCTTCTTCCTGTTCCGAACCAACGGCGCTGCTCTACACCCGTACATTGGAAACTTGCTGCCTGTCTTCGCGCACGTCCTTGACCCCAACGCGCCGGATCAGATTGGTGACGAGATTCGTGCGGAGCTGATCCAATTAATTGGAGCTTTGAACGCTGAGGATGCGGGAGCAATACAGGCGGCAGGGCTGAGTGTCTTTGTGCCTGGTGCTTAACAGGTTTTTTGTTTTCGGATTTTCTGATTCACGACGCGGAGCCATTTACGATTCACGACCACTACTTATCTACACCGTCTTTCCCTTTTCGTATTAGAGCATACTGTCTGTGGGTATTATAATTAATGCAAGCAGCGATGCAAGCAATCGTCATTGGTTGTGATGTCATTGGCCTTTTACGTAAAACCCAATAAACTTTCAAGTTAACAACAGACGAGGAGCACCAATGCAACCCAACACACCCCGTCATGCTTCCCTTGTGTATACTTGCCTTTCTTTCCTACGTCGGGGCATCCCCTACACCAATCCCCGGCCCGATCCCACGCCGCCGACAACTGTTCATGCGGCTCCTCCTGCGCAGCCCACTGTCTTCAGCACACGACGAAACATATTGAGGGACTTGGACGGCGACATTAATTCCATCCTGAACGGCCTCGGTTCAGACATTCCGTCGTATGTCGCATCTGGGGTCCCCAATTTCTTCCAGGACTTTCCCACCGGCACTGCCGTTCAGAGCTCCCTTGGATTGAGTGATGGCGACCTGGCGGCCTTGCCAACCCAGGTCCTAAATCTTCCGTGAGCATTCATCTGGTAAAAACCCACACCCGCTGAACATCTGACCGCGTAGGAGTTACGCAAACTGGACGAGCCAGGGCTGGAATCTCATCGTACACGGAAACGTTTACAAACAGCCAAACATCCCTCAGCCGAAGCTCGATGATTTGGCCAACGCTTTCCTCATCGATACCTCAGTTTCCCAGTTACCCGCCGACCAGGCAGCGCAAGCCCGTAATCTTACTGCAGAAATTTACGTCGTACAGCAGTCGGACCTCAACGTCACTATAAACATCGCGCCTCTCACATCCTCTGGAAAGGAGAATGGGACCAGTCAGACGCTGACCGTCGGCCCTACCAGCCCGGAAGGCGATTTCAACTCTCCGGTGATTATTCCTGACCCGAACCGCCAGCTGCAGTCTGGGAACGAGACGAATGACATCCAACACATGGGCATGCATGTTAACGGGACGGATACAGGAAATGCCACTGCCTACCTAGTGCCCACTGATGGCCTGACCATTATCTCCGACATCGACGATATTCTCCGTGTTACGAAGATATACGAACCCAAGGAGGGGCTCCTGAACTCCTTCGCTCTACCATTCACCGCATGGATGAACATGCCAGAAATCTACGCTAACTGGTCGAAAACTCTACCTCAACTTCATTTCCACTATCTTACTACGACGTTCGTGTTTTCTACTTCGTCCCTGACCCTTACTTAACCCAAACTCCAACCAGGCCGGAGCAGATTACTCGGAACTACATGCAGTTCATATATGCGACCTATCCGCTTGGTAGTTTCGACACGCGCCCGCTCAATTTCAGCGACGTGTCGGCGACGCTCTCGATACGAAAGTTTTTGCTCGATACCATATTCCAGACATACCCGCAGCGCAAGTTCGTATTGGTGGCGGATACGAGTAACAGCGACGTGATGAAAGATTATCCTGGCATGGCGACCGACTACCCTGGGCAAGTGCAGTGCATTCTGTTGAGGAATACGAGTGCTACAGACTCTGGGGATAAATTCCCATACGACACCTCGGGCTTCAAGGGACTGAATCAAAGCATGTATATGTTCTTCACTGTCCCCGTGAGTTTCTACAAAGGATTTTTAAGCACGTTTTTAATCATCCACAATTCAGGACGATCTCAAGGGTTTGGATTTGACCAAACAATGTTACAACAGCTCGGTGAAGCAAAATGTAACGTTCGACACTCAGGGACTTCCCTTCGGAAATGACGCGTCTTTCTTGGTACCAAGGGCTCTTACTAGTTTAATAGTTGTCCTAATTGTTGTAATCGCCTCGTCAGTTAGTGTATAGTAGCTAAACAACGCTTGGACGTTTAATTTCTAACATGTGATCGCGTTTGCACAGAGTTGTTGTGCCATATTTAGCAACGCCATCCACTCAAACTCTCTCTTCACTGCGACGTGCACGCCGGCCACTAGTCGCTATATACGCGCTCGCCATTCCGCATTCCTATGTTGCTACCTCTCCTTTACGTTCTGGGTCTCGCCTGGGCTGTTTCTTCCTCCACTCTTTCCTTGGTTACCCCCATAGACCAACAGCTTCCCCTCATCGCCCGCGTAAATAAAGCCTATTCTTGGTCCTTCTCTCCGTCGACTTTCAGATCTACCACCGGAGATGTCGGCTATTTCGTGTCCTCTATGCCCCCGTGGCTCTCCTTCGATCCCTCCACGAGAACCTTCCAGGGTACACCTGCCGCAGAGGACGAAGGCAATCCAGAGATTACAGTAACGGCGACAGACTCCACGTCCTCCGTACCATCGAAATTCACTCTTTGCGTCACTCCATATCCGCCCCCGACCCTGAACATCCCTTTGGCTAAACAGTTCGATGCCGCAAACATTGCCCTTTCTTCCGTCTTCCCACTCTCGCCCAATTCCGCTCTGACGCCTCCCAACCCCGCCTTGCGTATTCCACCTGGGTGGTCGTTCAGCATTGGCTTTCAACCGGATACGTTTATAGCGGAGCATGACCTATACTGTGCCGTCTGCAAACAAGTGGGTCTGCCCTTCCCGAATGGATGGTCTTCAACTCGAAGAGTTTGACATTGAACGGCGTTGTCCCAAAGGATCACATTCTTCCATCTCCGTCTGTCTTTGCTCTAGTTCTGCATGGCTCGGATCAGGAGGGCTGCAGTGCCGTTACACTCCCGTTTGATATCGTCATCGCGAACCATGAGCTTCATCAATCGGAACCTCTTCCTATGATGAATATCACCCAAGGCACACCCTTCCATCTCAGTCTTTCGTCCCCCGATGACTTTTCCGGGATTTGCGTGGATGAACAAGCGATCAACCCCGTCAATATTACTTCCCTCTTCATCGACACCTCGTCATACGACTGGCTAAAATTTGACAACGACAGCAGGATACTATCTGGAAATCCTCCCAGTGACTTTGCAGGGATGAAGGACTCTCTTCCCATCACTTTTGGGACGTCGTTCGACCAGTATTTCCAAACCATTTTGTCATTGGCGGTCGTGCCATCTTACTTTGATAGACCCACGCTTCCGGACCTCGTCATTGGAGACGATCGGAAAGTCGATTTCAGTCTCATTCAAGACTTTTCAAACGCGACCAGTGATCAGAGTGGCGATGTGAGCTTGTCTGCGGCGTTCAACTCCCCAGAGGGCGGTGACTGTTTGACGTTCGATCCTGCGACAGCCAGGTTGTTTGGCCGCGTCCCTGACAACTTCTCCGCCTCCCATATCGATCTCACCTTCACCGCTTTCTCTCACCTTACCCGTTCCACGTCCCACACCTGTCTTACCATCTCCGTACCGTCTACTTCCCAAGCCAAAAAGAAAGGGTCTCCCCATCCCACCAACCTTTCCGCAGCGGCACATCGAAAGCTGGTCCTTGCTTTGGGCATTGTGTTTGGCATCATTGGAGGCGTATGCGCTCTTGGGGCATTCTTCGCTCTCTTTAGGCGCTGTGCCAGGGTGGACGACACAGCCAAGACAGGCGAAGAAGGGAGACACGCGTGGTCTGACAGCGACAAGAGGTGGTATGGTGTCGTAGACGAGGAAAAAGGATATGGGTCCAATATGCCGCGGTCTGCAATGGACATTGAAAATCCGTTTGGTCCTGGATCAGAGCTGGTCACCCCCGCCACCCCTGTTCGAGGTACGCAAGACTATGGTGCTTTAGGTCTTGGTCTTCGTCGTGTCGCGGAGCGCAGTGGTTCAGATCCTATCTCGAATGGCAGTCCTGGTAGCAGTCAGAGTCCTGGCGTCATGCGCAAAGGGAGTTCTTGACGCGAATCCGCCAAACCGTCCGGAACGTGAGCGAGAAGTATGGCAGCCGTCGACAGGCCTCCGGAGACCGTCCTGTCATCAGTAAACCCACTCTGATCGTTCCAAACCCCGGCCATCATCCATTCGACGTCGAAGACACCCCCAACCCGTTTGACGACTCCAACATAATCACGAGTTATCCCGGAAGCACCGTTATGACCAATTCCCCTTCAACGTCTACCGGAGAGCACTCAATTCCTCGAAGGAGGGCCGATTTTGCTCCTCCCAAATCGCCTCCTTTGGTGCACTTTCAGGATGGACTCGTGCGTCAGCTCTCGTCGGGCTCGTTGTCGTCGAACGAGGAAGCCGTTGTACAGGTAGCATCGAAAGCGACCAGCATCCGCAGCGGAGTATCCCACGACCAGCCAGCCGGGGTCAGGCCTCGTCTAGTACCCTTCACAAGCGCCACTCGTGTACCTGTCCCTCGCGTTCCTTCTCTGTCCGTTGAGGAGCCCTCCGGCAGCCCGAGTCGCAGGGTAACGAGCCAGAGGGCAATGGTGTTATCTGACGGCGTCAAGAGGAGCCCGACGGCAGACGAGCTGAGCATGGGCATCCACTATGTCCGCTCTTTGGGTGGAGATCATCCAGATGTCCATCCAGATCCATCCCCCCCACTGTTTCCACTCACGTCCGCTCTTCGTTCTCCTCGCTGGAATCGTCACATCATGGACACGCGGCTGCCGGCATTATGCGGACCTTGGTTCGATTGGCGAAAAGTTCAAATTCCGGGTCGCTGTTTCGCTTACTCCGCTGCGTCGTACAAGAAGGTCCGGAAGCTTGAGGCGAAGCTCATGTCGGGCAAGCCGCTCCCCAAGTTCCTGCATGTTGATTTGAATGGGAGCAAGGGAACTGTTGAATTCTATGGTGCACCAGCAGCTCGGGATCTTGGCGAGTTCAATATCGGAGTTTACACCGTCGATGACGGTGCTTGTGTTGGGCGTGTTGTTGTGGAGGTCGTCGGAGCCAGTCGTTGATGCTCCTGACTTGTAATTTCACACTAGATTATCAAGATATACTGTATTACTAGCCGACATGTAGCACATACTATTCACAAGACCATTAGATTTGTACATCCTATACTCTACGTACTTAGATACCAATGAAATGATTTGTTCTCAATTTCCGTAATGACTGGCATCATATTTCCGCTTGGACTGCCTTCATCGCATCATACAACCCATGCTGCTCACCGAGACCATACGTTAGTGTAATTCTTTCGAATATCCCAAGGCTCTCTGAAGGATTTTCTTCGTCCAACTCAAGCTGGGGAAAACTTGAGAAATCATCCTGGTCATGAAGTCGCGACGCACCAACGCTATAACGTCATCCAGAAGGTGCGCTTGACCCACAATCATGCCCATTCCGGCTTCATAGTTTGCGTTGACGATATGGACATGGAAATGGTCTATGTCGGGTCAATGAGAGGCTACTAATGGACGGGAAGCTAGTTGCTACTCACAGTAACTTGGTTGATAGTGGATATACATTCTTAAGCCACCGTGCGGTATACCCCATTTGTCCTGCGCGATGGTCGAGGCTTCATGTCGAATACACTTCAGCAGCGCGATATGCCCTAGCGCCTTGGTTGCTCGCAAATCACGGAGGCTGCGTAAGTTTCGGTCTCGAACAATCGCAATGAGATAGAGACTGCCAATAGTATGCAGATCCCATTTCATATCGGGAGTATAAGAAAGTCGGAAGAGGAGAACAAGATCTTCGACTGTTCTTTGTGGCCGTCGAGAATTCTGTTACCCTGAAAGATTGGCATCAGTTGCATCCAATACGGTATGTGAAGAACTCGCCATCTTGTCCGCTCAGGGGGAACTCGGAAATATATGGTTGAACGATTCGTCTGTAGATATCGGGCGTCTCACGGACAAGTATAGAACTTTGCTTGGAGTACTAGTACTAAAATCAAAGGAGTTCGAATGCTCTTGTGACAGAATCAATCACCTTGCGAATATGGACCTCGGTAGCAGGGCATATAATGCTAACTTTGACGTCGCCTTGCGGCTGTTTTTCCATTGAGGATGCAGAAATCCAGCCAACTAACCACATATACTGCGGTAAATAGCGTTTAATGGCTCCGCGTCAGATCGCTCTGAATAGCGACTTACGATATCTGTGCTTTCCATGCATTTTACTTTACTTAAAAATCCGCCGAGTGTACCAGGGAAAATATGTTGGGAAACATCAAGAGGAATGGCACTCTTTTCAATCCGGAGAATTGCAGGAAACTATCCGTTGATTGTTGGTCCGAGTGCGCAAAAAAGGAGGCAGGAAAAGTTCCGAGGACGGTCAACCGACACTTTTCAGGTTCTGACAAGAATTGAGTAAGTGTACCGCGATATACTAATGGATAACATGCCTTCAAGCAGAATTCGCTCAAACACGAAACCATGAAGCCTCGAAGCAAACACGGTATCTTCACTGGCATCCTGTTCCATAATTTCTCAATGATTGAAAAGGGCAAACACCAACGCGATGGAACTTCAAGAGCAGATCGAGTGCTAATTCGCGATTCACCGCTCGATGAAGTTCTTGAACAAGAGTGGTGCGCTCATGTGATCGCGGTCAAAACACGGGTCACATATTTATTGCTACTCCGAGTCCTTACTACTAGTTAGTCTACTCAGGCGATCTCTCTCGTATCATACGCGTAAATATGTATCGAGATGTCCTATTATTCGCGACATCTACGAATGCGAACCGTGATGCAACTCGATGGATCGATCAACGCTCATTCCATAACTTTCCACTCTGTCCCAATCGATTGACGACTGGTTTACTTAAAGTAACCAGTTGACCGACAAATTCCAAGATCCGCAATGACTGTGGCGATTTACAAGGGATTGAGGACGGTGGCAGAGCTGACTGAAAAGGAAGCAAGAAAAAAGCAGTCATTGCCAGGCCGGTGACAACACAAGAAGTACAGTAGTCGGCGTGATACAAAGCCTTCCGAGTCGTTCGTGCAAGCACCTCGGATGAAAAGTGATCATGACTTCCAAATTAGAATTGCCAGAGAGCCAACGTAGAAGTATATGAAGTGCTTGGTCTCTGGAAGTGAATTAGCGCAGCCACATATTTAGAGAAAGCACTCACCATGGGTCACATAGCTCCCAAAATTCTTCCCAACCACAACGTGCCATGTAGGACCGTGCCGTCTATCGAACTCCTTCTTGATCTGAGCGGCGATGTCTTTTTCGATATTGTACTTTTCCAGGGCGGCGGACGCAATATCAACGCTTTCTTGCTGCATTTCGTCGCTCATATCAACGTTCTTTATAATGGCTTTGGGGCCAGCAGCAGCGTCTCGAGGCCCGTCCGTGGACGAAGATGTCGCGTCAATTTTTTCGGCCATGGCGAAGGGAATGGAGAAGCTATATGCAATGAATTTAGCCCTGGACGGGGATCATCCTCGAAGCAAGCACCTGCGACCACAGAGGTATACGAGGTGAAAGTAGGCGACAACTTACAAAGTGCCAATAATCGATCACGTGTATCGTTCAGGCTTTACTACCCAACCACGTCCATCTCTTTTATTCTCCGTGCCACGCCTTTCACGCCTTGCTTCCTCCCTTTTCCAAATGGATCCTGGGCACGCGCATTTACCTTTATTGTCCAGCCTCGCCTACATCGCGGACTGGTATGTTTATAGACGAGCGTGTGGTGTTCCTTGAAGGCGACCTCGGTCCTCATCGAGGGTTCATCTCTCGTGTTACGTTCACGTTCTGATCATTGACCCTTCTTTCACATGTGCTACTCTTGTTCGCCGATTCCTCGCCGTCGCTGGCATCAACTACTTGTGAACCTCGGAGCAACTGTCCACGAGGGCACACATTCATTTGCTTGCCTTTGGCTCCAGAATTTGAAATTGTTTCCCTATCTTTAGTGCTCAATTTAATCTGCTCCCAGTTATGTTGGATGTGTCGGCACCAGTTTTTCTAGATTTAATGTCCGACTAACCCACCTGCAATCTCGTCATCTACTCATGTTTCTTTGTCGTCTTATCTCCCGCTCTATCAACCGTTCGGATTATGTAGGTTGGCTGGCTTGCTCCACGGATCGTCGCCGTACCGTCTACGGTTAGTATCATCAAAACAAGGTCATTGCGGTACGGTTCTAGGTATCGTGTGAAGCCGTATACCCGCGCCAGAACGGTGTCCAGGTTGAGTGAGATTAAATCCAGTTTGTTCTGACTTCTTTGTGTCTATCCCTAACCTCAAATTCCAGCCTGAAGCTTTCATCGACATATCTAAACTGCACCGTATACGTAACCGGGAGGAGCGCCAGCTCAGGCACTGCGGTACAATTACGGTGACCACAATATCCAGTGGGGAGCCTAGCTCCTTCTAGGTGGCACTGGTTTATCAGGTAGGAATCTCGCACCTTGTGGTGGGTTCTGAAGTGTACGAAGATAATAGCATGTACTTGAAAATACTTGAAAATTCCATTCACTGCCATTTTGGCAGTATTTCGGTGCTTTTTACTCGCGTTGAACCAAGGCAGAGAGGTGTAAACTACGAAATCATGTTGAATTCGAGTGAAAACAAGTTTATCTGTACATACATGGAGCTGAGTTATTAGAACGATCGACCCACCCGTGCGCCGTGCTTACATCAGCACGGCAGGCCTATTCAATTCTTTGGGGTCGCGTCAGTCCCCATTGCCTTGCTCTCTCTCCTCTTACTCGGGCGTTTGCAGGGTTTTTCTTCCTATCCTTTAATCCCGCGCCATGTCGGGCTACGATCACTCCAAAGTTCAGCACTTTATAGGTACGCAACATTTCCTCGGCTAAAAAAGTGTTCTACGAGTTTGACGAAAATTTTTACAGGCGGAAATTCTTTAGACAAAGCCTCGCCGAGCAGCGTCCAGGCCTTTGTCAAGGCCAACGGAGGTCACACCGTTATAACCAAAGTAGGCCGGTCTTCATATGGCGTTGCATCTCTTACAATTCGACAGGTTCTTATAGCAAATAATGGTATGAAAAATCTCGTCGGAAATCCTCCTCTTTCAAGCCGCGAAATTCTCTGGCTAACTGTTCTTTAGGCATTGCTGCAGTCAAGGAAATTAGATCCATTCGGCAATGGAGTTACCAGACGTTTGGCCGCGAACGCGAAATCGAATTCACCGTTATGGCTACACCGGAGGACCTCAAAGTAAATGCCGAGTACATTCGCATGGCCGACCGATACATTGAAGTACCCGGAGGCTCGAATAATAACAACTACGCCAATGTCGACCTCATTGTTGATGTCGCTGAAAGAGCTGGCGTACACGCAGTGTGGGCAGGATGGGGGCACGCTTCCGAAAACCCTCGCTTACCGGAGAGCCTGGCGGCTAGCAAAAACAAAATCGTGTTCATTGGACCTCCGGCAGCGCGATGCGAAGTTTGGGAGACAAGATCTCTAGCACTATTGTTGCCCAGAGCGCCAACGTTCCGACGATGCCGTGGTCGGGCACTGGAATATCAGATACCGCTTTCTCAGATGCTGGTTATGTCGTCGTTCCAGACAAGGCGTATCAGGATGCTTGCGTCACGAGCGTAGAACAGGGTTTGCGGAAGGCAGAAGAGATAGGATGGCCCGTCATGATTAAGGCGAGCGAAGGGGGAGGAGGGAAGGGCATCAGGAAGGTCGAGAAGGCAGAAGCATTCAAAAATGCATATTATGCGGTCGCTGGAGAGATTCCAGGTTCGTCGCATTTTTCGATATGAGATCAAATAGCTAAAGACGTGATACTACAGGCTCGCCAATTTTCATCATGAAACTTGCAGGCCAAGCGCGCCATTTGGAGGTTCAACTGCTTGCTGACCAATATGGCAATGCAATTTCCCTTTTCGGACGAGACTGTTCCGTTCAGCGTCGGCATCAAAAAATCATCGAAGAAGCCCCCGTAACTATTGCGAATGACGAGACCTTCGAAAAAATGGAACGGGCTGCTGTTCGCCTAGCCAAATTGGTTGGCTATGTTAGTGCTGGGACGGTTGAATGTATGACTTCCAACTCTATTATTGTCTTGTTTTTCTTACGCTTCATTGACAGATCTGTACAACCATGCCGAAGATGATTTTTACTTCCTCGAGCTCAATCCGCGTCTGCAGGTGGAGCATCCGACCACAGAAATGGTTTCTGGCGTCGACTTGCCCGTTGCTCAGCTTCAGATCGCTATGGGTATCCCGATGCATAGAATCAAAGATATCCGACAGCTTTATGGCGTGGCCCTCAACGCGTCTTCCGAGATCGATTTCGATTTGGTTAAACCAGATTCCAACCAACTTCAACGGAAACCGCGACCCAAAGGCCATGTTGTCGCTGTCCGCATCACCGCCGAGAATCCAGATGCGGGCTTCAAGCCGTCGTCTGGCTCCATACAGGAGCTCAACTTCCGTTCCAGTACCAACGTGTGGGGATACTTCTCTGTCTCCACGCCGGCGGACTGCACGAATTCGCCGACTCTCAGTTTGGTCATATCTTCGCATATGGTGAAGACCGCGGCGAGAGCAGAAAAAATATGATTGTCGCGTTGAAGGAGCTCAGCATTCGCGGAGATTTCCGCCACACTGTTGAATATCTCATCAAGCTTCTGGAACTCGAGGCATTCAGGAACAACACGATCACAACGGGATGGCTTGATTCGCTCATCAGCAATAAGCTCACTGCAGAGCGGCCCGAAGCCACCCTAGCGGTCGTTTGTGGTGCGGTCACGAAAGCCCACCTTGCCTCTGAGGCGTGCTGGACAGAGTATAAACAGATCCTCGACAAAGGCCAGGCCCCAGCACGCGACATTCTGAAGACTGTTTTCGGAGTCGACTTTATCTACGAAAACGTCCGATATTCCTTCACTGCGGCCCGGTCTTCGCTGCATGTCTGGACTTTGTACCTCAATGGAGGCCGTACTATGGTTGGGGCGCGCCCCCTCGCGGATGGCGGTTTGTTGGTTTTGCTCGATGGAAGAAGTCATTCAATCTACTGGCGCGAGGAAGTTGGCGCTATGCGGCTCATGGTTGACGCCAAAACTTGCTTGATTGAGCAGGAAAACGACCCGACCCAACTTCGGAGCCCGAGTCCTGGAAAACTTATTCGATTCTTCCTCGACAGCGGAGACCACATAAATGCAGGAGAACAATATGCCGAAATAGAGGTGTGTCCGTCTTTCTCTTTCGGCTTTCCTCAATTTAACAACGGCTTGTCTCTAGGTGATGAAGATGTACATGCCTCTGGTCGCGTCAGAGGACGGTGTCCTCCAGTTGATCAAACAACCCGGCGTGAGCCTTGCGCCAGGCGATATACTGGGCATCCTAACCTTGGACGATCCCACGCGAGTGAAGCACGCGAAGCCCTTTGAAGGTCTCCTTCCTCCCATGGGTGCACCCGGCGTTATTGGAAACAAGCCTCATCAGCGCCTGGCACGTTGTGTCAACACCCTCGAGGATATTCTAGACGGCTTTGATAACCAAGCGGTTATGGTATCCACATTGAAAGATCTGATCGACGTATTACACGAACCTGATCTACCATACTCCGAAGCAACAGCGATCCTATCCTCTCTCTCCGGTCGCATGCCTGGAAAGCTCGAAGAAAGCATCAGATCTGCCATTGATGCCGCGAAGGCAAAAGGTCCCTCACAGGAATTCCCTGCAGTACGCATCAAGAAAGTTCTCGAGCACTACATTCAAGACAACGTTCTTCCCCAAGATAGAACTATGTTCCGAGCGCAACTTGCGCCTGTATTTGACGTTTTGGAAAGATTCAGCGGCGGTCTCAAAGGTCACGAGCAAGAAACGATCTCCAACCTCTTGGAGCGGTACGACGCGACCGAAAAGTTATTTGGCGGTAGCATCGAGACCCGTATTTTGACTCTCCGCGACCAGCACAAGGATGACCTAGACAAGGTCGTCGGACTCGTGCTGAGCCATATCAAAGCACAAAGCAAGGCCAAGTTGGTGCTCGCCATCCTTGACTACGTCAAGACCAGCGGACTAAATGTCTCCCATGCTGAAAGCCGTTTGTACACAGTGATGCAGAACCTCGCGGCCCTTGAATCCAAGTACGTCAGGTCCAGCGGTATATTGAAACACCAATTTACCAGCCCTCAGATCGTCGACAAACGTATCTTTGAAAGCTCGCGAAGTTCTGATTCTTGGACAGATGCCGTCATACGAAGAGCGACTCATTCAGATGGAGTCCATTCTCAAGGCCGCAGTCTCGAATACGCACTACGGCGAACAAGGCCATGGACCTAGGTAGACTCGGTCGTTCATCCGTCGTTCGGTCGTTTCTAACGCTACATCCAGAATGCCTTCTCCTGAGGTCCTGAAGGAACTCAGCGATTCACGTTATACCGTGTACGATGTGCTTCCGGCTTTCTTCAATCATGAAGATGCTCTTGTGACTCTTGGTGTGTGCAGTTATCCGATTGTTGGAGTCGAGCTAATCTATCCACTATAGCGGCATTCGAGGTGTATATCCGTCGAGCCTACCGGGTATACACCCTTCTCTCCATCGATTATGAAGAAGGCGATACCCTGGATGATGGTGAAGTCCCTAGCGTGGTCACTTGGCGCTTCAGCCTGGGCCAGTCACATTCCCCACCGTCCACGCCTCGACTGGGACTGTGAGTGTGCTTCGTCTCAAGTCGTTGTGGTATTTATGGTTATTTTCAGCGAGCCGAAGAGGTCCGGTTCCGTCAGTGATCTTTCGTACTTGATCAATCGGCACCAGTCGCAGCCTGTGAGGATGGGCGCTATCGCTTCATTCCCAACCCTCGCCACGTTATCGCGCGGTTTTAGCAAAGTCGCTGCTACTTTACCTGCATTCGATGCTGCCGAACATCGCCGGCGTTACGGGAACAACGTCCAGGCCCCAAACGTCATGAACATCGCTTTGCGCATCTTCAATGATGTTGACGACATGTCTCAGGACGCTTGGTCAGAGAAGCTGACTGCCTTCTCGAATGAGCATAGCCAGACTCTCACCAAACGCGGGGTGCGACGCATTTCTTTCCTCATATGCCGTCGCGGACAATATCCCGTCTACTTTACTCTTCGCGCGTTGGACGGAGAGTGGGCCGAGGAGCAGGCCCTCAGAAACATTGAACCAGCGCTCGCCTTCCAGCTAGAACTCAGTCGACTTTCGAAATACAATCTCAAGCCATGTTTCGTCGAGTCGAAGCAGATCCATATCTACCACGCCGTTTCGCAAGAAAATCAGCTGGACAGCCGGTTTTTCGTTCGCGCTCTCGTACGCCCTGGTCGGCTCCGTGGCTCAATGAGCACTGCGGAGTACCTGATCTCGGAGACCGATCGCCTCGTCACAAGCGTGCTTGATGCTCTTGAAGTCGTGACTGCCGAGCACCGAAATGCAGACTGCAACCATATTTTCATGAATTTCGTTTACAACCTCGCAGTGACGTACGAGGATGTTCTTGCCGCCATCTCTGGCTTCATCGAGAGGCACGGAAAGCGACTATGGCGTCTCCATGTCACCGGGTCCGAGATCAGGATCGCTCTCGAAGATGACGAAGGCAACGTTACGCCCATACGATGCACTATCGACAATGTTTCTGGCTTCATCGTTAACTACCACGGCTACCAAGAAATCACCACCGATAGAGGTACCATCCTCAAATCCATTGGTGATAAAGGCCCCTTACACCTGGAACCCGCGCACCATCCTTATCCGACAAAGGAGTCGCTGCAGCCTAAACGCTACCAGGCTCATCTCATCGGTACCACATACGTCTACGACTTCCCCGACCTCTTTTCAAAGGCCTTGAACAATGTTTGGGTCAAAGCCCGTATTACCGATCCGTCTCTCGTGATGCCGAAAGTTTTCTTGTCGGCGAAGGAACTTGTCTTGGATGAGCATGACCAGCTCGTAGAAGTCGACAGGGCACCTGGGAATAACGCGTTTGGGATGGTCGCCTGGGTGTTTACGCTCCGAACTCCAGAATATCCCGTTGGACGCAAAGTTGTCGTGGTGGCCAACGATATCACGTATAAAATCGGTTCTTTCGGTCCCACAGAGGATCAGTTCTTTTTCCTCGTCACTCAGTACGCGCGCAACCTCGGGTTACCCCGTATCTACCTCTCCGCCAATTCTGGTGCTCGCATCGGCTTGGCCGAGGAGATCCTGCCCCTCTTCTCTGCGGCGTGGAATGACGATGAGCATCCAGAGAAAGGTATCAAGTATCTGTACCTTTCTCGGGAGAACTTCCTCAAATTGGAAGAGAAGGGCGGTGATTCCGTCCGCACGGTGGAAATCGATGTAGATGGCGAGCGTCGGCACAAAATCACGGATGTCATTGGTCTACAAGACGGCCTTGGTGTGGAGTCGCTCAAGGGGTCGGGCCTCATTGCCGGCGAAACTTCCCGAGCCTATGACGATATTTTCACTATCACCCTTGTTACCGCTCGCTCGGTCGGTATCGGTGCATACCTCGTCCGTCTTGGAGAGAGGGCGGTGCAAGTGGAAGGGCAACCTATTATTCTCACTGGCGCTCCGGCGCTCAACAAGGTCCTTGGCCGAGAGGTGTATACGTCCAACTTGCAGCTCGGCGGCACTCAAATCATGTTCAAGAATGGTGTCTCGCATCTCACGGCAAGCAGCGATCTGCAGGGAGCTACACACATCCTGGAGTGGATTTCATATGTTCCGGACGTCAAAAACGGACCTTTGCCTGTTCGTGAAACGGGCGATACCTGGGATCGTGACATCGGTTACACGCCTCCGAAAGGAGCGTATGACCCTAGGTGGTTCATCGAAGGCAAAGTGGATGAGAACTCGGCTGCATGGACCAGCGGCTTTTTCGACAAGGGCTCATTCCGAGAGACGCTGAGTGGTTGGGCTCAAACCGTTGTTGTGGGACGAGCTCGTCTTGGTGGCATTCCGATGGGTGTCATTGCAGTGGAAACACGAACCATCGAACGTGTAGTTCCTGCAGATCCTGCCAATCCCGCCTCATTCGAACAGCGCATCATGGAGGCGGGTCAAGTGTGGTACCCCAATTCTGCCTACAAGACCGCACAGGCCATCTTCGACTTCAATCGCGAAGGCCTTCCCCTGATCATTTTCGCCAACTGGCGTGGTTTCTCGGGCGGCCAGCAGGACATGTACGACGAGATCCTGAAACAAGGCTCAAAAATCGTTGACGGACTTTCGAGCTATAAGCAGCCGTTTTTGTTTACATCGTCCCCAACGGCGAGCTTCGTGGAGGCGCCTGGGTCGTACTTGATCCTTCGATCAACCCGGAACAAATGGAGATGTATGCTGATGTTGACGCCCGCGCTGGTGTTCTGGAGCCCGAGGGCATAGTCGAAATCAAGATGCGGCGAGACAAGATCGTGAAACTTATGGAGCGACTTGACTCTACGTATGCCTCGTTGAAACGGGATAGCAACGATACATCCAAGACTCCGGAACAACGAGCCACTGCTTCGTCGGCGTTGGCGAGCCGCGAAACCTTCTTGCAGCCAACTTATCAACAGATTGCTCTTCTGTATGCGGATCTTCACGAGTACGCAACCTTTTGCTTAAACCTCCTTTTTTTTTGCTGACTCATTCCGTAGCCGAACGGGCCGTATGGAAGCCAAAGGTTGTGCAAAACCTGCAGTCTGGAAGGATGCCCGGCGGCACTTCTATTGGGCTGTCCGCTCGCGGGTGCTCGTTCTGCTGCACTTGCGGACATCGCCGAAGCCAGTCCAGGAACGACGTTCGAATATCGATCTCGTCTACTCGATTCACTTGCCACGATCGATTCTTCGACAAGTCCACGAGTGGTGGCGGAGAAGCTCGAGAAGCTAGACCTCTCTCAGTCACTTGTTCAATTGAGGACGGAGCACCTGATGAGAAATCTGTTGAATTTAACCAAAGAAGACAGAAAGGCTGCAATGGACGGTCTTTTGCGCTTTGCCGACAATCTTTCTGAAGAGGAAAGAGCGTCGCTGATGACGGTTCTCCAAAGCGCAGCTCGTCCTCCAGGTACGTAGCTTAACCGTGCGGAAAACATGGAAGCTCATGATTCTGTATAGCGCCACCATCGTATGTCCATTCGCCCTAGATTGCACTTGCTTCTTTCGCTATCCAATCCGCTATTAAGTTTGAATCATTACCCTGCGCGCTACTTTCATTGCATAGATTCTTGGACGTCACTATATACATACAATAATTCTTGGACGTCGTTGTATTGAATTATAGATATTGTCTGCTTCTCTAAGCCTCCATGTACGGCCCATCGAGCTTATGGTGCATCGGCTGATGCGTCTTGAGCCATGGATGATTCAAAGCTCCCGCAGGTGATAGCCGTTTCTTGGGGTCTACCTGAAGGAGGGCCTTTAAACACAACAGACCTGGAGGAGACAGCAGCTGTGTCGTCAAATATTTCCAGTGCATCTCCGGTAATGGAGATTGGGGCAGCGCTCCGGTTTGAAACCAGGGATCGATAAGTATAAGCCTACATAAACCGGTCAGACAAGGGCCGCGTGGAAAGTTGTGTAGCGCAACGCACATGGAAAACATCATGACCCCGGCACTAAAACTATCCGCCAAATAATTATATCCTGGTTGGGTTTTATCCAGGACTTCCGGTGCCGCATAGCCGATTGTGCCACATAATGACTGCCAACTTTAAGTAGACAGAAAAAGGATCAAGAGGGGAATAAGACCTTCATCTCCACGCGGAACGCTGCCAATCCAAAGTCGGCCATTTGATGAAGGGAGTAGCGTCTTTGTGTGGTCGTCGCGTAGGAGAATATTCTGGATGGACGGTTGCAGTTATCATTGGAGAAATGGGAGCAGTACTTGCTTCTGGTTTCAGGTCTCTATGAGTGATCCCAAGTGCGTGCAAGGAAGCCAAGGCATGGCACAGCTGGTACATGATTTCACGACATATATTCTCGGCTACAAGGGCGCCGTGAGCACGGTACGAAATTGGCGATTCATCACTCACGTAGACCTCTAGGAGACGGGCCATCGGGCCAGAGATTTCGTGGTCGTACTCCCGTACATGTAACTCATGAGATCTCCGCCTGGCATGTACTCGAGAATGAGATCTGTAGCGATGTTCAGTACTCCGCGTTTTCGACGTTAGGGATCGTGTAGCTCACGTATTGAAGGCTCGGTCTCCGCATGGTGCGCAGAGAAAATTCTCAAGATATGCGGATGCCTAACCCTTTCCATGACGGTGATCTAGATCAGGCCATTTTATTCAACCATGCTGAAATATCAATGACATCTTCTTACCTCTTCGAAGACGTCCATGGTACTTTCAAGCTGCAGATAGTATTGAGCGGTCTTCTGATAAGAGTTGCAAGTACCGCACATATTTAATTGTCTTTATAGCGACGACTTTAAGAGACTTTTTTTCAGTGGCTAGTCGAACGGAGCCTCCTGTGCCTGAACCAAGACAGGCACCATAGGTATAGAAGTTGTCGAGCCGTCTGGGAGGCTGCTTGACAGAAACGTCGCAAAATCGGTAGCCTGTGATGCAGCCTTAGGAGCTACAACTTGCTACGTCAAGAGAGACAACGTACGATAATCATATAATCCGCCGTGCTCATCGACAGCAACCGGCGCGCCGAGACCGATTTCATCACCATCCTGGAGCCGCCTACTATTGTCCCGCCCTACGAGCTGGCCTGAGACCTTTTAAAGTATCAAGAGTTGTAAAAAGTGTCGAAAAGGAGAAAAGCCAACCCAAGTTCCACCAGACGACATATCTTTGAGTGAAATGACGGAGTTACTACCGTTTCTGCCATTCCAGGAGATTTCGGCGTGAGTGGCACCTGAGATATATGAGCCCACGCGGAAAAGACGAAAACAAACATGCGCTCACTGATGTGCGGTCCTGGAAGGATTAGTGTATTTCTTGACGGGTCTCTCCCTAGCTTTGCGGTGGCAGAAATGCGCCAAAAGTCCATGCGAAGGATTTTAGGGTTCTTTCCAAGCGGAATGAGATAGGCCCATAGATGATGATCCACTTCGTGGTCGTCCTGAGGGTCGACAGCGCCGTGGGGAGGGAATGGTGGTATATGAAAGACATGGTTGACTGGCACTTGGAGATTTGGGAGACAGAGTGGCATGGCATGGCCATGGGCCTTTATAGAAAAGGGTAGCTAGGCGTTACCCAAACCGGAAACAATGAGAATAAAGCCATTAGCTTGCTTTGAGCTTTGGTTGTGCGCTTTGGTGCTTATGGTGGTGCTGGTCAAAGCGTCCACTTGATGGCATCACGTCGAGATAAGCATGCTTATCTAATCTCCTCTGCAAGCCCGCCTCACCTGAGCTCACACGAAAGATGGCAAGGATACTAGGAACACCGAGAAGAGGATAGAGGACGTAATCAAGCCGTAGGCCGTCGCTGGGAAATTGGCATAATCGTCATATCATTGAAAAAAGAGCGACAGTCGGTCAATAGCCAATACCATATACATCGATATGAGTTGTAAAATCTGGAGCCAGTGTTTCTGACTCAGATGGTACGGGGGTTCGAGGCAGGGGCTTACAACCCCGGAAGTTCGGCGAGTAAGAATAACCATTCCTACGAGATATCAGACTCTGTGGAAAATGTAGTAGCTTGCACACCATTTTTCTTCATCTCATCGTATCCCTTGAGCCTAAGCTTATCATACGCGGGATCTACCGTGGCGCCTTCTTCAATGGCGACGTAGTCGATTTTGTGTTGAACGATAAATGGTGCATCCAGCGTACAGGGAGCGTCTGAGATCACTTCATCGACCCACCGACAATGTCGCACCACTTCGCATCTTTCAACGTCCGGTAGTACAGGTGGAGTGCCAAATTGGTCACAGGTATCTTTCGAGAAGACACCGACCACAAGCCAGACCGACGGGAAGGACAATTTAACTTGGCGAAGTTGGAGAGCGTGTCTCGAGGGCAAGTTTAGACGGCATTTGGATTCACAGGCTGAGTGTGTCGCACCTCACACTAAATGGATCGAAGATACCATCGACATATATCCGTTTCGTCCTAGCTTGGGACGTGGGAAATGAGAGACCTAGGGTATTCCGAACGAAAGCCTGTATCTCTTCGGCCGAAAGTTGGCAGGTATTGAAGGCTTCGCGGGCTGCCTGAGAAGGTGGGGGTTCAGGAATCGCACCAGCAACCCCATGCCTGAGGTCAACAATGCTGGTATCGGGAGAGACGATGTCGTAGTCGGAATCGTCACTTAGAACAGATGAATCCATGGGAGCGAGAGGGGAAGTCAATACGTGGGTTGCCTCACGGCTGCCCGTCCATGCATGCTGAAGCCAACTTGTCTCGATATCACCCGGCCCGTATGCCGGCAAGCGCTTATGTGAATAACGCGGTCACGTTTCCATTCACCATCCTATCGCGTCCATTTGAGGGGGTTCCAGGAGCTCAAAATATTAGCATTTCGATAGAAGAAGTAAATTTCATGTGCTCGGTGGCTCGTAAATGTAGAGGGTACCTACATATGCGACTGGTTACATGTAGTTCACATCTTTGCACCCACGAGCCCGGCAACCTTCTCTGACCTCGACACAAGACGGTATCCGAAAGGTTTCGGGCGACTGCAAGATATACAATAGTCACAGGAGCACAAAACAAATGGAATAGGTTACCTGAACAACCCCGGCGTATACGCCACTTCCGGTGTAACCTCATTCCCCGCGTCATCGAGCGGTTTGAGAATTTTATAGGACGCAATTACAGAGACAGCGACGATCCAGATGGTGTCCGTTGCAAGAAAGCGTCCTGGGCAGATCCTGAGAGGGATACAACGATTAAGAAGCGCAGTAGAGACGGAAAGGTCCCTGACCTGCGACCGAAACCATACGCAAGCTCGGGGAGCGGTTGAGGCCGTCGATCCGCTGCGCGTCACTGAATCGGTCAGGATTAAAGGCCGACGGGTCGGGATAACGCTAAAACACAGTTAAGTGAACCGCTATGCGGGCTAACGAGCGATGCACACCGATGGTTCATGCAGCATCGCCCAAATGTTGGCAAGGACCGTGGTTCCTTTCGGCACGCGCCATCCGCGGTACACATCGTCTTCCGTCAGATAGTGCGCCAGCGCGACGTTCCCGACGGGATTCCAACGCAAGCACTCCTGCACGATGCAATCGAGTACGGGAGTTTGGCACGGTCCTCGAATGTCGGGAGGCGATCGCCATCAGGAATCGCCGCGCTGATCTCAGCGAAGGCTCGCTCCTGGATTTCAGGGTGGATGACCATTGCGAGGAAAAATGAAAGCAGTATAGAGAGGGTCTGAAAATCAGAGCTTTAGCAAAAGTATTCATGTTGCGACAGAAGGGCCGAACAGTATCAGAGCCTCCAGCATAAGCAGTGGCTGTGACGTCTTTGATGAGCGTCTCGACCACAGCTGCATCTGGGTTTGTCTGTCTGAAAAGGTCTTCGAGTTCGGAGGTCGCAGGCATTCTTCTGCGGAGCCTTCCGCCATGCGGGCCTTGACCATGTCAAACGGACGGTTCCACATCTCTAGGCCGAGTTTGCGCCACTTCAGTCCGTCTCTCTTGAACTTGGCACCAGGAAACCATGCGGGAACATATTTGACTAAATGACTGTCAGCTGAGATTTGTTTTCATGACATGGACGTACGGAGAGGGATGTAGTCGACGAGGAATGTACCGAAATTTGCGGAGAGTCCGACGCCGGCCATCGCCTGGTCGGCAAGCTTGACATATTCGTCGCCTTGCTCGGCGACGTGGTGTCTGCACAAGAACAAGGCCCTTAGAAATCTTCGTTCTTCCATAAGGCGTGGTATCTCACCCGTAACAAACAGATAGGACAATGGCCGTGGTCGTTCTAAATTGTTTTAGCCAGTAGTCAAATATGACTAATAAATTACTGACCGCCGTAGGTGATGCAGCAGGTTTTCCGGAGTGCGCGAGAGATTGCGAAGGAGTGTATGGGCACTGTCAATGAGTGTGGGATGATACTTGGGGATGACCTTGGCTTGAAAATGATTGTGGAACATAGTGCGGTGTTTCTTGTACCAAGGGCCGTAGGGAAGACCAGAGAAGAGCCACGAGAAACCCATCCTGTCGTTTATCAGCTCCAAGTTGTCAGAACAATAGAAATGGGCTTACACTTCGGCCTGCATCGTTCTGATGGGCCGCGACGAGTAAATTGCGCTCTTTTTTTCAAGGAGATCGAAAGCAGCCTCTGCAGAGTTGATCACCAAGAGTGGATTGTGGAAGACGTTGACATATATCACGTCCCCTGGACGGAAACTTGGGATTGAGGCCCGCACACTTTCCAAACGAACACGAAACACTGACCAAATTTTTTCTGCCAGTCGGCGAAAACAAGCCACGCGTATGCCTGGGGCATGTTAACAGCGTCTTTACCGCCGAGGCCGAACCACGAGATGGTGGGACCAGGGGGCAGTGGAAGCCCACCTCGGCGGAAGACTAGGTAACACACACCTCCGACGACTAGAGTGCCCGGGAGAGCCCATGGACTGGCCAGTGCATCTGTAAGGGCTTCGATTGTGAACGCTGACATGTCCGTGTGGAAGACTGGAGTCTGGAAGGGCATTCCGCGATAATAACATTTGTGGGTATATATGAGTTATTCTCTGTTGCTATGAGCTGAAAGAGCGGCGAAGCCTCGAGAGGACATAGGAGATCAGTCTTTCTACGCCGACGCGACGCGGTGATGAACAATTTACTTGCAATCAATCAACTCGCAATTTATGATGGGCTGATTTTTTACCCCCCAGTGCCAGACCGTACCACAAACGACATAAATAGCTCATAATTGTGCAACGGTGACAAGCCGCCCAAGATAGGACACTATCGGTACAACGTGTACTACGTAAGGAGCCGCACAACTTAAAAAGCGTGGACATCGACCTTCAAGTGGTTCGAGTGCTATTGGGGTTGTTCAGCAAATCAGAGATCATTAAAAGACGATACCCGAAGAAAGCCTACCGAGTCAGTGTCGTCAAAAGGATGCTTCCCCGAGCGTGCGTCAGAGTTGACTACACGGGAGACCTCGATATTCACGCTGCATTTTTTGTTGCTTCGAATATTGCCGTTGAAAAACAGCAGGTCAGAGGCACCAGTTTGGGTGTGGAGAGTAGGGGTAACGCCGCGGTCCGTCAAGCGAGTTTCTTCCTCGTAAAAACCTCGACCCCGGGATACTGTGCGTGAGTTGAGCCTGCAGACGACCAGTCAGACAGGCGCGTCAGGTTTGCGGACGCATGTAAGGAAGCTCACATGAGCAGCAGACCATTTATGAAGACTGTTCGATAAAGAGTTCAGCAGGACAAATGCAACCACGAAGATAACACGGACCTCTGCTGGATAGGAAGTGGAATATTATCCACAAATACTTCTTAGGCAGTGCAAGGAACTAAGCACAAATTCAACATTGCATTGCCATGAAAAATATGGTTGACTCTGACCGTGACGAAGCAAATGAGTTGTGCGACAGTGCCGGCCACTCCGGAAGCCAACAAGTACGTTATTGGATCCCACATGCTGTGGTACAAACAGTTACTAATCGGAAGTTGAGCTGAATGAATGAAGGTAACAGCTTACGAAGGTTTCCCGCTGCCCACTGGCTGCACGCCACATATCAGGACCCCTCCCGTAGCCATCAAGGCTGATAAGACCGGAGGCCCTGGCCAGTGGAGATGACAGCCTATCCGACAAATTTAACATTGTCATAGTTGTGCGACAAAAGAACAAACCTTGATGTGGTCCTCCGAAAAATTGGCGAACAGGGGATTACGCAACATCACTACAGTGGTCGCTGGATAAGTCAGTCAGGTTATTTCATCCAAAAAATTGGGGCGATTTCTACCAATTCCGAGAGCTGATTATAAAGAGAAAAAAGACGGCTGAGAAAAGGATAAAGGGATATGTCGAACTTGACATTACCAGCTCCAGCGATTGAAACCAAAATCTATCGCAAAATAACATTCAATAGATTGTTTAGGGGATACGGGACGCATACGGTTGAGACGGCGAGGACAGGGTTCTGGCTGACTGGTAAAAAATTGAACATCAAAATTTCATTTGGGGAGAGTCCTACCCGTACCTTGCCAGATCCGAATAGCGTAAAAGCTAGAGTTAGGTGTAAACCGCAAGCTCGGCGAGACATGCAGGGTTTCCAGGGGCGAACCTTTGTACAATGCAGATAACGATGGCCTGTCCTACGATCAGATAAGGTGAAAATAACCCGGAAATTGCTGACCGATAAAAGGACTTCAACCTGGTGCAAGTCTTATCAGAGAACAGTTCCCATTAAATTGAACAGCGAGCAAATGCATACGCAGAATGATCTTCAAAACTTGAGATATCAAATATAGGTGGGATATGTGAATCACTCACGTTGTTGCTTCCTCAGGTCCGATCGGTAAGGCGAATAGGGTGACCAAGTAATAATACAGCCTGTTTTTGTGGCCTCAGAAACTCTTTTCTGTTCAAGACCCGATACGTACGTGTGGGATGCTTTATGGTTTAAAGATTAGAATGGGGAGTATAATAAGAGGAGCAGCGTAGAAACTGACAGAGGATAGACATTGCGGTGTCGAGGGTACTAAAAAAAATAAGGAATGCGAAACTGGAGGAGAATCCCTGAACGTACCAAAGACTGAGGACCTAGGGAAATGTTGGATAAGTTGTGGAACGAGTCAAAATATATTCCATACCGTAGCTTGAACCAACCAACGATCCTTCGGGTAGCGGGTATAGTATAGATACGATTCTGCCAGCAGTGTTCAGTCCTGTTTTGTCGAGACCGAGCAGTTGGCATACGAAAGAATGTGAATCCATAGCCGACAGCGGCGAAAACATAGCTGATATTTTTATGATAGTCCACTCAGTGCAAATCGAATCGTGGCGTACCCAATATACAAAACGCCAAGCGAGTCTTCGAGGTACGACAAGGTCAGGTTAGCAAAGGCTGCAAACGGGTTCGTCTGTTCAGCCATTTTCGTAGCGACTTGAGGAAGAAGGAACTTGAAGGCCGGTGGTTGCACCGCTACTTGTTGGCGAGAGAGTTATTTTATTTTATTTTATTCTATCAAGAGATCATTCTTTCAAGAAGGGGATGAGTAGTGCGTCTGTCTCGGTTATTAGAAGCTTGAATCTAATCCCAGATCTACTTAATCCCAATAAGTATCCAACAGCATCGATTAATACATAGTCTTTAGGAAGTATTTGAAGAAAGACAGGCGGACTGGAGTCGGAGTTCGCTGGAGCCGTGCACTAGAGCCAAAGCAGACACTCGTTCTGATTCAAGTTGGTGAGAAAAAACGTGTACAGAAGAATTTTCTGGTCCGCAGAGTCGTCGATTCCACGCTTCAAGGGAGGAGTCGCGGCCTAACTGGGCCGCACATGTACAGCCACTGTTCCTTTTCGATCGCGCCATCAGACCATCAAATTACCCCGCGATCCAATCGCGATCCGACTCAAAGCCACTGCCCATATATCATGAACGGTTCAGGCAACACCTTCTTGGGCTCTCTCTTTACAGCCGAAGTCATTCGTTTGCACTACGACTTGGTTGGCTCAAAATGTCTGCAGAAATTGCCGCCATTGGGGTGCTCTATGCACCATTTCTTGGTGGTACTACCTGATATCGTCTTGGCATGAAGTAAAGTCACTAATACTTGTTCGAAAGGAATGATGGTCGGATGCTTGTAATGCCCTTCAGATTTCTCTTGTAGCGCCGCAGAATCTTACTATCGTCCAACAGTTTGTTCGGTATAACAATTTCTCAGACCATCATCTACTTCCGAAATTATCAAGACGATGGCCTCCTCCTCCGTGGACTAGTTTGGGGTGCCCTGTGCGGCGATCGCAGCGCTCGACTGGATAATCATTAACCTGTTTTCAGGCTCGTCGACACATTCCATTTTGTAATGGTTGCTGAAGGCGTTCACAACTGGTACATTTTCTGCAAAATGCCTCAAAACTACGCCGGTCTTCTCCTGTTCCACTGGTAAAGTGGACTTCACTTATCGAGGACCCGATTCTTATTTTCCTTAGGTCTCTTGGAGTATGTGCCAGGCAACCAATGGACATTGCGATTCTGACTCCCCCCTTTTAGGCCTCAATTATCGCGACAGTGTGTTTGAATACATCTATCCGAAGGATTTCCACTGATTTTCTTCAAGTATGTCATCACAAGCATGGTCCAGGCGTAGAGTCTTTCCTTTCAATATGGGTCTTCACTCATTTAGCTCTCAAGTCTATACATCATTCGAGTCTATATGCGTGAGTACATCTACCGTGCCGCATAACCTTCCTTACGCCGCATCTCCAGTAAGCAAGAATATATGGGTGTCCACCTTAATCGTAAGTCGGCCCCTTCCACATGTTTACTCCGAGACGTAACTCCGAATGTTTAGGGTCTATTGTCCCTTCTCCAACTAGGTAGGCCCGATGTGCGTTTTTTCTCACCATCAACAACTCAAAATCGTTGGTTGTCGAAAAATAAATAGGGTTTGGCCTATGTGAGTTGAAATTTACAGTGCCAGTTCCGCAGAATTCTGATTATTATAGTCCTTTGGGAGGTCGGTTTGCCTCGTCGTCATTCTGAGATCTTCCAACCTTATTCTAACCCAACCTCTAACCTAGGATTTGTTTGCAGCCAACTCCCTCGTCGCTTTACACGCTACTCAGGTAAATCTTATACTCTTTTGAAGACAATCATTCTCACTCCAACGCAGGGGCAGATTGGTGGCAGCGTTGAGCTCACGGCGACTACGTTGTGTGATATTGCTATTTCCGTGTCTCTATGGTACTACCTGCACAAGGGCCGGTTCGTCCTTTACATTTTTCCATAGCCATAACATCTCACCTCTGCGGTTGCTAGAACTGGATTTGCCAGGTAAATTGTCCGCCATTTCTCGAACACTTCCTCATTTAACGCTCACTAGTACGGAGAAAATGATCGACAAGCTCATCCTTTACATGGTCAACCTTGGCCTGCTCACTAGGTCTGTCGATATGTGCTTATTTAAGTAATCTCCGTCTAACACCAATATTTAGTGCTGCTTCGCTTCTAACCCTCATTTTGGTATGATTGATTGTTCTTCGTTTTCTTTGCAGCGCTCATAGACAACTATCTCCAGTGGTTGGTAATGCCGAGCAGCTTTGCGTTCGTCTCTCTCACGTTGATTCGGAGTAAACGTAAGCCCTGGCGCCCTATCACCTCAAGCTTGTTGATCATATTTCCGCAAGTGTATTGCAATGCAATGCTTGTGACGTGGGTATATTTGTTACGGATCTTCCTAAACGTCTAACCTGTAATTTTTTAGACTCAATTACCGTCACGCTGTCCGCGCAGCTCTGCACAGTGACCTGAGTTCGCGCCAGACCTCGCACCAGACGTCGAGATACCTACAAGGTGAAGTAAATTTCGTCTTTAGTGAATCCCGGCACTGACGCCCACTTACACAGATCTTGATGGCGTGGAGCTTGAATCTAAAGTCCATAAAGGTTCCCAACGCGTCTAAGTCCAAGAACTGGAGGATTCAATCTGTTGGTCGTATATTTACATGTTGTGTCAGACAAATCGGTAGTTCTTATTCCGAAGTTCATCATGGAAAGACGCTAAGTCGGCTTGAACGTTAATGTGGCACATGCATCGTCGATTCGTTGCCAGCCCTCGCTGTTCCATCTTGAATTAAATCAAAGAGGCGTACGAAGCGCACTGGGAGCGATCTTATCTCCGAGAAATCCTGAAAGGGAACGAACGCCTGTTTTTAATGACAGGATATATAGAAACTATAGGAAGAGCCACATTTGACTGATGGAGCGCCACAATTGCAACGCTCCGCAATGATTACCGTGAGATGTTTTTTCTTTGCTTTTTTGATGGCTTGAAATAAGGTTGCTCGAGTTCAAGCGTTGCATTGTGGACCAATTTGTGGTTTTCATGGCAAAATTTTAATTGAGCTTGGGCGACTCGGCTAAGATCCTGAAGGTGCTGGGCTACCCATAGAATTGCATAGGACGGGACGACGCCACTACCGAAAAAAAAACGCTGCCGTTCAACGCCTTACCGAATCACAGACTATCACAGAGGAGCGACGCGTAGTCACTGACAGAACCATTAATAATTGAATGAGCAACGAGAGTACAAAGTTGAATTCGAAACGAGAGTGTGAGAAGTTTCAAACTTTATTAGAAAGCCGCGCCTTGGCCTGAAGTGTTCGAGCAACAAGGAATGCGGCGGCACCAGCAAACAGAACGCACTAGAATACACGATTAGAACACGACCGAAGAACGACATAACAAACTCACGCCCGAAAACCCGACAGGTTGAACCCAAATATAGCTACTCGTGAGCAGAGCCCCCTGGATAGGAGCTGAGGCAAGAGATCCAACGCTGCTCAACGCTAGAGCAAGCCCAGTTCTGGCACTAAGCGATGACTATGAATTTGGGTGCAAATGGGAAAAAAATTTTGAAGTAACGCACCCAACCTCATCTGGGCTGCGTGCAAGCGAAGACATGCAGACAAACGCAAGCGCAAGCCCTGGGAGGAATACATAGTTATTTTCGACTCCCAATTGAAAATGCAGATTTTCACGAACATGCGCCAGAGAAGAAGCCGTACAAGATGCTGATAGCGACAAGAGACCCGGCGTCATGTCTGTAAAAGTTCTTCAACATAAGTATCGCGGGCTTAAGTGAGAATACCAACACTCCTAGCATTGCCCATATCGTTGCTCCCGTGAACAAAGTGTAAGGAATCTGAACATTGAAAGGTCCATAAACGTCGGCGAGATAATTTCCCGAAATGCGACCAAAAGCACTAGAAATATTCAAGATTGCAATCTATCAGTTCGAGGTCAGGGAAGCTCTGCTATCATCCTTAATCGAGCAAACCGAATAAAAGGCAAGGTTACTTCCAACCGAATGCTGAACAGCAAGGAGTTGAATGTAAATCACTGAAGTAGCTAATATCAAAAGTCGACCGAGCACACCGACGGAATATTCACCTGGGAAGTAGAACCCGACGCTCGATAAAAGAAGACTATATGGAATAGCAGGTTCATCTTTCGTGAGAATCGACCTCGAAAAGAGTCGTACCCGAGTGTAGCCCAGAGATAAGCGTAGTCCGTGAAGAAACTCTTGATATCAGGGGTGGAGCGTTTAAATGGTGACGATCGAGTGCGCATCAAGGCATTCCCAGCGATCAGGCACCCAATCACAACGTACCCCGTTGCACGTACGGCGCGTGCAAACCCAATTGTCGGTAGCAGATGACTGCGTTAAAAGGTTAGTGCACGTATAGCCGCAGAACGGAGGGAGGATCACTTCAACACTAATTTTACACAGAATTCAGAATTGGCGTTCCGGAGGGCAGGTTGACTCACTGATAGGAAACACAGTGGCGCCGAGGGCGCTGCCGCTGAGGGCCACGCCCGAGGCGAGGCCTCTCCGTTTGTTGAAAAAGCGTGTAGTATTTGCGAGTGTAGGGATGAAAGTCAATCCAAGACCGATGCCCATGCCTACTCCCTGGCTGAAAACTAGGTCAACGTCACCATTTTCGCACGAACCGAGAGATGAAACCTCAAAAATATCTAGATGTTGTTTGAAAAAAGGATGCATGAACGGAGAGATAAACGTGCCTGGTAATATTGGAAAGGCTTCGCTAACGAAAGCATAAATAAGCTGAAAAGTGGGTAATCACTGAGCTGTAGAGATGAAACATTGGCAGACTCACGAAATGGTAAACACCACCCCGCCGAAGATTTCAACGAGATGAAAGTATCCACTGTCAAATAGCTTCCCCGAAACAACTCCCAAAGCAAATGGCATCATGAGTTGAAAACTGCCGATCCATCTGGAAACCTCAATGAGACAGAGAGGAATATAATACGACTGTAGCATACGCGATGCTACTTGGAGTGTGGTTGGTCAAGTATTCCAGCACATAGAAATCTGAGACAGCGAGAACTAGTCAGGTATGTCCTATTCCTTTTGTTGATCGAGTATACCCTCGTAGACGCCTAGTTGAACCGGTTTCAGATTTGAACTGACGGTCGGGAAAATTAACTCACCGAAGGAGTATAGGTACCTGTTAGAACAATCAGACAGATTCGGTCGAGAAATGCCGACTGACCCAAATGTGGCGAATAGTACGAGCCAGCTGAGAAATAGGACTAAACTTCATGTTGAATTCGGAGAACCCTCGCAAACTTACGCCCCCAAAATTGTGGTCCAAGCCTGCAGTCCGCCTTCTGGGAAAGCCAATTCTTCTGGCACCTTTGAGTCCTGGTCTTGAAGTGTACTGGAACTTTCAGTTATGGGCAGTC
Source organism: Mycena leptocephala (assembly GCA_029378395.1). Taxonomy (NCBI): domain Eukaryota; kingdom Fungi; phylum Basidiomycota; class Agaricomycetes; order Agaricales; family Mycenaceae; genus Mycena; species Mycena leptocephala. The sequence goes on from JARJLF010000636.1 coordinate 92,887, forward strand.
CTTTCTCTGCCTGGTTAAGGGCCATTCTCGACCGATTGTTGTTTCAAAAGAGAGTGGGGTTGAGGAGCAGTTCAGGCCCCATAGCAGCATAGTTTAAGTAAGGTTCTAGTTCAGAATCATGAAGCGCTTCAAGTGCGGTTGGAATCTTTGCTTTGGATCTTGAATCTTGGAAGAACACATCTGATGGCCATCAATTGCATCAAAAGCATTCAGCGTTATGGGTTTGTGGCGCGGAAAGTAACGGTCTGTCGATCATCGACGGAGTATGACAGTCTCCCCGACGAAGGTCACCCACCGCGAGGATGCACCCGTCGAAACGGGTTGACGGACGGGTCAAACGAACCCGTTCGTTTCCAAAATATTTGGGCCAGATTGAAAGGTTCGTTTTTTCGACGCCCAACTTCCGTTTTACGGACGGGTCGGAGCCCTAAATTATTACTAAGTCCGCGTCCCACCCTCGACGATGAATCTCCTACAGGAACAGATAGACCTGAAGCCCTCTGTCTCGTATCCATTTCACGTTCTAGCGATCCAGTACAACTATGAAGGGAATCCTTACCGCAATTCTGCGGACGCTTTCACATTGATATTGTTCCACGCACTAGGAGTCCACAAAGAGACATGGGAAATCACTGTCGCCCGCATCTTTTCTCTCTGCAGTTCAGGTGCCAGCGAGGTCAAAATTCGGGATATATTTTCAGTCGAGAGCCCGAATCACGGCTCCTCCTCTGCTATCAATGCCAATGAAATCGCAAAGCAAACAGTGGACGACTGTGAGCACCTCCTGTGACTCTGTGTAATGTTTACTTACCAGAGGTTAGGGCCTCGAGAATATGCACAGGCTACACTGAGGTTTCTTACTGCCAGTCCGTCAGAAGGGGATCAACAGTGGACTTTAAAACCCGAAAACTTGTCGGAATTTGTCACAGCGTAGGGGCGGCTGCACTGTAAGCTCACTATTAGTATTCACTTAGTTTCAGACCTGACGGTTTTCTAGATTTCTGGCAGCACAAGCAGACCCGACGATCCCTTTCAAGGCCATGATCGCCTTCGAACCAGGGGTTACCGACAAGGATAATAGTCAAAGGATAAAGGCCAATTTTGCAGCGACTGCTTGGTCATGGCTTCGCCCCGACGTCTTCCGCAATCGCAAAGCTGCAAGCGAAGAGTTGGCCAAAAATCGAATGTACGCTACCTGGGATCCGAGGTCTTTCGAACTCTTTGTGGTTTGTCATGACTACGAGATTTTTTTTCTTCGATTGGGTTAATAAAACCGTCTAGAAACACGCGCTCATAGATCACCCTGCCGCCAAGAATCCGCCACCTTTTACGTTCCCAGGGGTTACCACAGCCTTGTCCAGGGCTCACCATGCTGTATAGTCTTCCATAGACGTCCGTATTTACAATTTACGGGTTTTTTCCAGGGTTCATACATGAGTGACGCTCTCACAAGCCCCGGTGTAGAAGCATACGCGGCTCTAAGTCGCAAGATTCCGGTCCATCTTGTTTGGGGAAGTGTTGATGAGTTCGCGTATGTCTTCCGTGTCACTGCGGTCCTATTTTATTCCGTTTTCTAGTAACAACCACTTGAGAGACTTCATGTCAAGCGCGAAACACGGTAGAATGCCGGCGTCTGTCTCAAAGATCAAAGGTGCCGGGCATATGGTGAGTGCCTCGAAAATATGAACATCGGAATACATGGTGAGAGGTTGTCTAGGTGATTCAACAGCAGCCAGAGATATGTGCCGAAGAAATCCTATCTATTCTTCTCGTCGAATCGAGACGTATGGCCCGGCTCTAAAGCGTTCAATAATATATTGATTATGTACCTCGATGAGTGCAGATCCGGGTGCTGAATTGCGCTGATGTTTCTTTGGAATCACTTGCAAATCACTCGGTCCTTCCTTAATTATTTCAATGGTAAAATGATTTGTCCATTCGAGCCACCGGACATGTGTTTCCGCTGATGCGTACGCGAGCTCTTGTATTCGCTCAACATATCCGACATGCAGGTTCGTAAGGGCGCTCTTGGCTTCTGGCAGGGAATAGGAGGCATGGAAATCGCCAAATGGCGACCGCAATATGGATCGCTTTCCATTCTTGTCCATTCCATGTGCTGTAAATCGCTAGCTAAACACAGGTTTGGCGAGGTGAGTGTAGCTCTGGTCTAACCGTAGCTAGTTAAGCTAAACTGACCATGTTTACCTCGGTGTAGTTCTGGTTAGGTGAGTTTAGTCACTTGGAAAGCCTGTGTGTCTGTTTAGCTGCGGTTGATGCCTTAGCCTCATAATAAGTTTAGGACCAGCGGTAACACAGTGGATTCATCCCGATCGGCGATCCTTCAGATCCCCCATCAATCAAGATCTGGTTGTACTAGTAGCAAAATGGTCCTGGCGTCGTGAAATACGTTGTTCGGGAGAAAAGCCTCCCACGCGCAATTCCCGACTATAAGGGAGTAATTCCATATTGTTCACTCGTTCTTTCTTGACCCAACATCATGGCGACTGTTACTGCTGGCTACGTCAAAACTGTGAACTACGTCGCTTCAAACGAGAAGCGAGGCCTACGCGGATATCTCAACTATTTTACCAACGGAGTGCAAGACATCTTGCTTACTTCCTCATTAAATCCTTTTCACTCGTTTGGTGTGCCTCAAAAGCTACTTTTTTTCCGACTCATCTAACTAATGGTGCATTAGCAAAATCGTCCGTCCTTTCCATTCTCAAAAATGTCAGGCAAGGCCGACTTTTCATCGAATCCCTTGGGGAGACGTATGAGTTTGGCGAGCCTTTCACGCTTCATACTGGTTGTCTCCCCATCGATCTCAAGGCAACAATCAAAGTCCTCGATGAAAATTTCTGGACCAGAATTTTCCTCCATACCGATTTTGGTTTCGCAGGTGCGCTCCTGCGAGTTGAATTTTCCGCTCTATTTCCTGAAACTCTGTTGTAGATTCTTACATGCTTAATGAAATCGAAGTCGACACCTTGAATGACGCTTTCAGGTATGAATCATATGCTAGTCTCTTGACGTACGCTTTCTAACTCCTCTGTTCAGAGTGATTATATTGTCTTTCCTTCTTCGTTCTCTAACAGTAACATCTTTTAGATTTTCATTCTAAATAGGAAGCGCCTCTCGGAGATGCACACTTGGGCAACACCATTCATCCGTACAGCGAGTTACATGTCAGTTTTTCTCTCTGCCCGATCTGACATCGCAATTTAATTGCCGGATGCCAGAGCCAACACCCGACTTGCCAACAGTTTGACTGGAAGCAAGAGCAATATCTCGGCTCATTACGATTTGCCGAATGAAATGTTCACAGGATTTCTCTCGTGGGACCTGACGTAGGCTCTTCATCCAAGTCGTACAACGGGAGGAAACTAATTGTCTCGCGTATATCAGATATTCCGGCGCTATATTGTTGGGTCAACTTCGACCATTATACAACGAGCAGAGCTAACAGCCCCTATCAGCGACGATGAAGCGAAAGGTGCTTGGGGCGATTTTCTTGAAGATAGACCGGTTGCACCTCCACGTTTTTCATACCTTCAAGAGCGGACAATGCCGCCGGATGATTTGGAACGCGGACAGCTCGAGAAGCTCCACCGCATGATCAAGCGGGCGCGCATCAAACTCGGTTCCAGAGTTCTTGAGATTGGGTATGATTTGAACCAATTCAATATGTACTCAGTTGCCTAATTCCTTTATCCGTAGCTGTGGATGGGGCAGTTTTGCAATCTTGGTATAGTTTTCGTTGTCTATTATTGTTTCAGTTTTATTGATAGATTCAGGCCGCAGGGACATACGGAGCGACTGTCGACACGCTCACCATATCGGTGGAGCAGAAAGCTGCTGTTGACAAAACGATCGCGGAAGCGGGTCTCTCACACCTTATTAATGTCCACGTTCTCGACTACCGGTGTATGCCCGAATCTTTCCACCACGCTTTCGATGCTGTGGTTTCCATCGGAGTTATGGAGCACAGTAAGTCCACGTCGATCATTTTACGTCCTCGCCCATACCTCTATCCCAGTTGGTATAGAATTCATGGGGGGCTGGTTCAAAAAGATGGCGTGGGCCATGAAGGAGGAAAACTCGTTCAAAGTGTTCACCATGACCACCGTCCCCGACAGCCGCTGGGAGCAATACGCTGGGTACGTCGCTCACCTTGTCTCTTCATTTTTTCCTCACACCTAGCTTGCAGCGAGGTGGACTTCATTCGCAAATACATATACCCGTGAGTCGGAAACCGGAAGAATTCGCGCGCTAACGTTACACCGAAGAGGCGGTCAATTATCGTCCTTGAGAACCCTCATAGACCATATGGCGGATGCCGGCCTGAACTTGGAAACCGTGGAAACATTGGGCCCCGTACGTATAATCATCATATATATCTTTGATCAAAAGTCACAATTTTAATGAACTCTGCCTTTTTAGACTATCCCCGCACACTGCGAGAATGGAGCCGCAGGTTCCAGCTAAATTTCGATGGGTATATCAAGGTTGGTCTCAAAAGGCAGCACCCCGATCTCGGCGACCAGGAGATTGAGATCTTCCGCCGAAAATGGATCTGTAAGTCTCAAGAATGGAAATTGCCCAAAATGTTCTGAACTCCAATCTAGACTATTTCGCTTATAGCGAGGCGGGCTTTGCCCTCAACAATCTTTCCGACTCGATGGTTGTGGTCACACGCGAGGTACGACAGTTTTGTACCAGGCCCAAAGGCTTTATGCTCACTTATGCAGGCAAATTTGAACCTCGGGAAAGAAGTCAAGGACCCGTTCTTGATTACTGATTGACACTACCTACACTTGTACTGATTTGACACAACCTACATTCCTTCGCTTGCATATATATACCATATTTATTATATCACCACAAACATTCTACCATATAAAAGAGCTATCGACTATGTGGAGTCTGACTACGGGAGACTACAAACATTCAGTATTGATGGACACTTACATCCATTCAATCCATTCAGTGACACTTGATTAATACCGCGCATTTAGACTGGCCGATGCTCTAGCCAAAACACTGATCGAGATTAATTGTTTAACAATATATATTGTACGCACTGGCGTGAAAAACAGAAGAGGAATCAAGCCACTGCCATCTCTACGTCGGCTGGCGCTTGAAAACGCCACGCAAGTACCGCCGTAGGCCCTCGCGGCTGCGCACGACGGCACCGATAAGGCCATCCGGCCGCACGACGACGACGTCACACCTGTCGCGGAGCGCATACGTGCGATACGCGTGGCCCCCGCGGTCCTCCAACACCCAGTCCGCGAGTGCGTGTGCACTGCGGGCACCGTGCCCTGTGCGCGGACGACGATCGCGGACTGCACGGCATCGGGCGCGTACGGGGCGAGCAGGCCGATGACGGGCGTGTAGCGGTTCGCCTCGTTGGTGAGGATAGTACGGTGTGGTGGGACGCTCGGAGCGTCCGGAAGAGACTTGTGGTGCTCGTGTCCGCGACTGTCTTATCCGGTGCTGGACGCTTGAGGGCGACGAGTCCGGGTGCGTCGGGCGCGCGGTCGCCGGCAGAAAGTGGGCGACTGACGACGGCGTCCGATGGGAAGTCCTCCTCCTCCTCTTCGCCGTAATCACCCTCGTCGAAGTCGTCAAGTAACTCTTCATCACCCTGCTCGTCAACAACCACCGAGCTCCAGCGGCAGTTGACCCCAAGCTGCAGCACGCCACCATTGTGTTTCCACGCCGAACCGCCCACATGCGTCGGGGGCGGGCCATCGCTTTTGCCCGTCCAGCTCTCTTTGAGCATGGTGATCTGGTTGAGCAACGCCGCGACTACCGGCGCGCGCTCTTCGGTGTACGTCTGGAGCAGCGACTCAGGCGCGAGATTCCGCTGCACCAACGCAAGCTTCCAAGCCAGGTTAAACGAGTCTTGGATTCCTACGTTCATAGCCTACAGTGGATGTTAATAGACCATTGGATTGAGCACGTCTCGCATTGTACCTGGCCTCCAGTGATGCTGTGGACGTGTGCTGAATCTATGTGTGGACGGTTAGGTTCAGAGGCCATGGTGAACACAGTTTATCCACCTCCTGCAACAAACACACGCCCGACCCCAAATTTATCTACCATTCTATGAAATCGTGTTTAATAAAGCGGATGTGATTTGGTCTCGGGCACTTGCCGAATGCTTGGTCTGCTCAAAGTGAGATTCCGGGAATAGATATGCTTTTATGCAATCGACGAACCGATAATGCGACAGCCAAACAACGTCTCCGAAGACCAAATCCCTCCGCCCACCAGTGTACTCCACGAATATGGAGGCAAGCGCCTCTGGATGCTCGACAATGTAAGGGTGGTCGATCTCCGATCCGCCCAGCAGAAAGTTGTACATGAGGGGCACTTCGGTGGGTCTCAGACTTAGCCTAGAAATCATTCCCTTGGATTATTGAATGCGAGGATTCGGGGAGAAAAAAAATACCAGTTGGCGCCGACATGTCCCCACATGTGCCAGATCTGGGATAACAGTCACTGGATTGTTCAGGGGCAGCACATGCAAAAACCGACCTTGGAATCCAACCCGTGGACCATGACATCCCCCACAACCAGGTTGTCCGCGTTGCTGGTCTCTCCAAGGAATGTGAGACCCAGGGACTTGCGGACCACGCCGCGCGCACCGTCCGCTCCCACAACGAAATCGTATGTCGCCGACTCCGTCAAATGCTCATGTTCGTGGCTCTCAGGGTGCGGGCGCGAGACGAAAGCGCGCACGAAATCTCCGCCCTCTGGCTGCTCAAGCGAGAGCAAGGTGGTCCCCCACTCAGTTTCACATCCCAGTTTGTTCAGTTCCGTGCGCAGGAGCCGCTCAAGGTGGTCCTGTCCTAACATCACTACGTTCGGCTGGATGGTATATAGTCAGCGCCGTGAGCGCAACACACGAAGGAAGTACGAACGAACGGGCGCTGGGACGTCGGCTCAGCCGGGGGCCACATGTCGAACTTGGTGAGCGGCTTGACGCCGCCAGGCATCTCGTACACGACCGCCTGGGGTGCGGGGATTGCAAGGCGAAGGATCTTGTCGCCGACACCGAGCGCATTGAAGAGCTCGAGGGAACGGGGCTGCCGGCGCGGAATATTTACATACGATTGAATGCAGAAAAAACCCAAAGAATGCACACCATGATGCCTGCGCCGCGCTGTCCCAGGCGGGGGGCGGGCTCTTTGTCAATGAGGCGTACTGAAACGCCGTTGCGGAGGAGGGCAAGGGCCATGACGAGCCCCGAGGGTCCTGCCCCGACCTACTGCAATTTTAGCGGGGAATAAGACCGAAAAAAAGACGGACAATGAGGATTTTAGGAGAGAGCGAGCAGTATTCATCTGGATCGTGCTGGACTGGCCGGCGGGGATCCATTTTATAGGCGCGTCTATAGCTCGTAACGCGGTCGAGGCAAGGTCGAGGCTCGTAACGTGATGTCAATGTCCTTCGATACGCAGGTATCGTGATGTCGAGGACTGGAATACGATCCCGCATCCTCCCGCATCCCCCTCGTGACTACAGCTGTATGGGACGCTCCGCTGAGCGTCCGTTGTCCTTACTGGTCCCTGTACAAAAACTATGAAGATTCCCATATCCGATTGGTGGATTGATAATTGTTTCAAGAATCAAAGTGACTTCGTCTGCTACTCGCGGATAGGGGTGTTTGTTCTTCTGGCCATCTACCAATGTCCTTGATACCTGCCACAAAGACGCAGGCAGTTGCCCTCCGTGATGTCGAGGGGTTCGGAGTCGTTCAATCTCGCATCCCCCCCGTGATTGATGCTGTATGGGATGTTCTGCTGAGCGACTCTCCTTTGGGGCGTCAGCTCCGTCGTCCTTATTGATCCCCGTACAAAAACTATGAAGATGTCCCGTATGAAGCTCAGAATGGAGACACCATTTTACGAGACTTTCTGCGCCAATTGCGTGGTCTCGGCTTCAACCCGAAAACACCTAACAGCAGTCGCTTCCGGCTTATCCTTTCACGCTCGGACCTGGACTCAGACTCAGATTCGGATTCGGATTCGGACTCATCTACAACGGACCTGAATGTGGCCTTTACCCCAAGAAGGAAGGATCGCAATTACGCCCAATTCCCCACAATATGTTTCGCGCCATGGTACCATAATGTGGTAGAAAAATTCGACAACATCTAGTATGTGACTCTACGCACCCTTCGGTAGATGATGTGGCGGAGCTAAACCAAATCGACGTGGTTACAATTTCGATATTTTTGCACAAGTTAGGGCATCTCGTGGGTCTTGCAGTTAGTGTTCCTGGTCTCATTAAGTTATTCATGTCTGATGCAATCTTCAGAACAACCCTCACACGCCCGAGAAATTCAAAGCCCCGATTGCCTCACGCGCAAAACGCAGGCGAGGGGAAGGTGGGGAACTCGTGGAGTTCAAAATATTTAGTGGAATAATAGACCTAGAACATATGGACCTTTCGCTGTATGGTGAGTCCGGATTTGGTGGATTTGATAATTGTCTAAAGAAATTCATTCAGATCAAAGTGATGTTGTCTACGACTCGTGGATGGGGGCGTCGAGCGGACAGAATGTGTGCGTTTTACCAGGGGCTGGGTCTGTGCCCTCCAAATGTCTCACTCGCACAGGGGCTGCCAGTATCTGTTCAGCGTTCTTTGAGAATCCTGAGACGGCGCAGGAGATCGTCACGGGCCCTGAGGTCTTTGTAGCCATCATACTCCCTTCTCCCCAACCATTTGGCACTTTGCCTACAGGACCAGCCAAACGGGCGAGCCCACAACCTCGTCATCCTATGTCCAGTGGTGCACCATCATTGGCTTCAGCAACCACGAAGGCGCACAAACCACTTTCAGTGTTGGACCTCCCCGACATCCAGACTCAGAGATTCCGTCTCTGTGGAGGCGTAATTTCTGTCGTAAGCCTTACAGTACTTAATGAGCTTAAAGTGTGTATCTCATGCTCCCTTCCTCAGCCCGCAATAGATTACGCCCGTGTGGAAGAATTACTCGACGGTAGCTGCCCTACCTATTATATTTTTCGATTTGGGTACTGATGAATGGTCCTAGCGGCGGAGCAGGAAAACTCGACGGTGAAGATGGAGGGGGAGATGGCGGGCACCACTGATGGGAAGGAGAGTTAGCGGAAGCGTTTGACGGAAACCAGCAGGGGATGGATGGGATGATCAGGGGGACGATGGAGGGTTTACATGGTCGAAGCGGCGCCTCCTCGATGGTCTCGCGCTTGGTAACACGGTGTTTATGATCTGTGTTTGCTGCAGGTGTTGGAGGCTTGCTAACCAAATCCCATTGGGCTCACGCCTGTTCAACTCCAGTATTTATCGCTCAAAAATATTGTATGAAACTGTTCATGCGACCTAAGCAATGAAATCAAGCGTGGCTTTAGGCATCTCACCTCTTCATAGAGCTATCACTTGACCCTCCTTGGCTTCCTTTCCGGCTGAGCTCGTCGCAACCGTTATGGGCCTGGACTCTGGAATAACGAACAGAGGCCGTCACTTACTGTATAACGTCGCTATAACATCGTCGTTTAGATGAGGGCCCAGACCCGCGACTTGACGGGAACAGCAACCGGTCAACCAAGTCCCAGAAGGGGTTTTTTTTTGCTTAGAGAGCCAACGACCCCACCACAGAGACGACACAGAAACAAACTTTAATCTCTCAATTCATAAATTTCCTAATTTAGCGTCTGGCGTTGTAGCGGCTACTTTCGGTGTGTCGTTTGCCATTCCTCGGAAGCTATGATATTTTCTTTGCACCCGGAAAGCTGTTCGATCTCGAGAACGAGATCTAAGCTTCTCCCTTCTCAGCAGCCGGGTTGCACCCGGTAGACATCGATGGCGACGGGTCAATCAATACTGCGGTGTTCGTAGCTGTTCCATTGCATGCCTTTTCGTGATCTCCCGCATTAGCACGACACCGCGGTTTCTGCTGAGGCGTCAGAGTCAGCATCACTCGCATCAGGCCAAAAATTTCCTAATTTAGCGACTGGCGTTGTAGACGCAAGCGGTGACGCCGCTTACGGGAAGCTGTTCAATCTTGATCTCGAGATCTAAGCTTCCGATGGGAAGACCCAGCCGAGAGTCGCGACGGGTATTGAAAGTACAGATGCAAGGATCCTGGGACGCTTTTTCGAATCCTTGTTGCCTTTTGAATGATTATTTTGAGCTCGAACGTTCGTGATACAGGCCTATGGCATTATTTCCAAGAGTTCCAGCGTTAGACCCGGGCCATTATGCATTATCGGATAGAAAAAATTATCCAATCATACAATACTTTTAGCGCCGACGCAATCCCAAAGGTGTGAAGCTCAAATCTGGCGATTTGTGGAGGGACGAAATAACGATCGTCCGCTCGAATGCCGCCGTTCCGCAGTCTGACCGGCGGCCGTTTTGTGTCTCGGTTTGAAAAGCGACCGCCTACGTCTCGTCCATCTCGTCGTCCAGCAGTTCCGGCGCCTCATCATCCTCCTCTCCCTCGCCCGCCTCCGCGCCTGCCGCCGGCGCGCGCGAGAGCACAAGCACGTCTGGCAATGCGCTCGAGATGCGCACGAAGCGCAGGAGGTGCGCGTACCCGATGGACGCGACGTCCCACTTGCGGAAGCGCGCGAGCGTCTCGGGATCCGTTAGGTCTGGGAGTTCTGTGGAAAATTTAGTATTAGGACTGGGTGGGAAGCGTAGAATTTTTCTTTTCTTTTCAAAAAAAAAAATATATTTTGGAAAGAAAATAAAGAGGCACGCACCCATGCCCGTCCGATACGTTTCCTGCTCCCGCACACGCAATTCCTCGATGCGCATCTCTTTTGTGCTCTTCGGGCGGCCCTTCCGGCGCGCAGCCTGCTCCTCCGCGAGCGCCCCTTCGTGGCGCGCGATCCACGCCTGCGCGATGATGTGCAGCTCGGGCAGCGTCAGCGCCTCCTTTGGCTCCGCGCCAGCGTCAACATCAGCGTTGGATTCGGGCGCAGGGGGCAGCGCAGCGTGGAAGAACGCGTAGAGATCAAGCAGCGAGGACGCCTTCTTGGAGCGCTTCGTGCGCAGGTTGCCGAGCTTGCCCTTGCGCAGGGCGTTCCGCGCGAGCTGCCCAGCCTTGCGCGAGTCGGGGTGGAACACCTTTTCTTTTTTCGCGGGCTTGCCGCCTTTTTGGGGGGCTTTTGATTTGGGCGGCATTGTGGGCTTGTGGCGGTGAACGAAAGAAAGAGACAGAAGCCGCAGACAAACAAGTCCAAACTCCCGGCGACTTCAAAAGTTTCCCTTCTTGAACGCGATGTCGGGCTCTTCGCGCGACGCAGACCGCATCTCGTCCGCGCAGCAGACGCTGGACAGTGCGTTCCTTAACCCCTGTATCTCGCGTACCCACGGTCGCTGATGGCCCCGCAGTTTTGCACGAAATGTCGCAGCTGCTCAACACGCAGCTCGACAAGGAGACGGTGCGTCGCGTCCTAACTCAATCAAGTCTACGACATTGCTCATGAAGGTGGTTTGGCTGTAGCTGACGACGTGCGTGCGTATGATTGAGAGCGGGGTGAATCCCGAGGCGCTTGCGGTGAGTGGCGCGCTTAGGCTGCCTTTCCTTGTGACCGTGTTTACGCGCGATACAGGCTGTGATTCAGGAGCTGCGACGCGAGAATGGGAGGCTACAGCTACAAGACCCGAATACGCGTTGATTTTCTTAGAACCTACGACTGTATCGACGACAACTGAGGTGCAATTAGGAGTCGAGAGAAAGTTGAGGCTCTGGCTGTTCGATGCGAGATGGTCGCGTTGGACGCTGCTTGTCGCGCTGCATCTGTGATCACAGATTATCAAGACGGATACGTTCAACAGTGCTTTTCATTGATATTTTAAAGTTACAATCCAACATCTAGAAAACATCCAAACTGGCAATTCGTGGACGCGAAATCTAGTGCTTGACATGCACTCCGGATGTTCAACGTTCACCTCCAGCTAATTCGTCAATTCTGTCGATCCCCGCTCACCTCAAATTCCAATGGTACAACTTGAGACGGCTCATGGACTTTCAGTGTTGGACTCCGAGGTCTTGGGGGGTAACGGCAGGTTAGGTGCTGTACCTGAAGGTTATGTACATGATTTCGACAGAGAGCAGGCAGAGCGACCGAACCGCTCTGTGCCCGCAGCCCCTGTACCGCTCGCGCCCGCGCTGAATCCGAATACTTGTTCAAGTAGACGAAGGGACTGTCGGCAGTTGTACCTTGAGCAATCTGACTAGAGAAAAATTGCGGTGGTCTTGTGAACAATTTTTTTCAATGATGAACGGTGGTCTGGCTAATTTTTCGAACACTGGCACAATTTCCGACGACCGAATTAGAAGGCAAACAATAGACTATGTTTGGAGTCCGGTTCCGAGCCGTCTAAGAAGAATTTGCTGAACCGGTGACCATTGAATGGGAAGACAAGGTCAAGATAGCAGAACCGATGAGGCTGCTCTTGAAGGGCGTCCCCTGTTGTCCACTCACCTCCACGACCTGCTCCACTGGTCGTCTTCCCCTAGACGCGCCCCACTCTGGTTTCCATGAAACCCAAGTAGAAATTGTCGTGCACCGTAGATTTGATGTACTTGAAATGAACGTCGAGGTGTTCCTGGGGTTGCTGAGCTCTGCTGGCGTAGCGATGTGCAGCAAAGAGACGTGGGGATGGTTGTGGTGTTGGATGAAGAAGTGGATTTGTGGGTGTATCGTTGTTTGGTCAACCTGCCTTCCTCCGAGTCGACCACCTGAAATGGAACCCACCGAGTACGACATACGGCGGGAGGTAGAGGCTCTGCGGGACCTGCGTAGACGCTCGACCACACCCGGCGCCCTCACCCTCGATCCCGATCTCCCAAACCAGAATCCCCCGTCCCCGACCAGTCCATACCAAGCCGGTTCCAGCACGCGCCCCGCACCAGACCCCGCCCCAGTCCCACCGCGTCCAGCGACGACCCCTTCCATCTCTTCTGGGTCCCAGCTAGTCTCCACCCAGAGATCGCCCCAGCAGAGTTCCGGGCGTTTCTCAAGGAACATGCCCGCAATCCCGCTTCTGATGACAACTCCAATGGCCTCCAGCGCTCCTCCTCCAGCGCATCCACAGTCTCCTCCGGCCTCGGCCGCAAAAAATCAATGCTCAGTCGTCAGTACCAACCATCAGACAACGACTCGCCAGACGACACAGTCGTCCCGCTCCGCAGGAACCGCTCCATATTTTCCTCAAACCAGAATCAGGGTCCTCAGCTCACCATTAGTGATCTCCAGAAACTTGAGGAGCTTGCTGAGGAGGCGTCCGCCAGTGACGATCCCGCAAAGCTCAGGAATATTCTCCGCCGTAGTCTCAGTCTCAACGTCTCGCCCTTGGGTCCGTGTTCTCTTGCCTCAAAAATAATGTACTCTGCTCACTCCCTTGCAAAGCCCTTGATGACGCCGATCTCGGCGACGAGGCAGACCAGCCAATCGTCGTCGCGCCCCCAGGCCAGTTCCTTCGTCGTACTGCTCGCACGCGCATCCGCAAACCAGGTCTCCCCGGTGACGGCAACGGCCATCGCTTTGGTGAGCGCCGCCGCGGCCCATCCAACCGTTCCGCCACCAGTCCCGGGCTCCAGCGGACCTCGAGCGATATCTCGTCCAGCGACCACGGCGACTCGGTGGAATCTGCCATCGCCCGCACACGCACCTTCTCGGATGAAGGCCCGCACGAACGACCAGACTCGTTCAGCGAGGAAGCGCTAATCTACGATGCCTATGCGCGGGACGACGAAGACGAAATCCCGCCGCCCTTGCCCCCCGTACTCATCACGGCTTCTCCCCCCTCAAACATCGTAGAGTTCACCGACGTACCCCCACGGCAGCCCGAGTCACCCCCACAACAACAGGTACCACCACTCTCTGAACAAGCGCTTTTAGAACCGCTCCCACCAGTGATCCATCAGCCTCAGCCAACACGCCTATTATCTCCTCCGTCAGATCCATATCAGGCCCAGCCCCCCGCGCCGCCGTCTCGCACGCCCTCCCCGTCTGACTTTGAGGCGTCCGACGCGTACAGCCCGAACGCTACCCCGACCAACTCGCCTCCGTCCTCGTCCTTCCTCTCCACTTCGCCCTCCCCGCGCAAAGAAAAGGACAAAAAGGGCCTGTTTGGCAAGTGGGGCGGTGACAAGGAGAAGGGGGCAAGGCGAGCAAGAAGGAGCGCGAGCGCCTTGAGAAGGAGCGGCGCGAGAAAGAGCAGCGCGAGAAGGACTCGGGTTTCTTTGGCTCGCTCTTCGGGCGGAAGAAGAACGACACGCCAGCCGAGGCACCGTCGTCGTTGCATGGCGGGCGCGAGGCCGCGCAGGCGCTTCTCGGGCAGTCGCAACGCGCACCCCGGTCGCCCGGTCCGCCATCCCCCATGGGTGGCATGCCGGCATGATGGGCGGCGCGGGCGGGATCAACAACTACTCGCGCTACCCGATCCATGTTGAGCGCGCGATCTACCGCCTCAGCCACATCAAGCTCGCGAACCCACGAAGGCCGCTGTACGAGCAGGTGCTGATTAGCAATCTGATGTTTTGGTATTTGGGGGTTATCAACAAGGCGCAGGCGGCGACGCAGGCTGAGCAGGCGCGGCGGCGGCAGCGGCGGCTGGTGGTGCGGTGAATGGGCAGGCGGGACAGCCTGAGGGGGAGAAGGAGCGGTTGGAGAGGGAGCGGGCGGAGCGCGAGGCGGCGGCAGCAGCACAGGAGCGTGCGGAGAAGGAGCGGATGGAGCGGGAGAGGGTCGAGCGAGAGCGGGAACGAGAGGCAAAGGAGCGCGCCGAGCGGGAGCAGTGGGAGATGGAGAAGAAGAAGCGGGAAGCGTCGCCCCGGCGGGGGGCCCTGACGAAGGCCGTGCCTCCTGGTGGGCCACAGCAGCGGAGGGCAGAGATGCCCGTCAAGGGCCCCCAGTACGAGATGCAGCACCGCGTGATGGAGAAGGAGTACGCTGGGTACAATGGCAATGGGCCCATGCGGTCAAATGCACCGATGCCAGTGCCAATTCCTGGGCCTGGACAGATGTACCAGCGATCGCAGCAGTCCCCGACATCGCCCAAGTTCAATCAGCAGCCGTCGAATCCCCAGGGCCAAGAACATTATTACTATTCTCCTGGCGAGGCGATGCAGCAGCAACCACGACTCCCACCGGGCGCCATGGCCCCCGTGGACCAGTCGACTTGGCTCGTCGGCCAAGCGCCGCCGCCAGCGCGCAAACATACGAATTCGTCTCCCCCGCCGATGACGAACCAGGGCGCGCCGCATCGGCGATCGCGCTCGCCACCGCCGCCGAACATGAACCAGCAGCCGATGCCAGTGTACAACCCGGACGGTGCGCAGGGCGGCGCGCGGCTCGGCGGGCGGTCCCTGTCGGCCACGGCCTTGCCCTCGCCACAGCCGCCGCCGATGAACGGCAAGATTCGCAAGGGGCAGAGCGCGTACGCTGGGGGCGGATCCGCGAACGGGCGGCGGCCGCAGACGGGAGACAAGGCCAACGGCGTCGTGAGCGGCGGGGAGGAGGAGGACGTGCCTTTGGCAGTGTGGCAGCAACGGCAGCAACGGCGATGAGGTGCAGGTACCGTCGGTGGTCCTTCTCTCTCCTTTTCTCCCCTTCCCTCATCTAGACCTTCCTTTCTTGCATCGCGCTCCCGCAACATCGCCTGCTGTGCTCAATTACGCTACACCCCGCCGTTCACCTTTTTGCCAACGCTATGACTATTTTATGTCCACTAACTTGCCTGCCCGCCGCGTCACGTTGTACATGTACGGTACTCCACCACCTCTCCCCCACGGATTCGGACGGACATTGAATGATATAAAGCGCAGAAGGCGCAAGGCGATGACGGCGCTGCTAATTGATCGGACTACCTTACGATCTTCACGTACCGCTACTGCTATTTTACAACCGCAATTTTTCTCTTTCCCTCCCCCACACAATCATCTTCGTTTGCAACCCAAGACTCTTGTAACATTATTAGCATTTTATGTGCCGAAACCGTCGTGGACTGTCTACGTGTTCTATGAAATTAACGCTCGACAGGAAGGTTTGTGATAGATTTTTTTATCAGCATTCAGCTGACACCAAGGGGATTTGAGGTCAAAGATTTTGGATGACCGACCCCGCCCGACCCCGCCGCCCCCTGGCTGCGAAGTATTTAAATGCTCACAACATCCTCCGCATACACCTTGGACACCACAATGAACGGCAAAATAATCTCCGAAATCGTCAAGATCGCAGTCAAGCCTGGATTCGACCTCATGGCGTCCTCGAGTTTCGCCAAACTTCGCGAGGCGAGCGTCGCCGGCGGGGTGAAAGAGCAGTATTACGGCTTTTCGCATACTCAAGGGACAGACAGACATCTTTGCTGGGTTATCCGTGGGTAGTTTTTAATTCTGTCTTGCGGGGCAGGTGTTGACGGCACGGTTAACGAGAACAGAATGGCCGTCGGCCGGGCCTCTTCAGTCAGACGCATTCAGGGAGGCGCTGAAGCGATTGGACGCGAATGGGACTCCTGTATCGTGGCTTGTGCCATTTGCTGACGCGACACAACCAAGACGGGCACTCGTAGCTCCATGCGCACAACTTGTGCGAATTTGTTTTTGGTTTCGTTTGAGTAATTCCTGTAGCTGACTGTGCGTCGACAGTGTACAGTTCCATTGAAGCCCGATACTGACCTCTCAGCTATCGCAAATTCGCTGCACAAGACGTATTCGGACTGCTACGAAGCACCGGGGTTCACAGGCGGATATTGGGGCACGGCGTTGAACGACAAGCTGATGAATTGGTACTACCTCGGGTGGGAAACGCGAGCTGCTCACGACGCGTACGCCGAGACGTCCCTTTTTTGGCTGGAAATCAACAACCTGACGCCGCACATGGCGGGGGGTTGGGCGGACTATTATACCTTCACTCAACAGCTTGACTAGCTTCAATACATGTTGGGAGTAACTAGAGAACGTGGCGAGTTTATCTGAGAGACTAGGAGTGAACTTGAACAGGAAAGCCGAAGCCTAACCTTTGCTCAAGATATCCTTGCGATGCGGAGATCTTCTTAGCTGCTTTGCGGTGCGAAAATCCTACCCGCAAGTGGGGTTAGGACCGGCTTCGACCAGCAGTTCCTGGCAGTGCTGGACCGCAGATAGAACTACATAAAGAGGTGTGGATGGGTAGGAGCACTCAAGACAGTGGAACCCGATATGCCTATGGTGCTCGGCAAGACGCGACCCAACTTTGCTGTGCTGGCGCGCTCCGGGCCCGGGCCGGCTTTGCACAACTTGAACAAGAAACCCAGCATCTCTCCTTGACTCGCTCCTCGCACACGGATCCACAGGCGCAGATACAGCATATGCTGGTTTCTTCCACGATCCGCCGTAGTTTTTGGTGTACTAAAATCCGCCCCAGGCCGTTTACGGTCTCAGCAACGGCACACATGCAAAACCCGATTCCCGCGACCTTCCTCCGGGGAGGCACCTCGAAAGGTATCTTCCTCCACAAAGCACACCTACCGACCGACCGTGATGAGCTGGCTCGCATATTCCTCGGCATTATGGGATCGCCAGACAAGGAGTATGGACGACAACTAAACGGCATGGGCGGCGGCGTCAGCAGCCTCTCTAAGATATGTGTCGTGGCTCCTGCTTCACCCGCGCAACAGGAACAAGGAATTGCTGTCGAATACACGTTTGTGCAGGTCGGCATCCGCGACAGCAGCATTGATTATAGCGGAAACTGTGGCAATCTCTCGTCCATGATTGGTGTCTTTGCTTCCGACGAAGTGAACCTGCTCCCTAATATCGCCTCCAATAATCTCACACGAGATATTTTTCCCAGGGCATGTGCGCGCCGCCTGCCCCCGGCGCGACGCACCTGACCGTACGATCGTTCAACACCAACACACAGAAAATCATCGACACGACCTTTCCAGTCGTTGACTCGGTTGCGGCGCTGGATCTCCCTGAGTCCTCCGTTGCGGGCGTTCCGGGGAAGGCGTCAACGATTGTGATGGAATTCGTGCAGCCTGGCGGCGCGCGAACGGGCAAGCTGCTTCCATCAGGCTCGTCCCTTGATTTGCTCGAAATCCCTGTGTCCTCTGGCGAGACGCGCACGCTACGTGTGTCGTACGTGGACGCCACAAACCCCACGGTGTTCGTGGGTTCCACAGAGCTCCGCGAATTTCTGTCTTTTGACGAATACATCGCCGGGAACTCGTCCGCTGCTGCGACGAGAGTGAGTGATGTCCTCGAACTAATCCGACAGCGCGGTGCAGAGAAAATGGGCCTGGACCCTTCTGCACAAGCACAGCCTAAAATCGCCGTTCTCAGTGCCCCAGAGAAGGAGGACTTGGTGCTGGGCGTTGATATCATAGTACACGCGCTTTCAATGGGAGTGCTTCACCGTGCTGTCCCTATGACAGTAGGCCTCTGCCTTGGGGTCGCGGCTAATGTGAAGGGCACGCTTGGGTGGGAGATTGTGCAGCAGGCGCGCGCGGCGAGTGGGAAACCTCACGGTGAGACAATGGTAAGAATTAAGCACCTCGGCGGGCTCGTCGATGTCGGTGCCGAACTTTCGGAGGACGGAACTGCGAAGAGCGCCAAGGTCGTGCGGACAGGAAGAAGGTTGATGAAGGGTGTTGTATGGTGGTAGTGTCGACGCCGTTTGTGGTATGTTGTACTTGACATACGCTCAGCACTAAATTGATATCGCCAGTATTTTACGTCCTCCTACTCGGCGACGTATCTGGCGGCAAAATTGCATCAGAATTTTGTCAGCGTCGAGGCTATTATACCTTGAATTGACTCGGCAGTGGGATTCAGGAAGTGCGCTTCAGTTGTTGGCAAGGAAGAATCTCGGGCTAATGCCAAAGGTGGTGATGAGTGTCTTATTTGCATCTCATAGCAGCGCCGTCAAACCCCCGTTCGAGATGCACAATTTATTGGACCCCAGGCGCTCATTGGCTTGAGCAATGAGAGACGCGAAAGACACGTGATGCACGTGATCGTTCATGCCGGTCCGATGCCCTTACGATTTTACCGAGAAAACGTAAAGAGACGACGTTTCTGAAATCTTCAGCTACGCTGGGCGAAGCTGGACGTTGCTATTCGCTTTCTTCGCCGTTGCTATCGTCAGCCGCCCGGGTTAATTTCGGCTGATTTGCTTGGCTAGCTGCAAGATATAAAAGCTGGTATCGATCAGAACACTAACTTTCAACTAGCTTTTATCGTTCAGCATGGCGAACCGCATTTTCGTAGCATCCTATACTCAATCTGTTCAAACGTTAGCATTCGATGCGTCAGCTTCCACTTTAACGACGCAATCAACCGTTGAAGTTGGCGACCATCCCTCTTGGTTGGAGTTTCATCCATCGGACCGTTCCCTCGTTTTTGCTGGCCTCGAGGAAACAGAAGGAAAGGTCGTAGCGGTCAAGTACGACGAATCTGGGAACGGCACAGTCGTAGCTGTAGCATCAAGTGGCGGGGCGGATCCTTGCTCGCTTGTGGCAACAGAGAACCGATTGTTTGTTGCCAATGTGCGTGTCGTCAGCGATGCTATAAACGTTGACATTGACGTCTTGTTAGTATTCGTCAGGCAGCCTTTGCATCCTCCCAATCACGTCCGGCACTCCGCCATATTTCCTACCAGGCTCAGCTGTAACGCAATTGTATGGTTCCGGTCCAAACCCAGAGCGTCAGAAGAGCTCCCATGCGCATCAGGTAGCCCTACATGGCGAACGTGGAGAGCTTCTTGTCGCCGACTTGGGTGCCGATCGTGTCTTTCGCTTTACAGAGCAGGATGACGCCTGGATCATGCAGGCCCAAATTCGGTTTGATCCTGGTAGTGGTCCTCGGCACACAGCAGTTTATGGTGCGTTTCCGGAACTTTCCTCGCTCTTTCTGATTCGCGTGTATTTAGATGGTGCTCTCTATACGCTGCTTGAGCTCAGCAGTATGCTTGCCAAACATAGTTTCCCGCGTTTACCCGCGGAAACCACCTTAATAGCCGTGAAACCGACCATGTCCAATCCTCCCCCCGCCCCGAACGACATGTTGGCCGCTGAACTCCTTATTCCTGAGCCAAACACCACCTTTTCGACGCCGTATGCATACGTCTCAAATCGAAATGACCCTTCCGAAGAGGGCGACACGATTGCTATATTTTCTATCACGGGCGATGCTCTGAACTCATCGCCGAAGTCCGGACGGGTTTGAAGCATCTGCGCGGTATGGCCTTTGGCGGCCCCGATGATAAGTGGCTGGTAGCAGGGGTGCATTAGGCGGAGGTGTGAAAGTGTTTGAAAGAGTTGACGGTGGTAAAGGGCTGAAGGTAGTCGCAGCAAATAGCAGCGTAGAAGCACCGACAGGGTTCTTGTGGGATTAAGTGCATAATTTTCGATTGAAAGCAAATTGGAATCTAATTGTCATGATCACTTGTCCATCCTAGGCGCCGTAAATCTCTCCTACACTCCTCCATTTCCTTCTCTACCCTTGCAGTGTCTGAGACTATCTGCCTGAACCCCCCGCTACCTCCTCCATCGACCACGTCAAGCAGTGTTTGGTATTCAGCTAGTTCGCGGTCCAGTTTATGCTCCTCTTCTTCGAGTTCGCGTTCGTCTTCTTTGAGTTTGGCGTGCGCAGCGGATAAAGCGCGCCTCATATGCAGCTCTGGATTTTTCGGCGAGGAATAGTTGTACACCAATTCCAGCACCTGCGCCCGGACAAGAGAGACTTTGACCAGGGAAGCCTCGATCGTCATAGCCAAGAGATCGTTATTGGCTGAGCTTCTGCTTTCTATATCCTGCGGAAACTTTTCGAGCGCGTAGGCTAGCCGCTGCTGTAGACGAGGGTGAATCTAGACCAAAAAAGAGGTTGATTCTAGGAGCAGCTAACAGAGACTCGGCTGCGATTATACCTGCTGAATTGTCTCAAGTAGAAGTTGTATTCGCTCGGACGCATTGTCTGCTTCCACCTCGGAGACTTCTATCTTGCTCAGTCGTGTCTGAATGTCGCGAGAAAGATCCCCGGAAGAAAGCTCATCGGAGCCTTTATATGGAGAAACAATAAGTTGGCGGCCAATGAACAGGAGCAGGAGATACCAGATGCAGAACTATTCCAAAAATCTTCAATTAAGCGGAGGATGGAATCGATCTCTTCCGAAATGAGATTTTGAGCCTGGATATCAAGCTAGAGAAAGAATTTGAGGGACAATAATTGTTAGGAAGAGTTCTAAAACTACCATTGGCGTGGTAGGAGTAAACCGTTGAATGTCTATTTCCGCAAGGCCACCTTTGACCGTTGAGGCGTCGTTGGCTGTGCCATCCGTTTCTCCGGCGAAGGATGCGAGAGTGAGGGCAAGTTGAAAATTCGCGATCTATATTTCGATCCAACCATTCAGACAGTATTATTCTTCGGGAGGTTGAGTCCTGACATATTCACGCGATTCAGGAGACCGACGAACGGTTGTCGACAATATTAACGAGTTCAGTATTTCCGTGAGTAGCTTAGACCGCGAAAACTACTTCATCGGATGAGTTGGAGTATAGGCTAAGGTAAAGAAATGCTCAACGCTAGAGCCAGATTCTGCTACTTGAGACGGGAGCATGAGAGTTCGAGTAAGGATGTCACAGCACGTGTAGCGTGACGAAGCGCGTTTCACCTTTTTGCGAAACTGCAGTCAGTTTTATTTGGTTTTTATCGTTACTAGCAAAGACATCCGAGGATTTGTAACAAATACACAAAAGTATCTTATGATCTTATTTTCGCTCGAAAATGGCGACGTCCGGCTCAAGCGAGAGATTGTAAAGTTTGTTTGCGTTATGGAAGAGCGCACCCTCTACGATGGCGACAGCTTCACTTTCCTGAAGCTCTCCTAAAGCCACGGAATCTGACAGAACCTGCAATTGTCAAGGCTCCATTTGAATACCACATGGATTTGAATGGAACTCACATCATACAATGCCTGTCTCGCTTGGATACTTCCGAGATAGTAGGACTCTGGCCACCAGTGACCGTCTGTAGACCTATCAAGCGATATTTAGATGATGAACGGTCGGAGAGAGTATCGTGGAACCATAATATCTTGTTCGTGGGGCACAGTTCCAAAACTTGTTGAATTATGGACCGCTGGCCGGCACCAGAGACAAAGGGGAATACCTAGACGAGTTTAGACATGCTCCAGTTTCACGAGAAAAGAATCCAGATACTTCTCCAAAGTCGAGGAACACGTTTGAATAAACAGCAGCAAGATAGCCCGCTTCTCTCGTAAAAGGATACGAAGAATGTAGGAGGACAAATAATGTCGTGGGGTATGCCTTGATTACGGCCTGCAGATGAGAAGGCGATGCACTGGTCAGAGTGATATCGTTATCCCCAAGACCTGTGTGAAATTGTACTGGACGGGAATGAATGAATAATTTGTCAAAAAAAAAAAGAGCAAACAAAACCTGGCTTTTGATACTCCCCGGAAATTTCCAGAGCCATACGCACGACATGATCATTTAGAGCTTTGTGAGCAATTCGGATTGTGCCAGTTTCCTGATACATTTTCGAAACGTCTTTCAAACATATTACAATCGCTTCAGACTCTGCCGAAGTCGCGACGTCAAGGCCTGTCCGGTAACACGCAATAGATTTGAATCCAACGACATTTTGGTCTTTTGCACTGTCGGTAAGGCTCGCTTTGAAATTTGCGTTAAATGAATTGAGAATGGAAACAGCAAGAGAATTATCAAAAGTGACTGTGGCCAGATGGGGTTTTAAAAGTGACTTTAAAATACCCTGTATGATTCTCATTGTCAGTCCCGTTTTTTCAGGCATAGACACCCATGTACCTCGGCAACAATTTCGACTCGAACAATACGTTTCGTAGGGCTGGTAGCAAATTTGTCATGCCATGCATATACTTCCGCGAACTCTTCAACGCCTCCCAGTCCGTCGTCGAGAAGCATACACCTATCGTTTTCGTCTGGAAAGCAACAGGGTTCAAACGACCGAAGCGCACTCACTGGATCCCGGTCACACTGGGATGCATGAATCGATCGCACAGATCAGAATAGGGCAATTGCGATCGGACAGCTTTAATAGAGTCCCATGTTGGACTGTGCATGTTCAAGATGGCGCCCAGCTGAGGAACAGCGCGCCGGCAGGCCAGAGTGTGGACAGCATCGACAGTAAGAGCAGAACCTTCAACGAATGGGGTGTAAGTTGGGATCCGAAACAGCCAAGCTGGTGAAGAAACCCTGGGCCTCCGAAATGAGTCCTTCAAATTCGAAGTGGTCTCGATGTTCATCTCTCAATATCGGATGTGCATGATTGTCTGTGGTTGAAAGTTGGTGGACAGGACAGCATCGGGTATATACCTACCTATTGCAGGATAGAACCGACAGGCCTTTTGCAGTTCGGAATAGATTGGGGCCATGGTGTGAACTAAGCTCGTTTCAGCCTACTAGCCGTGAGGTTTGAAGATAGTCGTTCACGTCGTACTAGAGAGGTGTGAACGTCCGAATCGGGCACTAAATGGAAGCCGGCGGTGATGTGATCGCCGATCGGCGCTAAACCCAAACAATGTTCTAGCCGCAAGCGTGTCTCTGTCAACACCAGGCTTGCATGGACTCGGAGAAAGTATCGCTGGAACCGTTGGATCGTTGGGCGGGGTACAGGCTTATGAGCCTGTCTCCAGGCGGCTTCGGGGAGAAAAGAGTTGATATTTGGTGTGTACGCTGAACTTGCCTAAAAAAAATTCACTCGCGAACTGTATTTTAGGTCCAGAGTATTACACGCGGAGCCACAGCCAATCACACAAAGTCCAGCCGACGATGAGTCGTCTTCCCATCCCGATGAACGGCAAATAAAGCTGGACACTGAGCGCAGTTTCGTGCTATATCCAGTAGGTGAAAGCTGATCACGCATACTTGTTTATGGTGATGATTTACCTGTTTCTAGCAGATTCAAAAACAGACAAGGATACGCTGCAATCAGAACTCCACGACCTTCTCGTCGAGATATTTCGCAAACGGCCTAAACTGAATTATTTCCAGGTAAATCATCCCTGACCCGGGGTTTTCTTGGCTAATAGAAGGCAAATACAGGGATACCACGATATAATAACTGTGCTGCTACTTACACTTCCTCGAGAACTCCAACTGCCATGTGCGGAGCAGCTAAGTCTGCAACGGGTCAGAGATTCGATGGGATCCACTCTTGAGCCAGTCCTGGGCCTTCTGCGGCAAGTACACAACTCAGGGTTCTTTTCGGAGATTTACCCTCCATCGCAGCGTCATGAGAAACCTACTCCGAGCGGCAGACCCCACGTATGCTGAACTTCTAGAACGGCAAGTCGTTTCGCTGCAATATGTCCTATATTCATTTTAATTTTACCCAGTACATCGCCCCTTCCCTACTACGCGCTCCCCAACCTCCTCACACTTTTCTCCCATGATATTCCCACCTTGCCACTGATACAGCACGTTTTCGACTACCTTCTCTGTCGTCCCCCGATATTCGTTGTATACCTCGCGTCTGCGGTATGTCCGTTGGTTTTCCATCATTCTCTCCGTCTTACCGATTTCAATTTTTATAGATCATTCTCTCTAGGAAGGAAGAGGTTGAACTTCTAGAGGAAGAGGGAGAGGAGGGAATGATGCATTCCATTCTTTCCGCGTTACCCGAACTCGTGGATGACAACGACTTGCCTGCCGAAGAAAACCAACCCAAGGAGGAACCGCCTTCGGAAGATTTTCTTCCTGACATCAAGCCAGATCCCTCAGATCTTTCGGTGGCTTCAGCTGTTCTGCAGGCGGATCTCGGCGATGAACATGGTGGCGATAGGGCTGTAGAGTCCGGTGTTGACCAGGATAACATTCTTGCAGGGCATGCCGATACTCCTGTAGGCCAGGACGACCTTTCCGCCGGTCAGGAGGCTTCCGTCGTCCCGGATGTGTATATGACTGAGCCCGATGTACCACTCGCCGAGACAAAGACGGAACTGCCCCCGTCGGATCTACTACTCGCAGAACCCACCGCCGAGAACAAGACGGAACCGCCGGACGACCATGTCGAAGAAGAGGACTCCGCACCGTGGTCGAACCGTCGGAAAGTTTTGAAACCTAAAGCACATACTCTGACGGACATATTGAAAATGGCGGATGCTCTATACCAGACCCATCCTCCTGCAGACCCGTCCTTGCAACTCTCGTCCATCATGGGGCCACAGAGTGTCATTTTCACATGGTCGACCCGTGTGTCCGACATGCCTTCGAGAGACGACGCAGAGCGTATGGTTGAGCGCCTCGACTTGGTTGTTTACCCTGAACCGCCAGTGGTGGAGTCCAAGGAGAGGGATACTACGATGCGGCACCGAAACCGATCCAAGAGAAGGGCGGGCACGGGTACCGTAGGACTTCTTGTCGGTGCGGGTCTGGTTCTTGGTGTCGCTGTTGCCATTTCTGTCTACAGCGCTCGTGGCGGCGACCCTCGAGATTGGAGGAAAGTCGGTCGATGGGTTGGCGGTGTCCTTGCTGGCGCTTCGGAGAGGGTTATCCGTTACAGAACATGATATTTATTACATGTGAAGTGATTTCCACAGACCTTCCGCTCGTTTGGGAGATTGGTAGTTTAAAACTTTTTGGGCGCTGATTTTCCTGCGGCTCAGTAAGGAAGCATTATGTAACACTCAAACATCTTATCTGATTTCACCAAGTCGAGTCGGAGTGGAATGCCCATCGACACGGCGAATCTCGAGTCTGCGATACGCAAAGCTCTCAATTGCGTACATATTGAAATTGAAGACCAGTCCAGTGGTTGCGGAGAAAACTATGCTATACTTCTCGTCAGCGAGGACTTTGAGGGAAAGTCGACGCTTATGAGGCACCGCTGGAGTGCGTCGTTTCCTCTCTGTGCTCATGTACTTGCCCCGACGCAAATCCAGTAAACCAGCTACTGAAAGATGAAATTTCTCAAATGCATGCGTTTTCTCAAGTTGGTCCCATTTCCGATCATCTCGATCTGCATTACAACCTTCGACAGAAAACCTTTACACCGAAACAATACGAGATATACCTAGCCAAGGGGGCTTGAGGTCTACACTATACATAATTCTGTATTCCAGGGAGTCTTCGAAGTGTACCTTTTATCCGCCGGGACATGATTCATAAGCATCGTAGATTCTCTTTGCCTTCACGGATCGAATCAGACAACGCCTTCGCTGCATCCAGGCCGCTGGGAAAAGTAGCATCTGACTGAAATCCAACCCTTTTTCTCTTCTTTGCTTTCCGGTCTGGAACACTGGGGCTCTCATCTTTCGCTGGCTGTTTGCGCTTTTCCGGGATACTTGAGGATTGCGGTATAGAATTCTTGTGGGAGGAGCTTTTCACAAAGGTGTTTGAAAGCGGGGAGGGAAGGACCGATGCCGTGGAAGGGTTTGAAAATGGCGAACTGTGGGTTTCTGTTGGAGGTTCAAGAAGATCAGGTTTCGTTGGTGGGATCGATGGATCTGCGAGATGGCTGCCCGCATCGTCAGGCTCCCGATGGGCTGCCGGCGTTTCTGCTGGGTGAGCGCTTGGAAGACCTTGTGTGGAATCGTAACCGAAAAGGCAGCTGATATCAGGAGTCATATTCTCTGGTCCGTCTTTTTTCGAATCTTCCCACAAGTCGCTCAGCATTTCGGGAAGAAGGAAGTCGCCATTCGAAGGACTCTGACCACCATCGTAGATACCGAGGAAGCACGAAAGGCTGGTGTTTGGGGTCAAAAGTAGTGCTTCATCGGTCACGTCAGGTATGCTGTCATTCGTTTGCTCTACCGACCCAACGTCTGTGGTCGGTATTTCCAAGACAGTATCCAAGTCATGCAAGTGCCAGTCGTCGAGGTTCGTGTCGGTCGAGCCAAAGGTTAGAGCTCCCGCTAAGGCGGGAAGGTCGGAGAGCTGTGCGGATTCGTAGGAACAGGGGGAATAAGGCCGCTCAACACAAAGATCCGCCTGCTCTGTCAAAGTATAATGCCCAACGGTATTGTCGAGCTGTGATTTAGACGGAGCGAAGTCCGAGAGGGTCGAAGGACCGCGCGGTGCGAGCGTATGTAGAGGCGTTGCATCAGCAGGGGTAGGGATTGATATTGGAGAGGTTTCGATAAGAGAGGGCCAGTCCAAGAAAGTGGCGGTGACTGGACGGATATCGGAGTTGGTAGAAGGAATATTGTTGTGAAAGGTGCCGGAGAAAGCCTGGTATTCAGAGTCGAGCATGGTTGTAAGTCTTGCGATACGTACTATAGATGAGTGGGCGACAGTTGTAAATACTAGTGACCCCAACGCCATAAAGATTGCACTCACATTGCAAAACGTAATCTTTTTGCGATTCCACGCGTCGGTCAACTGCGGAGAGCATTTCTGCGAGACCCGAAAGGCTGTGGCCTCCGGGGGCATTCCATGGATCGCCGGCTGGGTAGTGGAAGAGATAGGTCATCAAAGCAAGCTAAGTAAGAAAACCGTCATTTGGGGGAATATTCCCAACCAAAAAGAAAACTCAAACCTCGATAATGTCCACCAAATGTGAAGATAGTTCATTGTTGCTGGACAAATCATCTGGAGGGAAGGAGTCGAGATATTGCAGCAGAAGCTTGATCTTCCGACAGCGAGTATTGAATTCGTGGTAGCTAAAAAACGTCACTTGGGCTAGCTGCGTCGCAATTTGTTGTACGGCCTTGGCAGTGAATGTAGCGGGCCAATCAAGAGCAGGGTCGTTCGAGGAAATAGCGCGGTTGGGTTCGGCTCGAGGAAGTGCGGGGTCGGGTTCTACTAGGGCGGAAGTTGAAAGAGCAGGAAACAATGGAGTCTTGAAGGACGGGAAAGTGGACATTTCGGACACACTAGTATTATTGAAGATGAGGTGCAGAATGGCGCGAGCGCCTAGGAGGTGCAAAGCTCAAGTGGCGCGTTGTATATGGATAGTACGTTGATATTCGAAGATCGAGGCCAGCGCGTCAAGAGAGTGAGTGTCAATGGAAACTCGTGTTTCCGAATTTGGCTGTGGTTCAAAGTTGAATCAAAAAACCGGAAGGAAGCTAGCTTGAATCTCCAGATTGTATAGGAACGGTGTACAGTAGGCAAAAGTACAATGGTTATGTCGCAAAAATACAATATGTCCGTGAATAATTATAGCAGATGAAGGGTAATGGTACAGAGTCACAGTGAACAATAGGGCTCGCGCGTTACCGAAGGAATCGGGAGAAGGAATTCTGTATCGCAACCTTCTTCATGATGGTTGGCTCCGGTGCTAGAAAGAGAAATTAGAGAAAGATAGATAAATCGTATTCAAGACTCACGGTCAGTCAACCCTTCATCCTTAATCTTCTTTTTAATGCTGTCCATAACTTCATTCACAGCGGAACGATCCAGATCGGCCCGCGCTTTCATAAGTCCCTCGACGAAAGCTATGTTAGGTCCGTGGACTCTCGCAAACGCCCAGAAGGATAAGAAAACGAGGTCTTTGGACGCCTCCAACAGAGCCAATATCTTTTCAACGACGTCGAAGTACGCTTCGAGCTCCCGGGCGGGTTTCAGTGTGCTGAAGAACGAGAATACCACGCTGACATCTTGCTTGATACGCTCTGTGGCAGCGGGCATCTTTAACTTGGGCGAGTTGGCGAGGCCGTTGAGATAGACGACCAGGAACGCGTCAAGGAGATCTTCGACGAGGAGCTCGAGAAGGGAGGGATTGAGGTACGTCTGGTAATCTGACATATAGTCCCGCATCGTCTCCACGATCTGTCTCATGATTCCATCGTACCAAGCCGGCTGGAATAGCGATTTCGTAGCTGGCTTCAAGTCGTTGAAGATGATGTCGATGAGCGTCTGAGTGCACTTCTTGGCGACGTCGAGATATCCATCGATGGCGTCGTTCAAGCGCTCGTTAATGGTGACGCGGTATTTCTCGGAAACAAGTGGCTCAAGTCGGGCCAACAGTGCTTCAGCGTAATCTGCGGACTTGATCTGGTCATTTGCCAGGGCAATGACATACTCCACCAATCCACCTGCCACCTCCTCGGGCTTGTCGATTTGTTTCTTGAATTCCGTCTCGATGACCTTGACCCACTGCTCCTGTATCCCTCGCATGACCCGATTGGCTTCGCTCACAACACGAGCCAGAATTGCACCCTGACCACTCTCTGTCGCGAGGTCGACTTGTTGATTGACCATCTGGAACAGGATGGCTGCACCACCCTGTGAACCGTACAAACCATCCGAGTCGAGCTCTGGAGGGTCGCGTCGCGCTGTGAATTCCTCCACCTCTGTCTTCATCAAGTTGGCCGACCATTCGTCGAGCTTCTTGATAATGACCATGAGGTAATCCTCTATCAGGGATTGTTCTTTGCCGTCAAGCAAAGCGGGCTCAAGGAGCTCTGGAGGTACGCCCAGCTCCTTCATGTCTTTTTTATACTCCTTGAGCCACTCGAAGAGTGTGAGCAACACGCTCGCTCCGGGATCCGAGGCTACTAGCTTCTTGATAGTCGCGTTCAGGGCCTTGTGGTACTCGCGCACGTATAGAGAGTAAATCTCGTATTCCGGAGGGAAACATGGGACGACGTCGCTTTCCATTCGGATAATGTCTTGGTACATCCATCCAAGCGAACCAAGAAAGCTGGCCGGATCCTGTTCGTCTCGTTGATACGCGTCGTCAAATTTCAGTTTGATCGACTCCGTGATAGATTTCGTGATTTTCAACCTATAATGTTTGATTACTCGAGCGTTAGCTTGCATCGATTTAAATTTCGAGGCAGCATCTAGTTTTGCCGCCTTTTTGACGAGTCGAATAGCTATTGCCTACGCCGAGGTTGAGAATTAGTCGGAAAATAAGATGCGACGCTAATACCTTCTCGTCTTCCCTTCCCTCTACCTCTGCGATCTTGATTAGTTTCACGACGACGTCCGAATGGCCTGCTCGAACCAAGTCGAGGATGTTGCCCGCGAGACCCACCACATACTGATCGAATGCCTCGATGACATTGTTTAGTCTCTCGAAATATCGCGCCAAGGTGCTGCGCGAATTTGCAGAAGCCTTCTTGGCCTGGTGCATCGTTTGATTTCGGAAAGCTTCGAGTTGGTTAAGAAGGTAATGAATGACGAGGAGATTGGGGGCAGGCCCAATGATGTCCCTGCTATCGGTTTCAAGCATGTCCTCGAGAACATCGAGTTTGGAATTCATTTCGAGAAGATTGTTCACCGTCTCCTCGGTTTGCTCGAAATTACGATGCACCATTGAAACCTGAATTCAAAAATGAATATGCAGTTCAAGGAACATAGATGCGACGCACTCTGCTGATTTGGTCGAAGGTGGTGACCACATTCGCTGGATCAGCGCATTGTCTCTCGATTGCGGCCATTTCATCCTTAATGACCTGGACATTGTTTCGAGTGCCAAGAAGCTTTCGAAGACCCTCCCGCGTCGCCTGCAACTGATCCTTGACGCCACTCTTGAGTCGGGCATCGATGGACGCTTTCTCTTTTTCGAGTTTCTTCCGGAAAGTAGAAATTTTTACAAGATCATCCGGAGACTGGAGATATTCGCCGATGGCCTGAGCGGCAGATACTGGGGCTGCAGCCATGGCCATGATTGTCAAAAGTAGAAAGGTCTTCAGACCACCGCCCGCAGCACTATGCTGTTCTGGTTAAAGCGATGCAATTCGGCGACTGCACGTGCCAGGAGTCGCGATCATGCTTTGGCCACCGTCAACGATTTGCCGTCGAGCTGCTGGTCAGTTACAGAGATCCCTAAGGCGTCCTATCTCTACTTCTACTCCTCCGAGGAGTGGGATGTTGTAATCGTCGGTGGAGGGCCTGCCGGGCTCGCCCTTGCGAGTGCTCTTGGTATTGAACCTTTCGCAACGCGCAACTGTTTTGCTAAATATCCCAGGGTCATCACAGCTAGTCCGCGAATCTCTACGCGTAGCCTTGGTGGAGGCCAGTGATTTATCCAAAGTAATGACTGGACCCCAGCGCCCGGCACATTCTCCAATCGCGCGAGTTCCCTGACCCACAAGTCCCAGGGATTCTTGAAAGGTTCCTACTCTCTGTATCTCTTTCAAACTCCTCACATATCATATAGATATTCGTGCTTGGGACCATGTCGACGAGGAGCGGACGTGCCCCATCCAGGACATGCAGGTAGCGATAGCTTCTCTTCTGAAAACATGCGCCAATATCGAATAGGTCTGGGATGGAGTTTCTGATGCACGGATTGAGTTTTCGGCGTCATTGTTGGGCCTTGGATCACCTGCGCAGGGAATGGCACGAATGACAGAGAACCTGAACCTGCAACGAGGTTTGCTGCGACATCTTAGCAACATCCCCCAAGTCCAAATCCTCGATAAAACGAAGGTCCAAACCATTGACCA
The DNA here is from genome assembly GCA_029378395.1 of Mycena leptocephala. Classification (NCBI taxonomy): domain Eukaryota; kingdom Fungi; phylum Basidiomycota; class Agaricomycetes; order Agaricales; family Mycenaceae; genus Mycena; species Mycena leptocephala. Next base: position 124,274 of record JARJLF010000636.1, read on the forward strand.
CGTGGAGGGATCTGGAGATTGGCCGCTGGTGCACCTCGACAATGGCAGAGTTCTTCGTTCGAGACTTTTGGTAATCGAGAATTTAAATTTGTTTCCCATCTAACGCGAGGTTTCACAGGTGGGTGCAGATGGATTCAACTCGCCAGTGCGATCTTTCGCGAAGATATCCTCTTATGGATGGGCTTATGACACCCAAGCTATCGTTGCTACCATGTTCCACCCTCCGCGAGGAGCATTTATGGGTCCTAATAACACTGCTTTCCAGCGGTTTCTCCCCACCGGCCCCATCGCATTCCTTCCACTGTCACCTATAGCTTCATCATTGGTTTGGTCAACGAAACCCCCTCTGGCCACTGCTCTGATTGCCTCGGGACCTGCTGTCTTGGGAAGCATGATAAATGCCGCTTTCCGTCTTCCGGACGTATCGATGCGATACCTTAACCGTTTCATTCTCGATGCCCACGAGTCGGGAACCCCCGCGACTGCTCCCCAGATTCAAGCTGAGATTGCGTGGCGCGAACGGTCCCATGGGATTGACGAAACATCCGCGTATGCCTCCGCATCGATTGACTCCACACGACAAGGTGTCCCGTCCACAGATGCCGAACTCCTACCACCGCTAGTCACTTCACTGCAACCCGGGACTGTGGCATCGTTTCCTTTGCGATTCAATCATACAGATTCATATCTGGGAGAGGGTCAAGGCGGTCGTACTGTGCTAGTTGGGGACGCGGCACATACTGTGCACCCTCTAGCTGGCCAGGGTCTCAATCTGGGTCTTGCCGATGTCGAATGTCTGTCAGGTGCATCCACGACGCTCTTCTCCAAGGCGGCGATGTTGGTTCGTGGTTTTGACCTCCCACATAGTTTGAAAGTAATATTTTGCAGGTTCGCGACGGCCTTAATGCCCTACATGCAGGAACGCTACTTCGAGAACCATAAAATCATGTCCGTCATGGACAAGCTGCATAAACTGTATTCGACATCGCTCGAGCCAGTTGTTTGGGCACGCTCTGTTGGATTAGAAGTGGTCAACGAGTTTGATTCCGTGAAAGCAGCGCTCATGATGGAAGCGAGTGGAAACGGATTGGCTGACGCCTCTGGCTGGGATCTGGCCGCAAAAGGGGCTGAAAATTTGGCGGCTGCTGCACATGCAACTGGCATGATTCGGACTGGCGTCTCGGGAATGCTTGGGGCCGCTATACACGGTGTACTGAAAACGGTTGGAAGTAGTTTGTCTTCCCAGAGGAAAATTTGATTACCTTGACAATTTTAGACCGACGGATCACAAATTAGGCACAGCCACTGATATGGCTTTTGAGTGTTTTTACCCAAGTTTTTACCTTCAAATTCGATGCTCAACGTTTTTTTTTTCCCTTGGGTCTCGTCTCCCGAACTTCACTCCTCATTTAGTTCTCGATATTCCGCACTTTGTTTAGCCGAGTGCATGCTACTGGACCTTGGAAATCACTCGTTTTTCGTGGTCCGCTCTTCGGCGCTAGTCTAGAGTCTACATAAGTAAATCGCACAGTTTCATTTGACCCTCTCGCCCTCAGGCTTCATCTTCCTCGCCAGGCCCGCGCCCATCCATCCCTAACATCCCACCCGAGTGTTCACCAATCTCAGGCTCATCCTTCCACCACTGCCTTTAAAGTTTATTCAAGCGCTCGAAACTCACGGAATGCCAGTGGCTCTTACGGTGGCCAATTTTAAATAACACGAGTCAGATAATCGACGATTGCAAGTGGTAAGATATAAAAGAACAGACAATATAAAGAACGGACGACTCGTGGCTTCATAACTTAAAACTGAAACTTGCCAACCCAGATCCCCGAGTTAAAGGAAGGTCTTGAGGACGCACAAATGGACGGCTAGGGTTTCAGGGCGCAAGCAGGGGTGAGGCCAATTCCATCTCCAATCGCTTTTCCGAGACTATCGTCAACCTACGCATAACAGTGAGCTTATAAGAGAGCGTGATATCGGTTCAACACTACTTACGCAGGCGAACATATTCAAAGAGCGCTATTGAGGGGTTAGAACACGAAAGGATGAACGAATTCGAAGCCTGACCTGTTTGATGTCGGTCCTTGTTACACTAGTCAGAGCAGCAATGACATTTGCGACCAGTGACTGCCTTTCCGACTCGGAGAATTCCTAGGGAACGCATGAAAAAGGCAGCGAGGATCTTACGAGTCCGAAAGTCGTACCTTGTTGTATAGAACGTTGGGTTGCTCGAAATCCAAAAGCGCAAGCTGAGAGGCACTCTCGGTCGGTAACCCGACCACAGGATCCGCGATAGCAGAAAGATTATATGGGCGTTGCGCGAACCTCACAGGAGCGTTGAAAGAGGATGGGTAGTTGGCTGCTGATGCGGGGAGAGTGCCCGCGCCTCCGTCGAGGCGCATCCATCCAGCACCTATGACGAGAAGTAGAATTCGTGAATACGACTTTTGAGCATAAGCAGATCGAAACATACGCTGGAAATTGTTCACAGCAACGGGGCAATTGATGGGAAGTTCCAAGTGGTTAGGTCCAAGGCGATGACGCGCAGTATCAGGGTACCTGTACTTTTCGAGTTAAACGGGGCGATAAACGACATGACACGCCACGCACGAAAACATCCGAGCCTGCAGAACGGGATCATTCGACGCCTCAGCCTATAGAATGACAAAATTAGTTCTGCGGATGCGGTCATTATTAGAAAGCTGTACCCCAGGAACCATATTTGAGGGAGAGAAAGCGACTTCGTGACAGTCAGGATCAGACTCATAAAACAAAAACGAATATGCTCACGTTGTTCAATCTCCGAGAACCTGATTAAAAATATATCAAGCTCAACTCAATTGTAAACTTGGGGCGAACGTACCAGTTCTCCGGGTTTTTGTTCAAAACAATTTTACCAACTTCGAGCAAAGGGTACTCGTCTTCCGGCCATATTTTTGTGAGGTCATTCTCGATCCGGAGGTGAGGTGCAGAAATTTGGGATCAAGAAGGAGACGCACGACATCATATTTGAATTTCTGGCCTTCCGCCGGGGTCATAGTCTGAATAGCCACAGTCCAGGTGGGGAAATTGCCCGCATCGATGCGATCCCTGGGGTTGATGAGCCAAATGAACTGGTCCTCAGAAAGAAGCAACGGCTTGCCTGAGGTCCTGAGTGTTGTGATCGGGATTGTTGGCAGCCATCGCCTGAAATATACGGAGCTATTAGCGAAGAGGGAATGGATTGCACTTTCGTCCGACCTTGGCGTCAGTAGCATTAAAGTTCTCTATGCCTTGTTGCGAGATGACCTTGACCTGGACATAATGCCATGTTCCGTCCGCCTTTACCCACTTGTAAGTGTGGCCGCTCCAGCCGTGCATCTAGGGGAGGGTTGAGCACAGCAGATGAAGCACAAACAGTGAGAACGGACCTGAGCCCAAGAAACGGGAGCTAGATCACATCGAGGTCAATTGGCTTGCTGAAATAGGGAAGCACTACGCAAAGTACTTACTTCCACGGTCAGAGAAAAGAATCATGATTTGATAAATCGCTTCTTGGTTTCTGGAGTGTCCGCGTCAGGAAAAATATACGTCGTTGAGTACGTTTTGCTTACTGCGACCAATAATCCCTGAAAAGCGATTATAATAAAGCCAAATCTATTACGAACACCCTTGGCATACCATTGAATCGTAGGATCGCGAAGGTTAGTCTGGGGATCACGCTTCTGGCTGGGAAGAAATGAGCAGACGGATATACAAAAAGGTGATTCTACCGTACCTGTGGATGAAAAGTGGGAACCTGCAGCGATACATTAATCTGGAATTTCACAAGACCAAGTCCAATTTTGCTCACTTGGTTGGATCGCGTAGGAAAAAAACAGGGGTATTGTTGAATACTGGATTAAGGTCAGCGCTGTGAAAGAGACAAAAGGCAAGAGAGCACACCCCAGTCCCAAATTCCTTGGGACGTGCGCATTTTAATAGCAAAACTGGCGACAAACGTAAGAAGAAAAGAGTTATTGGCATCTCATGAAAAACTCACCCGCGAGGGTCGCGGTTGGTATCGGGCGAGCCAGACTCCCCTGCCACCGTGGAGAAACGCATGGTCAAAGGGACCTTTGTACCCACACCCTCGGAAAAGGGGGCCGCCATGGTGATCTAAATGGTCAGGCAATGAAAAAGTCAAGGCTGATCGTATTCACATTGGAGATATCGGCAGTGACTTCGAACTAAAATCGATGTAAGCCAGCGAACAAGCGGAATCGAAAGATGTCAGACATACATAGCCGTGAGCCCCACTGCCCTTGGCATGGACAACCTGACGAAATATGTTTGTGATAGGTCGTGGAAGGAGCGGCGTCAAATGGGCTCACCCGCTCTGGAATTCTGAAGACGAATACTCAGTGTCTATAAAGGCGATCTTGCGAGTTGACAGACCTTTCACGATCGAAATGGCTGCCGACGAAGAAGATTCATGACTACAGTGGACCCAAGCAGAAACACACGGGCACTGTACCTGAGCAAATCAAGAAGATGGAAATCCTAAGGAACAGTCGATATCTTATACGAAATTCGTCTAATCAACTCACCTGAAGCAAAAGAGGTCCCCTCTACGGATAGACTGATATTTAAACAGTGGATAATTAAGAAGACAGTAGCACGAACCGCCCCTGTAGCGCATGAACGAACAATGAATTCAATTGAACAAAATGGGAAGGAAAAGGCTGCGTACCGGCTCTCTGGTACTCATACGGAGAGGAGACAGGGTGCCCAGCGCCGTCCTGGTTGTTTCTAAGCATCAGTGTGAATAATTTATAGACCTGGGTGTGAATTGACCGTATAAACGGGCAGGTCCGCAAGAGCCGTAGGGGCCACCAGCAAAAAGGGCAAGAGCTTAAGAAGAGAAAATTTTGACATGAGGAAACTGTGTCTCCCGGAGAGCGAACGAGAGTTAAATAGGAATCCGGGAGGCACCCAAAATGGCAACTTGTTAAGATAGAGTTTGTTGGCTGCTCTAGATCTGGCTGCTCCACAATTTTCAGCCAATCAGAAATTCTGAATTCAAACTTCTCGGTTACTATAAACTGATGGCAGATGATATTTTTCCACTTGACTTCCATTTGCGAGGTCGAGGCGGTCGCCGTCTAACACATGTTGTGCTGATGGCGCTCTTGATGGCGCTCGCTTGAATCAGCTTAATTGGGTTGAGATTGTTGATGGAGTGATCCGTTGATGGGTCATTGGTTTGAAAATAGCTTCGCCTAAGATTTTCTCCATGCTAGGCGACGCTAGGCGCCTTCTCTATTACCAAGTTGTAAGTGTGTTACTTAAGAACTTAGCAAGCATACCACAAATCGCCACGTGAAGGAGTCGTGTTTTGTTACGAAAGTGTGTTACTTAGTAACTTAGCAAGCATACCACAAATCGCCACGTGAAGGGTTAGACAAGGGGTACACGGTCTAGTAGACGTGTCTTATTTTCCCCCAGTATCACTAGACCTGACCTGAAAATAAGTTCGAGTCAGTGCACGTAATGATGAGGACAATATAATTATAATGCCTTGCGACGAATGTTGAAACGTTTCGACCTGTGCGATCGTGATTTTTTTCCCCCTCATCAACGACCGAGAACACCGATCCGTGCGTCGCAGGGATAATTGGTTAGGATGCGGAAATTCTGCCGGAACAGAAATTGTTGCCCGCCCGGCTAATCGGGAGCTCCAACGAAGCACGCCTCGTCTGTAAAGCATTCATCAATTGCCGCAATTCACGTTTTGTGGGGCGAGGCTATGTAGTGCAATCTTGGTCGCCAGCGTACGGGAGTAAGTACCTGTGCCATGATATCAGCAAAGGGACGATCAGATATTATTTCTCACAGCGTACCTGCCAGCGTTGAAAGCAACTAGAATATTTAGCCACTTATGATTATTGATGTTATCGAACACCGCTTATCTCAAGAAGCGATCGCCTGTGGAGACGTTAGTAGTATGTCTGATGCGCACGTTTATCTTCCTGCGAAGGATTAAAAAACATTTTCTTTAGGACTGCGTCCGATCACTGGTGAGTCGGAGCATTGCTTCCAACTGTCTCCGGTCCGCAGTTGAAGGGAAGACAACATTTTGTAACCAACGGGGAACACCAGAAAACGACTGTGAGCGGTCAGCTGGCACACGAACAAATACAATATTTTTTCAGAAGTGGTACGCTCTTCAATCCTGTTTAGCCTTCCCCGGAATTATGGAACTGTACGATCTATCGGGCAACACCGCCGCAATCTCGTCAATCTTCTTAAACTGCCACGGGAATCGCGAGGGGTATAGGAACGGCCGAAGATCAAATCCTGCAATTGGTCAGCATCATATATTATGAAGCTAGGATCACGCTCACTGTTGTCATCGGGACTGTAGGACTCCTGCGCCGCGTAGTCAACAAATGTCCAGTGGTTTCAAGAAAACGACATACGGCATGGTAAGAAGGCGTCAATGTGGTCATCTTGTGTCGGTTGCGCGCGTGTTCAAAGAAGAATAGCTTCACTTTCTCCGCAATCTGGACGTCTGGTTAGTGGGTCAGTCCCGTTATTTAATGAGGCAAGTACCTGCAGCGGAGATAGGAAGGAACCCCACTCGTGGACCAGTTTCGTAAATGTGCTGTATGGGCCGCATTTTTCGACCTTGCGGAGACGTCCAAATACCGATAACTCGTCATAGGTCATGCCCATGTCAGCCTAGGAGCAGATGGAGGTTTGCACTGGATTTAATAAATTCTCGGCGCACCTCGTCGCCTGAACGTAGGTATCGTTATTGGCTCCAGCTCGGCAGTTGGAACAGCGTTCAGGAAGCTACATGACAATTAAAACGAAGAAAATCCATGACGTGGGAAATCAGAACCTGGCCAGAATAGGCAGTTCGAAAGAATCTTCAGCGTAGGCGATGAATTTTTTCAAATCGGTCTTGCTGATACCACCAATGGGTTTATATCCGCTGAGAAAGATGAGGATGGGTAGCGAGAAATAGCTGGAAATCACCGGAAGAGCAATCGTATTTGGTTAAATAGCCCCGCAGACTGCCGGTCATTGAGTGACACGTTTGGCTAGCGTAGGAAACGTAGATTTATACCTTTCGTCGACGTTTGCACTGCCGAGCACAAGCAAGCCGCCCACTTACCTCGACCCAGGGAAGAAGCTGTGCAAACATATAGGCCAACACCATCCTGAGTCTGGCCTAATAGGATATTAGCACCGAGAGTGAAGAGTGGGGGAGATTATTACTTGGATGTTTTGCAGCGCTAGATTCTCAGCTGCAGTTCCTCCGTGGGCACGGAACTGAGGCGGACACCAGTGACAAGTCCAAACAAATGCCGGACAGCTGTGACAATGGATCCATGTTCAAGTCGACATGATAACTGCGACATCCGTTACTCGAGCACAATAATGTATGCGCTGAAATGACCCACCTTCCAATGGCTTCGGATAGTTGTTTGGCCGCTGACGGTTTCGTACTGGAATTTTCTGTACCCATGTAACAGGTGTGGAATATTCGGTTGGTGAATTCACGCGGGTCTGACGGAATGTAGCTAGAGTCTTCCGGTTCCCCCGAGATTCTTCGGGCGTCTGCGATCACCTGCTTGTCTGTAAATGACGAGTGAGCAGTGCAAGAATCAGTGGGTAGCGAAGAATGCGAACCGCCTCTACGCGCTGCCTCCGCCACAAGCCGAGACATCGAGAACACGATCACAGCGGTGGCGCAGCTATCGATGCCACCGCTCAGCGGTACAAAATAGCCCTGTGTCCGCGATCTCCTAAGATAATCCCAGAGCCAACAGGCCGGACCAAGACTGAGACAAAACGATTAGATGCTACGCTCGAAATCATAATAGAAAACACCTACGCAATTTCCTCTTCCGGCTTGTGATACCTGACTTGAAAGGCTTGGAACCCGATAGAAGGCCAAACATATCCTCCTCCCTTACGATATCGAATTTTCCCGACGTGAGGGCGAAAGGAACCTCAACTCGATGGTAGCGCTCGGAAGAAGCAGCTTGCATGCTCCTACTGCTTCTGGCCCGGTGCGCCCGCACATCCTCGATATCGATGGTGGCACTCACACTTCAACGTCGTTGAGAGAAAACTGGGAACCCTGAGCCACGACGCGACCGTTTACGGCGATCATTGCGCATCCATCGTAGTATAGACGGTCACCATCGCATCCTTGTTGGTTAGCGTAAAGGTAAACTCCGCCCAGCTATAACCGGTCAGCGGGAGGTCGTGTGGACGACGATTCGCTGTCACCTTCAATGTCGCCTCCTTAATGAGTTCGACACGGGTATATAGCTTGCGTAGCTCGTGATGACTCCCACTGGAGTTTGTGAAGATCTCTACACCATCGAGACCCATGAGTATGTGGGGACTATTGCGGTCAATTACTGAGGTCTATAGATCTTCGAAGGGGCTTACCTTGCTGGTGTAAATAGTTCTTCGCACAGTTCAACTCCAATACACGTATCTTGAGTGCTAATGACAGCATCTCCAAAAGTAACTTTAGTCTGAGGACTTGTTAACGATGCACGAGGGTAGAAAATCGTTGCATACCTGTCCGGTGACAACCTGGATAATTCTTGGGAGGTAGTGATCCTCCCATTGGCGATGCTTCGCCCAAGGTGTAAAGTATCGCAGCTCTCGATAATTTCCGTCGTTAGCAAGCCACATTTTGGGGCGGATAAGTAGTATCTTTCGGTTGTGAATGATTATGCGGCAGTTGTATATGACGTTCTTGTGCACCACGGGCCTGACAGGTGTTCAGTTAAAGAACGGGCGTTCACATAGGTCACACTTACATGCCTATATCGCAGACAATTCCTTGGGCTTCCTCCGAGGTCAGGATTTTAGCCAGCACCTCCCAGGAATGAAGAACAGTGTCGCCTAGAAGCAAGTCAGCTACGGCGGTACCGGGTGCTGGCCAACAGACCCTCTAAGAAATGGTCGAGACATCCGTATCCACTGCAAAAGTCATGAGAACCTGGCAGATGTTGGATGGCTTTACATACGGAATTTCTAGCTCGGGTCCAACTCTTAATGTTGCTCCGCGCTCCTTTGCAATGGCTATACTGGCCAAAATACGTTCAAGATTACCCTGTTTCCAAAATGAATAGCCTCGTAGGACGAAATACTGGTAAACCCACTTGAAAATCTAGAGCCCATTGGTTCAACGAGCTGCATAACGATGAGCCAGGTTTGACGAATAAGGTCGGGTGTAACCAACCATCTGGAGGGATTTGAGAAAGATCGGGAAAGGGGGAGGACAGTACTCACGTCGCCAAAGTAATAAGATGCCCCATGGTCAACGTAGTGAAGACAGCTAGCCGCCAAATAAGGGGGTTGTCCAACCAAGTCGGATCAGCGGGCCGGACGATAGCGACACATCATATCTCCTTCGCGGTTTTCCGTCCGCCACTCGGAATTCAGTCCCTTATCTTGTTGCTGACTACGCTGCCTGGTTTATCCCACAATAAATGATGATGGGAGAGCCTCCGCAGCCTTTCTCCAACCATGTCCGAAAAGCACAACGCCGTCGACCTTTCGCAGTTTGTATACACCTCTCTTGCCTTTTCGCCAGCTAAAATTCTTTAGCCACCTCTCTGATTTGGGAAAGCATTAGAATCGCGTCCGCCATCATGGATGGACGGGAAAGAAGGCACTATAAGCATGGACGGCGGTGTGCCAGATACTGAGTATTTTCCCATTGATCAATAACGGTGCAATAGTTTTTTGAACGGACGCTCTATCATTTCTAACGCTCGATAAAAAGGTGGAATATCTTAAGAGTTCGGCTTTTCCGCTCAAACCGACAGACGCTCTCCCCCATGGGCCCGGCGTCCTGGGTTGGATCGCAAACGTCTTGACGGGAAGGGTCAGCAAGACAACTCAAGCTCCGACAAGTCAATTGTTATTCCCCGCCGCCTGCAAGCGGACGATGAAAGCAAATTTGAGCTCAAGAGCGCCCTTCAATACAGCCCAATCACCGGGATTGCAGGTTCATATTTTGTTTCTTATCTCTGTCCGAAGCTAAATTTCTCCGTAGCGGCCGACACGATCATTCACGATTGGGTCGCTCGCGTGCACAAACCTGCTTAGTGAGCCCGATAACTAAATACGCGTGATCTTGTCTCACGTTGTGCCTAGCAATGACTGGCGCACACTTATAGACGTCGGCGCTTCCGCCGCGTGGAGTTCCTGCCTCACCCTCCTTCTCAATCCGGGTGAATCGTTCATCACAGGTAAAATAGCAGTATTCACAAAACTAGTCGTATTGAAAAAGTCATTCCCAGATCGATACGCATACAGTGAGTTGAACGATTGGTCCCCGCATCAAGTTCTAAATTGTTTCTTCCCAGATGCTGCGCTCGGACAAGCCCGTGCAAGGGGCTTGTTCCCTGTTGCCGTTGCAACCGACTTGGATGGTCTCTCAGCAGTTGACCTCGAGCGTGTCCTTGCTGGTTGGGATGAGAAGGCCCGAGGTTTCAAACGGTTTGCGGGATATTTCATTGCCATGCTTCCTCTTACCCTCAACCAGGCCGCGTGTTATTTACACCCAGGGTGGCATTCAAAACCCCACAGGACTTGTGTGTCGCCTGAACCATATTTCCAACATACACTTATTTTTCCTGCCCTGCAATATAGCTAATCACTGCCCAGCGCAAGAAGGATGTGGCTTTCTCCGACAGGATATTATCTATTTTTTCAACTTGTTATAGATCTACGACGTCGCAGTTCGCTATGATCTGATTATTGTCGAGGTAATCCTTTCTGGCCTCCGAAACTCAGCAGAGCTGACGAATTAATCAGGATGACCCATACTACTTTCAACAAGCAAGCGCGCCGTACGGCAGCAGTGCAGCCCGGGCCAAGGAACAAACTGACGAAGAGTGGCTCGATAACCTCGTTCCAAGTTTCCTCCGGTTCGACTATGAGGGACGGGTAATTCGACTGGACACATTCTCAAAGGTGAGTGTTAGTTTGATTTATGGGTTTGAGGTTGACCCGTTGCAGAGCATGGGTCCTGGAGGTGAGCTTCTAGCGGGTCGATGACTGGTGCATGCTCACTAGTTGACAGGGCGACTTGGGTATTATACAGGTCCCCCTTACTTTTAGAGAAACTGGGCGCCTACCACCAGGCCTTCATTTCTTTTCCTTCAGGTCTTAGTCAGGCGGTCCGTGCCTTTCCGGCTATTGGATTCGCATCTCACTTGATTTTCATATCAGATATACGGGGAACTCCTCCATCGTTAGAAGCCAGGGATTCACTCGTTGGTTGAGGGGTATCACAGCGCAATATGAATTGCGTCGTACGTCCATCCGCAGATCATATTTTCTGCTCCTCACCTACCTCGTTAGGCAACTGGGCAATCGATGCTTGTACAAGGCGCTCGACGTCAGGCCGAAAGACAACTGGTCGCGAACCTTGACGGTATGCACCCACGACGGCCAAATGACTGAGAAATTCACCCGCACCGCGTCGCTGATGAGTTTCGTGCCGCCAGAGTACGCCCTTCCCATATATGCTGTACAGACTCTCATTCGCGCACGTAGCGGGGCATGTTCATTGGTTCAACAGTATGTATTTTTTATAAAAAAAAGTTGCTCGGTCGTGTGCTCATTGACCCTACAGTCCATTTGCACAACCATCCGCGATACAAGCAGCTCGCCCGCCAGACATCGCCCGCCGCAGCTAAGAATCAGTTATCGACCGAATGTGGACGCAATTGCCGACGGGGGCGTACTCTTCCGGCGCGGGGAGCTGTTCGCCGTCGAGGATGACGACGAACGCGCCAAGATGGGAGAGGAAGACGCGTTCTTGCGCGCCAGCTTCAGCAGCGGGCCGAAGGAAGATTTGGAGAAAGGGATGAATGTATTTGCCACGGTACTGGTCAAGTTCTTCCAGTGAAGGTGAACGTAGATGCCGCTCACGGCGGACAAACATCTGTCCAGGGTGGTGCAGTTACTTGCATTGTAATTAGGACAGCATCCCTTTGTTGTCCAGACTTCATTCATTCAGACGCTTTGACCTCTGAGCATGAGGGAGAAGGTAGGGGCGTGGAGCGCGCCCGACATGCTATGTGCGTGGGGTCGGCGGTGGAGTGCTGAGCTCATTAACTACGCTCCCGAACACCAGGCGCTGCTCCTCTGTCCGCTCTTCCACAGCCTGGACTTTCGTTTCCTGCACCTCGTTTGCGCCGCCGTCCGCGTTCTGCTGAGTTGACTCTCGCGGCCTTTTGAACGGTCTTGAAGTTGTCTGTAAGAGTGAGACAACAAAGTGCGCAAGAACTAGATAATATATAACTGAGTCTTCGCGCACAGAGAATAGCGGAAGTCTATTATTCACCTAGATACTTAATATATAACTAGGTACGAGTTAGTAACAAGTAAAGAAGTAAGTATGAGAGTCGGCTCACCTCAGTCTTCGCGCACAGAGAATAGCGGAAGTCTGAGGGAGACGACTCAAGTACAAATGAATATATACTGGAGACGAGTTCCTGAGTATAACTAAATGGATAAGTAGTGTACCTTACTATAACTAAAAGGAAAAGATAAAATCTATAAGACAATTCCGTCGACCCTACAAACCGTGTTCGCCATTTACCCTGCAGGTACTTGCACTGCCGTGTGGCTTACACAAGGTACCCGTTGAACCTGGTTGCCATATTCCAACATTAGAGCTGTTTGGCAAGCAAAGTGACTTTTTTTACATCAAGTCCCAGAACGTTTCACATTGTGGAGCTGAGAGTTGACAGCGTTTTACAAAGTTTTTGTGTCAAGTTTCGCTTAGGTTTTGAGCATATTTTTGGTTTACATCACTTGCCAAAACAGCTCTACTGTATTGTCTTGAAATTGTTCCGTCGGACTGAAATGTGCCAGTGAAGTGATTACCGGCCCGGCGGCCCGCCCAATGCTCGTCGTGACAGAGTCACTCCACGTGCTTGTGACATTCGTGTCTAGACTCGGCGGAAATCGGCTGCGGAAATTTCTGGAACGAAACTCTTGCAGGTTTATTTAATACCGAATGCACCAAGTAGGTAAGGTGTACGCGCTGTATGTATGTATATGTAGTGTTATGTACTTGGTGCGAAGAAAGCATTAAGCAATGTGGAGTGACGGCAATGGGCGATAGCGTCTACTACGTGTTGTGCGTGTATGAACGTAGAGACTGGGACGCAACGAGGCATGTATGCGTGTGTAAAGGTTCTGAGAAATGCAAAGCACCATAAGACCCAAAATAAAGAGAGGAACCCATAAAACCCATTAATATCAAAAAGATTCACGAACGAGAGACGGGCAAATGGCTCAATCAAGTATATGTGCCCACATCACCTGTTCCGCCGTCCTTCGCTGCAGACGGACCGTCCTCGCGAGTGGGACTGAGAGTGAGACTCTTGCTTCCACTGCCGCCAATACTCATCGCCCTTCGATGACCTGGATCCGATTCGGTCCCGCCTGGGCTCACGGGGCCAGTTGGTGCACTCCCGCTGCGCAAGCTTAATTTCCGAGTTAACGACTCCAGGGTCCGAGTGAATCGTTGCCGCCTCTTGACAAGAGCGGGTGGTACGGGTGGATCAACGGCGCGCATCTTGGGATGCGTGGGGGAGTAGTTCGGAAGATCGGTCGGCGGTGGAAATGAAGCGGGATAATGCTGCAGGGTTGGTGGCGCATTCAACACTAGCTGAGGTTGTGAAGCCGACACTAGTGCTGATGAAGAAGGCGATGAAGAGAGGGAAGAAAAAGTTGGTGAATTTTGTGGTGGGGAATGGTTTGAAGGCAGCTCCTGGGAGCTGGACGTCGAGAATGGATATTCGAAACGCGTCGAGTTGATATCATCGGAAAAGGGAGTGCCCACAATCATTGAAGATGGGGAATGAAGGGTCAAGTCAGCGAGGTTGGTGAGAACGGGCATCGACAAGGGTGTACTCGGGGGTGTCGTTTTGGGTGGTGTAGCTGCGGATTCGTCCTAAGTTTTGGGGTGCAATTTAGACAGAAGAAAGAAACATGTAGAGAGGGCACACCTTGTCTGGGTGTATATCTTCATCGTCATTTGGTATGACGTTGTTATCCACCACGTTGGCGTCTGGATCATTCAATTCATCCCGAGACTCCACCTTCCCGTCTGGGTCATTGGAGGAGGCGGCATCCGGCAGGGACATCAAAAGCGAGAGATCCGCCTTCAGATAGCTGACGGGGCACCGCGACGAACCCTCTGCATTCGCGTCCCGACGCAGTGTGTCAAGTCACACCGGAAGCTGATGGTTTGATGGGTGACTAGTGACCGGCATTCACCGTTTCTGCGACTCGAGGTCGGAAGTAGTCCAACCATGCGTAGGGGAACCTTGGCCTAAGTGGTGTATTTTCCAAATAAATCAGCGCATGCGCTAACATAGTTATTACAGACCTAGACGTCGCTCGTCGTGATTCGGCGACAATTCATATATCGAGCTGACCGTAAGTAAGACGGACTGTCAAACCAAGTAACAGCGCTAGATGTTGGCGCTATAGCCTGACTTGGAAGGTGATCGGGGTGGATACTTGGGGATTTTAGGCAGATATTGGAACTGGACACATCGTCCGACACCGATCAGTTGGGGACGCGTCTTTCCGTTGGCAAAATCAAGGTAAATCGACCCTCTGCGAAAACTACTGGAGGTTTGCGAGTAGACAATTCATTGGGCTTCGAATGCCGGATTTGACTCGTTAAAGGGACGAAATTTCATCTGGGCTCGGGAAAAATAGACGAATGGCAACTTGAAACACGTTGTAATGGTCGTCCAGACGAGCTTGCAAATGAGTGTAGAGGGAAAGAGAGTGACCGTGCAGAACTGGTGACATCATTGCACGTGCCTCTGGGATTCGCACTTTAACGGCCTTGCAATGAATGCAGTCGTATACGTCCAACTGCAGTAAATCAATGCAATATGTGGCAGTTGTGTGAATTGGTTCGTCGTTTGTGTAGTTACCGGAATTGCCGATGACTCGGTTTGTCCACCACGTCGATGGTATAAAACTGGCAGCGACTACCCTCGATTTTCCCGCAAGAAATGGCGTCCAACACACCAGAGTCGTTCAAATCATTGCTGGACAGGCTCGTTCAAACACCTGAATACTTCACCGCAGACGACTTGAAGCTTGCATTGAACCATCTGTTCACCCCGGATGCCGTGTCACCGGTTCAGATCGGAGCTTTCTTGACCGCCCTCCACATCCATCGCGTCGAAAGACGGCCCGATTCTCTGGCAGCAGCAGCGGCAGTGTTAAGAGAGCGCTCTCTCAAAGCGACAGTCGAGGAACCAGAAGGCGACTTTATTGTCGACATTGTCGGTACAGGAGGCGATGGATACAACTTGTTCAACGTCAGCACGACGGCAGCGATAGTCGCTGCCGGTGCTGGTGCCCGAGTAATAAAGGTGAGCTCTCTGGTAGTGTTCTCCGATGTCATGATGTCGAACAACCACTAGCACGGCAGTAGAGCGTCCACCTCCAGCTCTGGCTCTGCCGATTTGTTGCAAGCTCTGGGCTGTCTGTTTACTCCCCCGACTCCAGGGGCAGCGGCCACGCCAATCCTGCGTATGCCCTTCACGTTCATTCTTGCGCCTCATTACCATCCCGCCCTTGCCTTCATCGCACCGTACCGCAAGGCCCTCCCGTTCCGAACCATGTTCAACATTCTCGGACCCCTCATCAATCCCGCCAGCCCACAGGGTATGGTACTCGGTATCGCCGAACGCGAAATCGGTCTCACATTTGCGAAATCTCTTCGCGAGGGTGGCGTCGAACGTGCACTAGTCGTATGCGGATACGAGAAACTCGACGAGATCAGCTGCGCAGGGCCCACATACGCCTGGGAGCTTCTCAATGGCGAAATAACAGAAAAGACTCTTCGACCTGAGGTGTTCGGGCTCGAGGCACATCCGCTTACTACCGTCGTCGGCGGAAGCCCACAGGAGAACGCGGAAACCTTTACAAAATTACTTAGATCCAGAGAAGCGATACCCGAGTCCCTGAAACCCGTACTGGATTTTGTGCTGATGAACGCGTCGGCTCTGCTTGTGGTTGCTGGGCTTGCTGAGGACTATGCTCACGGCGCGAAGTTGGCGTTGGAGAGTATCACATCTGGGAAGGCGTGGGCTGCGCTACAGACTTTCCGTGAAGCTGGAGAGGCGGCAGCACAGTGAGGATGCCTGTATTTTTTGCTCAGAGAGTATTTATCTAATGAGGGTGACTGGGATCATATATGTGGGATTTCTCTCGGACCGGTTTTCCGGATGGGTCTGATGGTGGGTATTGACGCGCAATGATGAGCGCCATCCATGAACCTCTCAACAGCTCTCTCGACTGTACTTACGGCGGTCGCTACTCTCTTAATCCCGTATCCAGGCTTTTGGACAAACGTTCAGCCTGAGTTGCCGATTGAACTCACCTCCGACGCAACATGGCCTTCTCTTTGTCCCCAAGTAGACGCTCTGCTGCCCGATACCCATTCTGCACTTCTGGCCACGCTAAATGGTGTCTATAAAACCGAGGAATTCAAATTGGGCGTTTACGAAAAGCTTGGAGGCGCCGTCGGGATACCGTGTGTCCGGTCTCCACACTTGTTACGCCGATCACTGAGGGTGATGCATTCTCAGCACCGAGTCCTACGATGATATGCAGCCAGTCGGTCAGGACTCGCGCTGGGATATTTTTCAGCGTTTTCACGATTTTTTGGAAAGATCGTTCCCGTTGATGTATGTATGCCCAGGTCTCAACTAAAACTTCTGTTGATCGACTCGACAAGTTACTCTTCTCTCCGAGTGACGAAAGTGAATACATACGGACTGGTTTTCCACTGGCAGGGATCGACGCCTCTCAAACCTCTGCTTCTTACAGCTCATCAAGGTAGTCAATAATGAACTTGCGCGACAGTTGAGCTCATCATCATTATACTTGCCCATGAAGATGTTGTCCCCGTAGACCCGAGCACTGTGGATCAATGGACCCATCCCCCATACTCCGGTCATTACGACGGTATGTGTTTCCGGTACGCCAATGAAATGCCTATATTTACTAAGCTTAAGGGACCTGGATCTGGGGCCGGGGCAGCGCCGACGACAAATCCGACCTGATAGCCCAATTGTATGTATGTCTTGGGCGCTCCGGATCTCCTGAAACTAATCTATTCTTGTCTTTTCTGCAGAACAGCAGTGGATTCGCTGCTGAGGCAAGGGTTTAAACCCCGTCGAACAATTGTCTTGGCATTTGGTATCGACGAGGAATCTGCAGGGACAGAGGTCTAACTCCACATTTTCCCCCATTCCACAATGCGTCTTATTATAGCACAGGGTGCAGGAAAAATTGCTGTATATTTGGAAGAAACGTATGGTCGAGACAGTTTTGCATTCCTTTTGGACGAAGGAGGTCAGTCAGCCTTTTCTCTACAGGTATCATTTGCATTGATATGCCAAGTAGACGGATATGGGGAAAACGTACGTGATGGCTTGATCTTTGCTTCCCCGGGAATTTCGGAAAAAGGCTATTTCGATCTTAAAATCGAGGTATTTTCCGCCGGCGGTCATTCCAGTGTCCCTCCCCAGCATACAGTGATTATTGTTTCATATTTCTCCTTCCGGGGTCTTATAATGGTTCCTTTCAGAGCATCGGCATTATTTCCCAAATTATTGTTGCACTTGAGCATACATTGCATGAGCCTTCCTTTCCCCGCTCCGGGACCGCATTCACAAATGTGCAGTGTGCTATTGCTCATGGCCCGAACTCGTCGGCGTCACTGAAGCTCCTTGCGCGCAAAGCTCTCACAGACGATGGTGCCCTAGAAGAACTCAAAAATTATTTGTTACAGTCAGATCCTGTTTTTGACGCGATGCTGAGGACAACCCAGGCCGTGGACATCATCTATGGAGGTGAGTTTTTCTACATCGTTGCACGTATTATTCAACCCGCCATATTGAGAAGGGGTCAAGGTCAATGCTTTGCCGGAAGTGGCAACGGCCGTAGTCAATCATCGCATTGTGGAACGCTCGTGAGTTTATTATTATGCTCGCTTTCCGTGGGCTCTTTAATCTAGCTATTGTTGCTAGTTCCGTAATTGAGGTGCAAAAACATATCGTAGAACTGGTTTCGCCAATTGCTACCGAATTCAATATGTCTTTAATAGCCTTTGGGCTTCCTTCAACGCAAAATGTCGTACCGGTGCACCAAATTGTCCTCTCGGACGCCTTTGGTACTGCTCTAGAACCTTCTCCGGTTACCCCCCTCGAATCTGGCCCATACGAATTATTGGCGGGGACCATCAAGGCAGCCCTGGAGACAGCCGCAAGATACAACTCCACTGGTGTCATTATCTCACCTTCACTGGGTCTAGGTATGATGCATTATCCGCTGCGATATTTTAAATTGAGTTTTCTTTTGCAGGAAATACAGGTATCGTGAGAATGGAAAATTGAACCAAGACTGACGCGATTGCAGACACGCAGTTCTACTGGAACTTGACCTGCCATATATTCCGTTACTCGCATTACGGCGACCGTGATGATTATTATAATGGTCTTCATACAGTAAATGAAGGTACCAACTATTTCTACTGTTCTACCAGAGAAAGAATATTCACTCAGTCACTTCTGTCAGCTGTCCTGGGAGAAGCCGTAGTCGAGCACATTCGTTTTTTTACGACATTGATATTGAACAGTGATGAAACAATATTATTTGACTGAAAAGGTACCAAGCTCAAGGCTAACTCCTCCAAAGTGGTTTTCACTGCCTGGGTAGACGCGTTGTTTGGCAGTGACGACGCGTTTGATTACATCAATCGAACCTGATACAATTCCCTTTTAGTCAGTTCCCTTCAACTCCCGTTCGATGCAAGTCAAAATCTAAAATCGCTCCGGTGGTCAAACCGAGTACTAGATCGTGGCTGTTACGTGAGTTACCGTTTGCTCCTTCTAGAATAACGTCCCTTCCTTTATGATTGCGTTGGCGCCGGTTTGAGCTTTGAAGATTCAATCTTCAAGTTGTCGGATTACTGTTTGAGGAGAAGTTGACAAGTAGCGCTTTCGTTGCATTCATCGCTCCGTTGTTCATGATTATCCAGCAGGACGTCACTTCGAGCTCCCCATCATAGTACCTGAAGCTGCCATCATACTTGAAGCTGCCGTGAATCGACCGTGAATCTAATTTCGAAAGCATGCTAACATCACCGCATCTAACTTAGCTGTGGCATGGGAGGAACGATCCGTTTTCTGACTCCGTACTAATTGGCAGCTTGACCGCCCGCTGAGCAAGCCGATGAGCGGCGACGCAAGCAGCATACCATGCAGGCGGCAAGCGGTAGAAGCGGAGCAGATTTTCAAGCGAGCAGTAATCAAGTGGCGCCATAAAATAATCACTCAGGGACCCTCTTAGCGTAGTCAACCCGGCGAGTTAAATATGCAAGCGCTGAACGGTGAAGCACGGTAATATAACGTCACGGCCTCCAATATCTGCGGTCATTTCGGGAAGTTGTTGCCCCGTTATGCCGGGAGTCCTCCTTTTGCGACCGATCTACTTGCGAACTTCATTAAGCCCGCCGCGTTGAACAGCATCCTCGGGTTAGGTGGCCATTTTGGGATGGCTCCGGATTCCTATATAAATCCTCGCTCGTTGTTCGAGTAGAGGCACCTTCCTCACTATGGTCAAATTCTCAACTCGCAGCTTCTCTTGCCTCAAGCTCTTGCCATTTTTGCTGGTGTCTGTCCTGGTCCCTACGACTCTTGCGGCAAATGATTCTCTACCCGTTTATACGGTCAGTTCATGGCTAGGTTTGTTAAAGTTTAATACTTACTGTTAACACGTCAAGGATGGTGCCGGGCATCCAGTATCCTCTCCGTATGATTACCAGAGAGTTGGTACGCAGAGTAATTCCTTGCCATATTATTCATCTGAATCCGTTTTTTGGTGCCATATAGGGACGGTTCGTGCTACTATCCTCCTATTTGTCCACTATTCACTGGTCTGTCTGTAGAGGGGACCTCTGTTGCTTCAGGTGGGTTCACTATGCGAATAACAGGCCGAATAAAATAATAGTACCCCAGGATTTCCACCTCATTGATTTGCTCAGGTACAGTACCCATATATTCCTCATTGGGACCACCGTACTTACACTTCCTCTTCCTCGACAGCCATTTCGATCGTGAAAGGTTCATTTGTTCGCAAGATGCTCCTTCCACGTCACTGAATATTCTTCTTCAGGATTCCAGAGCGAGTGAGCCCATTTGATGCTCCTTCCACGGCCTATCGGGAACATCATTTTTCAGGTTGTACATGCCAAGGGCAGTGGGGCTCATGGCTATGTATGTCTCACGGAGCTCCCTTGTGTTCATTGACTTATTTGTACTTTTAACTTTAGTTCGAAGTCACTCGTGACATCTCCAATGTAATGCGGGTTGTTCTTGAGTTTATTTTTTTCAGCTCTGATCACTTACATAGATCACCATGGCGGCTCCCTTCGCCGAGGGAGTGGGCACGAAGGTCCCTCTGACCATGCGTTTTTCCACAGTAGCCGGGGAATCAGGGACTCCGGATACCAACCGCGATCCTCGAGGGTTGGTTCGATGTGCCAACTTCGATTTCTTTTTTTCTAACACTATGGTCAGTTTTGCTATTAAAATGCGCACTTCTCACGGAATTTGGGATTGGGGTGTGTTTTCTTCTCTATGATTTATCTGCGCTAAAGTTGATCAAGTTTTCAATAATACCCCTGTCTTTTTCCTACGCGACCCAACCAAGTGGGCAAATGTTTCAAGTTCAACAATTTTGTATTAATGTGTCGCTACAGGTTCCCACTTTTCATCCACAGGTAGAATTGCATTCGCCCCAACGTGATCCACTGTTCATTGACTCCCAGCCAGAAGCGAGATCCGCAGACCAACCTTCGCTCGCCTACCATCCAGTGGTAAGCCATCGCGTGTAATATGTATTTGGGTTTATTCAGACAAGGTTGTAGGGATTATTGGTCGCAGTAAGCAAGACGTACCCGTGGCTTACGTTTTCCTGATGCGGACAATCAGGAACCAAGAATCAGTCTACCAAGTAATGATTCTTTCTCTAACCGAGGAAGTAAGTAACTTAGATCATGTATCGCTACTTGTAATTGACCCTCCTTGATCGTAGCTCCCCGTTCTTGGGCTCAGGTTCGTCCACAATCGTTCACACTTGGGCTTTCTCACCTTCCGCTAGATGCACGGCTGGAGTGGCCACACCTACAAGTGGGTCAAGGCTGACGGAACCTGGCATTATGTCAAGATCAAGGTTATCTCGCAACAAGGCATAGATAATTTCAGTGCCGATGAAGCGAAGGTGTGTTGGAAATATAAGTATTTCCTAATTCCTTATACCAGTCTTTCAGGCAATGGCGGCAAATAATCCAGATTACAATACACAAGAACTCAGGCAGGTCATCTTTGTTAAGAGAGATAGAGAATTTGCTCATCAAATTCAGAGAGCGCATCGCTGCAGGAAACTTCCAACATGGCATGTGGCTATTCAGACTATGACCCGGAGGAGGGTCAGAAATACAAATATGATGTCGTGTGTCTTCTCTTTGATCATCGCTTTCCCTAACTTGAACTAACGTATAATCGAGAATGACCTGACGAAGGTGTGGCCGGAAGACGAATTTCCGTTACTCGAAATTGGGAAATTGTTTTGAACAAAAACCCCGAGAATTGGTGGCGTTTCGAAGTATGCAAATCATTCTGTTCTTATACTTCTATGGAAAGGTTCGCGGAGATTGAACAGCGTGAGTATGAACATTGGCTTCTGGATATTGTACTGACTGTTACAAGTGTCTTTCTCCCCTGGAAATATGATTCCCGGGTACGAGCCCACAATGGCGGCATCTGCAGATGACACTAATTTTATGATCTAGGCTGAGCCGTCGAACGATCCTGTTCTACAGGCTCGTCTTTTTTCGTAAGTAACGTGTAAAGCGGTGTTCGTAGCCATCTGAACGCACAGTCCAGGTACTCGGATACGGCCCGCCATCGCCTTGGGCCCAATCACTTGGAAATACTATCAATTGCCCCTTTGCAGTTGACAATTTCCAGCGTACGTATCGGCTTATAACTCATTATATTCCATCAACTTTCTAATCACAGGTGCTGGATGGATGCGCGTCGACGGAGGTGCGGGAACTCTACCCCCGTCAGCACCAAACTACCCATCTTCGTTCAACCACCCGTGAGATTCGCGCCACGCCCATATAATCTATCTGCTATCGCGGATCCCGTGGTGGTCCAGCAACTGTCCTATCGTCGTATCAGCTTGCTCTAGCGGATTCGACCAACCGAACGCTTTATACAACAAGGTACGATAATCAGTCTTGCATGATTATAAGAATTCATCGTCTTGTTCTGCTCAAGGAATTCACTGAGGTGGAGAGGCAGTCACTTGTGGCAAATGTTATTGCTGCTCTCAGTAATGTAACGGTCCCCGCAGTCAAACAGGTCACTCAAACTAGCCCATCTTTCTTTTTCATCATCTAACCCTCAATAGCGCTCTCTGAATATGTTTGCTTGCGTATGTGTCGAGTATTATCACACGCTCTTGGTACTCATTTATACGCAGGTTGACGCTAGTCTTGGAAAAGCTATTGGAGCTGGGATTGGCCTCAGTCCAGCCTGCGCTTTGAAACCTTAGGCGACAGGCGTGTTCCGAATACATTTCATTTAATTTTGAGATCTATGGGTTTCTTTCACGTACATCTCACTACCTAATATGTTACATCGAATCCGAGAACTAGTGATATAGATTGTTGATTAAGGTGACAAACCGAATGAGAAAGAAGTGGTCTATGCCGTCCTAGAGAAAAATGTGTGCCTCAATCCAAACCCATAGCCTGATTATCCCGAGCGCCGTCCTCTATTTGGCAGAGTCTGGTTTGCCATTGTTGGAGTTGGATCTCGCGTGGCGACGCGTTTGAGAGTCTTTCGTGGCATCAACGGGAAAACCAGAGAAACTTGCTCTGTGATGGAGCTTGTGAAAGAGCGGCTCTGATGGCAGGACGGGAGTTTTCAGTGGTTGCTGGGAGGAAAGATGACGACGGTGCTTGTGATTTGTCTGGTCGGCCACAGCTGCCTGGTTGGCGTTGCCGACGTCGGCGAATGGGCGACGCGTACCAAAGTCGAAGCTAGCTCGCTTGTGAGGTGGAACATAGGTTGCATATTTGGGGGCCGTGTGAAGCTCTGAGGGTGTTGTGGGCTTTGTGGCTTCACTCGGGGCATAAAGCCGGTAGGGTCAGCGATAGTCGGCGAGGTTATTGATGTATGAGGGGAAGTCTCTGTAGGTTCGGTTTGAAAGGAGTTATTTCGTGGGGTGCGCCAGTTCGAAGAGTCGGAAGGTTTCCGTTGCAATTTCCGGACACGAGTTGGGGGAAGCGGGTCCCTCCCTACATTGTCGACATTGTTGCTCGGAACTCGTTCAGATCGCGACCGGTGCATGCTCGTTACGAAGATGAAGACGACGAATAAAATGGCCAGTTGAAACATCACTGGAGGTGAAAGCAGGTAGGAACCGATTATCTGCGGTATGGTCATGGAATGCGGGAGATCGGATGAAGCGGGCGTTGAGGCCGGTGTCGAGCTGATTGTCTGGGTACGGTCACGGAAGGAAGAACAGGCGAAGCGAGCACTGATTCCAGAGTTTGACTCAGCGGAATAAGTTCGAGAGGGCAGATGGCCTGGATCGGCAAGTAGAGAATGCACGTCGGAATTGGGAGAGATATTTCGTGTTTCAAGGGAGTTGAGCTTTGGCTATAGGGCTCAAGCAAGGACATACTGAGCCCTCTGGTATGTTCCATCACTGAGAAACGAATCAGATCATCGAGAAGGAGGCAGCAGAGAAAAAAATACCTGCGTTTGCGACTGTGGTCGCTGTATATCTCCAAATGACCTGGCCAACTGCGCGGGTTAGCCCGCCTAGAACAAATTGAGGAACATAGTATCCTCTGAAAAGACGGACAACAGCGGCCATGGCTAAGCACTGAGAAGATGGAGGTCGATGAACAAGTTGAAGTTGAATGCAATCACCCGCCGAACAAATACGCACAATCCAACATTCGTACTTGATTCCAAATCTACTGCAATTGTACTACCATACAGTACTTAGGTTTGGGCTCGGCGATATCGCGTAGTGAAGAGGAGCATCCGGATCGTCCATGTCCCAGTCTCTACGCAAGCGCTTGTACACCTCCTTGAAACTGTCCACCGACCCTTTCTCGGGAACGAGGAGTAAGGTCACAGCGTCTTCAAGAGACTGAACTTCAACCCTGAATTTCGCAGCCTTCACCACACTCATGAGGCCGTGAGGATCTCTGCTTTCGTCCAGGCGACATTTCAACACCCCTAAACCTTCCGAGTCCTCCAGAACAACTCGCACGTCCATCCTCATCAGCAGCCTCCTGCATTCGTTCCGTGTGGTATAAACGTCACGCGTGGAAGATAAAGTGTAGGTGATAGGCTTGAAGCTGAAAACGTTCTCAAGCCAGGTTCGCTTAGGTGACAAGGACAGGGGCGAGGAGAGTGATGGAGACGGTAATGCGAAGGATGAGCCTGCGTCAGAGAACGCGGGAGAGGTTGGCGACGCCTTCCGTTTTTTGAGTTTTGATGAACGCAATCTTGGCGCTGGTTCGACGATCTGTACCTTCTTGGTGTCAGTTTGGGTGTTTCGTCCGTTGCTGCTTCTCATCGACGACTTTTTGACGATGTTTCTTGAACCAGGATCCACCAGACGAACGTTGACATTCTCTTTGTTACCGATTTCCGTGTCCACCGTGGGCCGAGGAGGGCACACCTTTCTCCGAACGCTAAGAGGCCTCGTACCAATCGAAGAAGCAGAACCATCCCCCTGGGGTCCACCAAAGTGTGAGGTGGCTGGAGTGGGCGGAGCGGCACCAGGAAGTGACATATCCCCGAAAACCTCTTTCAGAAGATTGGGATTTGGGGATCCAAATTGGCTGGGATCCATTCCAGTCCTCGCCTGCAGAGCATTGAGGTGGTTGACGATCTGGTGGAAGAAGGCTTGCATCTTATCATCCTTCAGGTCGGGCACGGCGAGGGGAGGAAGGCTCAATGGATCCATGATGGGTGTTGCTGGTGAACCGAGCTGGGGTGAGGGTGTGGCCGAACATAAATTGATTGCAGGCACCTGCACCCGTTCTGCAAGAGATTCATCAGAAGAGGAGTTGATTCTGGAACGAGCCGCTCTTCTAGGAGTCGGAGGCCATCACGAGGTGGGAGGGAAGAATGTGAAGGTCCTAGATCCATCTCTTGAGAAAGGCTCCTCGGCAAGGTTGCAGCGTTCGTCTTCTTTTTCCTGCGCCGAAGAATCGCGAGCTCCCGCTCCTCGTCATAATGTTCAAAATGCTTGTTGCGATATTCCACAAGGAGATGGTAGACTCCCTTTTGCCAATTCTGTTCGTCGTTCCGCAAGCTTTCTACAATTTCCGCATCCGGAACGCCATGCCACAACGTGCGCAGGTTTGCAAAAATGTCAGGGTCGATAGACGCCAGACTCCCTATAGGACGAGCAATGCGGTACAAATCCGGGATCGCAGAGTTGGTTGCTCGGGGCTTGATGGACGTATAGAAGGGATGCAGAAGGACATCTGCCATGGTTATCCGATCTTCTACATTCGCGGTGAGCATCTTCTTGATGAGATCCTGCGCTAGAGGGTCGATATCGT
Source organism: Mycena leptocephala (assembly GCA_029378395.1). Classification (NCBI taxonomy): domain Eukaryota; kingdom Fungi; phylum Basidiomycota; class Agaricomycetes; order Agaricales; family Mycenaceae; genus Mycena; species Mycena leptocephala. Next base: position 150,003 of record JARJLF010000636.1, read on the forward strand.
TGGGCATATCGAAAACTCCTTCTTTGACCTTTTCCAGCAAGACGCAAAGATCCTCGTCGTCAAAGGGCAATCTTCCCGCCAGCAGAGCATGCAGAATTACACCACAAGACCAGATATCAGCGGCCGAACCATTGTACGCCTTGGCACTGACAATTTCTGGGGCTGCGTAGTGGGGACTTCCGCACGAGGTGCTGAGCATTCCGTTGGCCTGCCATGCCGCCATCCCAAAGTCAGCGATTTTGACATTGAAATCCTCGTCAAGGAGAATGTTTTCCGGTTTGAGATCCCGATGGGCAATGTTGAATTGGTGGCAATAGTCGATAGCTGTAATGATCTGTTGGAAGTATCCCAGAGCTTCTTCGGTTGGTAGCCTTCCCTTTTTGCAGAGGTGCTCAAAGAGCTCGCCACCTTTGACGTACTCGAGGATGAGGTAGAGTTCGGTGGAAGTCTCCCAAACGTCATATAGCCGCATGATGTTCGGATGATCTATGAGTTTCATGACGACAATCTCGCGTTCCAGAGAGAGTTGGCTATGCTCCATGTCGTCAACCAGATGATTGAGAGACCTAGTCGAATCGAGGACGGTCTTTGAGACTATCTTGATCGCAGCATATTGACCAGTTTTGGAGTTTCGGGCAATACGAACGCGCCCTGTATAATTATAGAGTGAGCTCCGTCCATGGCGTCAATATGGGACACTGACCTGAGCTTCCTGTACCAATTGTTCTGCCAATCTTCCAGAGACCGATCCTCTTTGGGTCATCCGCGCCCACATTGCGTCGAGGAAGACGGGGAATATCGGGGGAAGACATGGCAGTAGGATCGAGAAAGCCGCGGAGGCTGACCGCGCATGAAAGAGTCAAGTCAATGTGTCTAGGAAGGCTGCAGCAAAACAAAGAACGCGCTTCCGTGGGAACGAGTCAAGCGGTGCCAAACTCAGGTCTCAACCGACATCAATAAGAGATTTCGGTGAACTATTCAAGCCATTTGCCTCCAAGATGCAGGCAACTCCAGCCCCATCTTCAGCACCGAACTCCCCTGGACCGCAGGAAGATGAGCCGACTAAATATCCAACAGCGCCACATAACACAGGGAGCGCTCCATTTGGCATCCTAGTCGCCCTCTTTGACAAACTTCAAAACGAACGAAAGCAAGATAGAAGGAAGAAGTTAATGAGCACCTGGTTCAACGTATGTTCCATTCGCGGGTGCGCCGCGCAACATTCACCTGAGGTCGACATATAGCACTGGAGAGATGAGAAAGGTCACGACCTATATCCAGTCTTACGGTTAATTCTCCCGCAGGCGAGTTCAGACGACGCTGAGATGACACTACCCAATTTGAGCGTGTATTCTGATCGTAGAAAGACCGCGAGCGTGCGGTGTACGGCTTGAAAGAGAAGAATCTGGCCAAGACCTACATCAAACTAATCCCTCTGGGAATGAGAGATCCAGACGCTATTCGTCTGCTGAACTGGAAGAAGCCAACAGAACACGATGTATGTTTTCTGGTTGCAGGCGCCGCCTTTGGAATTGAGCCCTGTTATCCTCAGAAAACCTCCGGCGACTTTCCGACTGTCCTTTTTGAGGTTGTGAGCAAACGCTCGTCGGTCATCGAGGGTTCTCTTTCTGTGGATGAACTTAACGATATACTTGACGAGTTGTCCAAAAACATGGGCAAGCAGTACGAACTTGACACCATTCAAGCGGAATATATTCCATTGCCCGTTAGAGATACACAGTCCAAGATTCTACAACGGGTTTATAACCGCACCACTCCTGAGGAACAGCGTTGGATCGTCCGTATCATTCTGAAGGGTTAGTTGACCCGTTCGTCCATAACAAACAACTGTACTAATCCTCTAAAGACATGGTCATTTCTGTGAAAGAAACAACGGTTTTCTCAGTTTTTCATCCGGACGCCCAGGATCTTTATAATACCTGCTCCGATCTGAAGAAAGTTGCATGGGAGCTTTGGGACCCTTCACACCGACTGCGAGCAGAGGTGCGTATGACTATTCCGATCCACAAGTCAGGCCAACGTTCCACAGGATAAAGCCGTGCAATTATGTTCTGCCTTCGCGCCGATGTTATGCAAGCGGCCCACAAAAACCATCGAAGGAACCGTTAAAGAAATGGGAGGAACTGAATTTATCATCGAAGAGAAGCTCGATGGTGAGCGGATGCAGTTACACAAGCGAGGAAACGAGTACTTCTACTGCTCGAGGTCTCTCTTGCCACCTGTTTCATATACTGCAGTCTCACTCTGATTTCATAGAAAGGGCAAGGATTACACATACTTGTACGGAAAGCATCTCGCCGTAGGGAGTTTGACCCCATATATCGACAAGGCGTTTGACTCTCGCGTTGAGGAGTGAGTATTATCCATCATATTCTCAGCTTACTGAACTCATACCAGCATCATTCTGGATGGAGAGATGTTGGTTTGGGATCCCGTTCGCAACGGAATCTCCCTTTCGGAACGCTTAAGACGGCAGCCCTTGGTGCGTCGACAATTCAGTTTCATTCCTTCCGCTAATTTTGTATTCGTCGCCCAGACAAGTCTAAAAAAGAGCACAATCCGCGGCCGTGCTGTGGTCCCCTGTTTCTTTTGTGCGGACAGGAAACTGATTGGATCCTAGTCAAAGTTTTCGATCTGCTGTACCTCAACGGCCAGTCTCTGATTGAGAAGTCCACTTCGACTCGTAAGAAGAACATGCGGGCGTGCTTGAAGGAGATCAAGGGACGGATTGAGTTTGCGACCGAGTATCGTGGCAAAACTGCGAAGGATGTGAGGTTGCGGATGGACGAAGTTATGGAGGCTAGAGGAGAAGGCCTGGTGATAAAACACCCGGCCTCCCAGTACGTGTTGAATGGCAGGAACATGGATTGGATAAAGGTTAAGCCTGAATACATGGTATGTACCATTTTCACCTCCACCGTACCCGTTAACAACGGCAAAGGACAACATGGGGGAGACAGTAGACGTTCTAGTTGTCGGTGAGTTGCTGAGATGCCGGTTTGATCGGAAATTCATCTTGTTGCAGCTGCGAATTATGGTAGTGGGTCTCGCGGTGGTGGTGTTTCCACCCTTATTTGTGCGGTCGTCGATGACCGGCACCCGGCGGATGATGACGAAGAACCCAAGTAAAACTCCACCTACATACACGCTTCTTTGCCTGTTTTGACTCTGCTTTAGATACAGCTCCTTCGTCCGCATTGGCTCCGGATTGTCGTTCGCTGACTACGTTTGGGTGCGCGATAAACCGTGGAAGACCTGGGATCCGAAACATCCTCCAGAATTTCTTCAAACTGCTAAAAAGTCACATGAAGACAAAGGCGACGTTTACCTTCTTCCAGAAGAGTGATTTTGTCATTGTATTTGTTTTGTCATTCTTACTTTCGAACAGCTCTTTCATTTTAAAGATAAAAGCCGCGGAGATTGTTACTTCAGGCACGTCGAGTTTCCTTGTCGTGATCTTTACAGGTCTGACTTCCCGTAGATCAATACCATATGGGATACACTATGCGGTTCCCGAGAGCGCTGTCTATACGGGATGATCTCAGCATTGCCGACTGCATGCCTGCTTCTGGTATGCGGTGGACTTCGTAATTCTTTGTGATTTCTTCCTGAAATGCTCCTCATTCAGCTATAATGGAAAGTCTGCGGACAGTCAAGAAGAGGAAAATGGAGAGTGATACAGGGTATTCCGTGCTCTTGGTAATCCCTATCGATGTTCTCTCATGCCATGATAGCACGACCAAGAAGAAACGAAAGATCACCGCAAAGAAGGTCTGCGACAATCGTGCTTCATACCGCTTGTTATTTATTCTATTAGCCGGAGGTTATTCCGGCCTTCATGGGGCAGAAGCTAAAGGGTGTCGACGTTGTATCAGACATCTTTGAAGGGACCACATTTGGTGATTTAATTAACCACGCCTCCGAGTTGGCCGCTAATTCGATCCGCCAGTGGTCATGGCCGACCCTACTTCGAAAACTCGGGAAGAAGACAAGAAAGAGCTTTCAACCTTGTTGGTCGAGATCTGCTTCTTCGTTTTCTTCTCTGACAAAACTTTTTGCAGAATCAAGGCTAATGGAGGAACTCTTGCAACGATCCCCAAACAGCAATCGCCAATCTTCTTGGTCTATGGTGGGACTAGAAAACGTTCGTGGCCATTCGTTGTGCCTATCACGACGCTGAGCGAAATTAGATCTTGAACTCCAAAACTACATCAAGAAGGATATATATGATGTCGTTAAACCTCATTGGATAAAGGACTCTATTGCTCTCGGTCAGCTGGCGCCCTTGCGCAAAAAGTAAGTTTTGTTGGTGTTTGGAATTTTTATATGTGATGGCGTTTTTAGATACTTTTTCCACGCTACATCTTCGCGTATCGATAGCGAGGAATATGATGATGGAGACGATGAAGATGATACTAAAATGGAAGATGCAGAAGCAGGACCCAGTACATCGAAAACCGAGCATGACGAAGACGTTATTCAACCCAAAGCCGAGGAGGTGGATCCAGCTCTCGCAGACTGGTTCAAAGTCGAAGAGGACGAGAAGAAGTTCATTCCAGGTGGAATAGACGATGACTCGGAGACGGAGAATGATTCAGACAACGCGGACGTTACCAAGGAGGAACCGGATGACGATTTAGATGACTGGCTCAAGGTCAAACCTGCATCTAAACCAATCGAATCCCACGAGGACCAGCCAGACGTTAGTTTTATCCTATTTGGCAAAGTTTTTCCACCGACGTTTCTGCAGGAAGAAGCCGTGGAAGATACCAAGATGGGGGAGGACGAGGATGCCATGGAATATGACCAGGACCTCATATTCAAGCACTTGTTTGTTGTGCCTTTTTCTCCCATCAACTTGACTTGAGAAATTATTTTAGGTGCTTCTATCTCGATTCGCCTAAGAATGCGCGCAAGAATGGAATGAGCGTCAAAGCCAAACAAGAGGATGCTGTAGACCAAAGGCAAGATATTCGTTCTCTTTCTGCTCAATAGCTGATGTGGCCTAGCTTTGTCGATTTGGCCAAACTCATTGCGGACAATGGAGGCAAAGTCGTCGACCTCGACGAATCAAAACTTACCCACGTAGTTATTGATAAGCGGGATGACAGTCGTCGGGTAGAACTCATGAAGCGGACGTCCAAGTGCGTATCCGCTGATTTTGAGCGACAAATGACTGACGGAACATAAAGACCCAAACGACGGCATCTAGTCATCGCCGAATTTATACAGGCGTGCTTGGATGAAGGGACGCTACTCGACGAGGATGGTGAGTGACAGAGTTGTTTGTGGAATATGTCCTGTGACGACTTGAGCAGAATTCAACCCCTAAGTTTGCGGATCATGGACGGCCGGAGAATGCCGCAGACGATGATGTCGGAGTTTTTACTGTAGATACCCAATTGGGCTGAGTTGTCACAATTGTGACACCCTACTCTTGTACTTAGTCGACCCCGAGAGTGCCTCTGTCGACCGCTTTATTTTCTTTCTTGTCGCTTTTCGCGTCGTTCTCGTCCTAGAACGACCCAGTCGTTTTTCTTACTCGCTGGCGTTGTCAGACAGGAACTTGGACCTCCTGGCACCCTCGACACGTCCCATCCTATGGCCAACCCAGAGACTTCCCCCATTTCCCAGCTTTTAAATTCGCTGGGAATTACCCGCGAAGATCTCAACAGGCGCAGTGACCAAATGCGTCAGTTTTTGACAGCGGAGAGCGCGACCTCTTCACGCGTCTCCAGCCAACTACCCCCTCGGCCGCAGAGTCCCGCTCACTCTCTCGCGCAAGCAGCTCAACTGCCCCTTTTACGCGCCAGCTTTCCCGTGGGGGTTCCATTTCCACACGCGACGCGTCTCCTACCCCTGACCCCACCGCCGTCAAGCCTGAACCCGAGGAGGAGTCCCTTCCTCCCGGGCCCCGTCAGTTCGACAGCATGGAGATGGTCCTCGAGCGCCAGCGCCTGAACCGCAGGCAGAAGCGGACCAAGAAGCGCGACCAGGATGCTCCCACCTGGACAACGTTGCCACAGGTCGACTCTCCTGACGCGTCGCCTTCCCGCGCTGGGCCAGCATCGTCTGCTAATCCAGACGGCGACTCACGCGACATGGGCATACCGTCTAACAGTTCA
>JARJLF010000637.1:0-155671 GCA_029378395.1 Mycena leptocephala
ACCTACCTACCCTACCACCAAAGAACCCTTGTATATTTGCAGCGGGATGTTTCGTCCTGGGGGACGAGGTTGTCTGTTCCGCTGAGAAATGGGGGCAGCCAAGACGGTGAGAGGAAAACTTCACCCTGCTTGGTAATCGTAGCGTAACAGCGTTTCAACCGGTTTTGAACCTCCTGATGAATGGGGATGCATTTGCTGACGAAGAGACCCAGATCTGCCGGTGTAATGCTCTTTACATTATCTGTACAACCTGTACGCAAATGATTGCTCACATACCTCCGTTGCATGTTCAACTGGTATTGCACATGATTTTTGACGAAAAAACCATTTATAGTTCGGAGATGTAGCAGTGGGATGAGCTCTGGCGTAGTCCTCTGCCCAATCCGCCGCCGTCATATATGTACTCCGGCCTCGCCCCGAATGAGGACGCGCCAGATAACTGGGCAACTACCTGGCTTGCGGAGGTTGCTGAGCGTATGGGCCAAGGCTTCCTTGCGCAGCGTCATATTAAGTCATCCCATCTCAACATCGATCACTATAGCGACTGTTATAGACGACATGGCGACTATCAGAGTTTGACAAACAGCTTGTGACCTTGTACAAGGCCAAACATTAATAACATTTGGAGCTTTGGCAAAGGCTTAATATTTAAGGCATAAATTAAAGCTTAGGCTTAATTAAGCCTTAACCTTTAACTGCAACACTTCACTGGTTCGTAAAAAATGCTCGAAAATTCGCTAGACAATCGGGGAAAAGACCTCTCGCATTTTACGAACATTCGGAACCAGAACCCAACTATTTCAATGATTTTCCAGCCCTTGGTCATCTGTAGACCCTCGAAATCCTACGTGCTGCCGGGCTTTTGATATTTTCTTGACGCTGAAAAGCAAATGTTAAGAAAATGTCCAGGCAAATCCAACACAAACCCTAATATTGTCCGGAGGTGCTTGAACTTACATCCAACAAAATTGCACCGTTCTGAGGCGGTGTCGAATTTTTTGTGCAAACTTGCGACGCCTGTCGAAATGTCGAATTGGTTCAACTGGGTCACGCGTCACACCCAGTGTCAATTTGAACGAAAAGGTACAGTATGTAGTCAGAGCCAAACCCAGGTTAATTCTTATATTAAATTCTTATATAGACTAGCAGTATGCCCGTGCTACGCCACGGAAAGTTTACAACCACAACAAGCAACTCCGAATTTTCAATGTTCAAAGTAACACTGAAGACACCGCTCGTCGTCAACCTTCGGTTGACTCCTCGCGGCCTCATGAGCAGTTTAAATTGCCCGTACTACGCTATGCAAGATTATCTTTGTTCTCGTGGGGGAGCTCAGTCCAGCTACCGGGCTAGACTTCATATTGTCTTCCCACAACATCTTATGGTATTTAGCTCCCGAGAAGAAATTTCATGTGAAACTCACAAAAGCCGTCAAGGTTTGCGATTTTATTTCCGATATTCCGGAGGACGGATTCAGGTCAGGCTAGGGAATCAGCCTCATCGTGACCGTAACCCCGGGCGATTTGGGCAACGCAACCACCCTCGCCGTGACCGTGACGATTGTTACATACAAGTACTTGCAGTGGTCATTCTTCGCCCTATGTTCAACAACAGTGGTCAAGTCTAAGCTGGTATGCTACTTCATAGAGCAGAAGAAAATTGACTGACGGAATGAATGGAACTCGAATCTGATGCCAAGTCCCATGAGCAAAAATAAAATAAAACCATCTCAGGGAGGAAGGATCGAGAATAATGCCATCAGCAAAATTATGACTTTCAGAACAGCAACCATTGCCGTGAAGATCGCCCGCAACAAGGCCCACAAGGCTTTCATGCTCAACTAAACAGCGGAATTTCAAGCAAGACTGTCAATTCAGATTTTGTCCCCGTGCTGTTCTCATTATGTAAGCCACAAGGGTTTCATGCTTAACCAAACAGGTGCAATCGCATCGACACAGCACCGGGGTGTGTATCCAAGCCGCCCCGAGCGGCAATTCCCGATCACGCCTAAGCACAATACCAAAGGCGTAAGCAAGCGCGGAAGCTCATTGAGGGCGACGGCCCAGCAGGGTTTCATGCTTAACTATGGGCGCATTCGTAGACTGAGAACGGACATTGGAGTGTCGGGCCCGCGTGGGGCGCGCAGGATGGGGGATGCTAGCGGGGAAATCAGGTTCCGGCTCATTATCCTCGTTATTATGTGCGGGCACTCGCCGCGGGCGCTTTCCAGCTGTGGGGGCATCTTGTGCGCCGGAGTCCACAGATTTGGCCCGCGGGCGAGATCGAGCGGATGCCCGAGGAGGTGCGCGGGTGTCGGGGAATGAGAAATCCGATCCGTCCTCGCCCTCGGTCTCTTCTTCGTCGGTTGTATTGCGGATTTCCTCTGCCTTCCGCTTTGCAGCTCGTTTCTGCCGTGAAGCATGATTTCGGGCTTCTCGGGCGACCTCACGTTCTGCTCGAATGTTGGATTGAATCTTCAGGATGACCCGATGTAGAGCTGCCGCATGAGTATCCCGATGCCGCCACGTCTGGACGATCTCGTCCATATCCGAGAGCGAGGAAATCCAGAGCAATTTATCCAGAAGGGCGGATTGGAAAGTGGAGGAAAGGAACATGGTGCGGGGATACTCTAGAAATTTTCCTTTTCGATTTTCTTCGAGACGGATCGAGTCTCTGAATTTCTTCAGTGAAATCGTGGCAGCGTCGCGCTCCTTTTTTGTCAGTTTCAGTTTCCCACAACCAGTGGAACGAGTTTTCGAGGGGGGTATGCGGGGGTGGAAAGCGGAGCAGGGAATTGGAGAGTTTTGCTAGAGCGTGACGAGCAAAGAATGCATGGTAAAGCTCGGTTGGCTGCGATGCTGTCCAGAGTGGACGTGTTGAGAGGGGGATTCTGATAGTATCTGTTGAGGAAAGCGACATAACAGTGTGATTATGTGATAAACTGTGCCTTGAAGACGTCCATCCCTTCCGGGTTTCTTTGTTTCCGGCTACCCCTTCCCTTCGTGGGTCGCAGAAGGCGGTTTTGAGAGCGCTAGGATTTTGGGGTGAGAATGAATCTTTGTTGAAGAGCAAACAATGAACTTACAATTCAAGGTTTTCTGAGCAAGTGCGATAGTGCTCTTCTGAATAAGGACTACTCCCCGTGCATGAGTATCTTCGTCCCGTCCAACGCGACCCAACTTTTGCACCAGTAGATGAACAGAGCCAGAAAATCCGATCAAGACGCTGTCGAGGAGGGCCTTGGCGTTGATACCATTTGCGAACGCAACGATGGCGAGGATTATTTGGCTTTGTGGATCATTCTCGATGAGCCGAATCGTTTCCTCGTTATATTCGGGCGAACAAAGACTGGTGTGCATGTGCGCGCGACGCATTTTGTCGGCTGATGCGGACTGTAAGCACCAGATGTATACATAGCATCGGAAGAGCATGTCGAGTGAGTCGAAATGGAAAATGACCTTGCGGCCACTGCGAATGAAGGGTAGAATATCGGGAAAATCGTATCCCGCAAGTCCATGCGTCAGTGTTTGCATGATGAACTGTGTATTCGGTCGCTCGTTCGTCCGGCAGATCAAATGGAACTGTCCGTCAAAAAGTCCGAGGCTCTGGCAAACTGCTGCAGTATCCTTGCCCGGTGCGAGGGTGGCCGTAAGACCGACAATGGAAATGTTTGGTGGAATGCGGCCACGGACAAAAAGACCGATAGTCGTGAAATCGACACGGAAATCTACGCCCCATAATTTTATCAGATGGACTTCATCGACCACCGAATAAATGATGTTAGCTCGAAATATCGGCGACTCCGACACCTCACGCCACTCCTTCGTCTTGAGGTGTTCAGGATCGACGCATACGACTTGCCACTTGTCGCAGGTCTTGATCTCGTCTGCAAGGCTTACCCCACGTTGACGCGCATCCGCCAATGATTCACGAGAATAAGCAAAGGCAGAAATGTTGAGTCTAGTCAATTGCAAGACCTTGGTAACTCCGGTTGGAGAGCCCGCACTTCAGGGGGGAGCTACACTCACGATGTTGGTGGCTAAACCCTTCATCGGGGTGACAACCATGCCCACCGGATTCAAGCGCGTCGGCAGCTCAGCAGGATATAGCGCAGGGCTTTTGTTGTATTCTTTTAGTACTAGAATGGGGACGGAGAACGCGGCTGATTTTCCATCGCCGGTCGCAGTGCAACAGAGGATATCGTCGCCATCGAGTATTGCGGAAACGAGATCTTATTGACACCACAGAGACCATCTTTCCATGCGGGTATCAGCTTCTTGACAATGTTCTGGATGGTTTCGCGGCCTATCTGGGCCTGCCATCGAGGCTTGCGAGCCATGGAGTTGTTCGAAAGTGGTGGTAGGGCGTCCAGCGCGTCGTGAACGCGTCGAGGAGGAGATGACGCGTACACCGGCAACGGGCAGCCATGTGGCTCAGAGCTGGAAGAAAACTGTCACATACATGCAGCTGTCAGCTGGAACCAGCCTGCTGAAGGCTGGCCACCAGCCCATTTCCGAATAGGTCCACACTGGAGCCAGCTTCATGTGGCGGCCAGCTGCGTATCGACATTGCTGCCATCTGGACTGTCATCCATCTATGACTGGTTTGCGAACAATTGAATACGTTTCCCAATGAATGGCGAAAATAATGTATTGGTTGTAAATATTCCACATAGACATGCTACACCCCGCAATGCTACCAGACATGTCGACGGGCTCTGTGTGCCATCGCGACATACACCAACACTTCAGCTTCATCCATCACGTTCGAACGCAGCATGGCGGGTGATTCTTCGACCAGTTGATCATCTACGTTGTGTATTCTGAACACTAAGAAAAGATATCCGCTAATATTGATCGGAGTTGCTGGCAACTATCTTGTGTGAAAAACGGAAATTAGAGGTGAGAAAGCCTTCTTATGTTGGCGGCGGGTAAGTTTCGGTGGGCCTGCAATGGACTGGGGTTGTCGCTACGGTGTTTGCGGAGTTGCTGGGCTGAGCACTTCAATTTGTTTGCGAAGCTTGGTGATCTGGAGCTTGTCGTCCTTAGCTTGCGCACGCAATTTCATGGTCTCTCGGCCAGTAATGCTTTTGAGACTGAGCTGTTTCTCTCTGTTTCGTTCCTGCCTTTGAGACTGGTTTTTGAACCGTGATTGGAGCGAATTATTCGGGTTTTCAAGAACACCCGAAGTCATTGTCGCTCTAACGACCCGCACAGTATCACTGTCGAGTTTCTTCGCTCTATTCCTCTATGGTCAATATAAAGGCAAGGCTGAGCTCAGATGACCTTTGCAAGACTTTGTTCCGATTTTGAGCCAGTTGGACCTTTGAGCGAGTCTTGACTAGGCTCGTGACCAGCCTGCCTACGGGATGCCAACCAAATGTGGCGGGCACGGTTGCCGTAGGCAGGCTGGGACATCTCGGAGCGGTCCAAAGAGCTGGGCCTGAGTTTGAAATTAAATGGTTTCCCACGCTAACTTTCGCTTGTACTTACCTGATGACGCAATGACTTCGGCAATCCTGAAGCGAGTTCCCACGCTTAGTTGCCTTCAAAACTCCCTTCAAATCTATGGGATTTCAGGGAGCATGAATACAATTTTGAGGACACAGAACTGAAGAGATAAATTTATGGTTTGTTTACAGAGCTTGAAACAAAAGAATTGCTTCAAAATTGAATCAGGAATAGATAATCTTTTAAACAGCCCCTTAAATTTCAAACTCCGGCCCAGCCCTTTCGACGGCTCCGAGATGTCCCAGCCTGCCTATGGCAACCATGCCCGCCACATTTGGTTGGAATCCCGTAGGCAGGCTGGTCACGAGCCTAAGTCTTGACACTGGATATTTTCAATGATAGAGCTGCAAATCGGAAGGAAGGATTGAAATACGGGGCGGAGTCACGTCCACAAAGACACAACAAACAGCACCTAGCTCCGGGTCAACTCAGTGGGTAACACGTCTCTGCATGTCGTTTGAGCAATTTGAATTCAAGATCGCGAGCATACATACACTCGACTACGTTGTAGCTACTCAAAAGACGACGGGTGAATAAGAAAAATGATTATATTGCACGATCATAAGAAACTAAGTCAAAGCCATTTAAGCCGTGTTAGTAAATCCCAGGGCGAACCCAAAGATCGCAAGCCCCAGCCCCGCGACAAGGGGACGGCAGGTCGGCGAACCTCGCTGAGGGTCTATACATGCACTACGTCCCTACATACCGCTCGACCCTTTCTCGCCACCCGCCTTCCTGTGTATCCGCCATCCCCCGCCAGCGCAACTAGGACGAGCGTGGGCCAACGAAGGAAACGATCTCGAGCCTGCAAGTGATGCGAGGGGACGCCTGGGAGTTAGAGAGCGCACAGGATAGAGAAATAGAGATGGCGCAGAAGACAGAGGCTATCGCCCCGCGCCAGAGCAATGCGGACCAGAGTTGCTGTCAGCGCTAGAGGTGGTTTGCAATTCGGAATGAGAGGTACATGATGAAGAAACAGTCTCGAGAAGAAATATGAGTGTTGACAGTTTTCTTGTGTGATCGACACTCCGCCGATCGACCGATCGCTTGTGCGGATAAATTGTATTCTGTCGCAATGCGCGACTGATTCTCACGCAGTGCACCGGGAAGGGATAAAATATGCGCACAGCCAGAAAATTAAAAAAGATATTTCAGGCGCTTTCGGCCTGTAGTGGTCGCAACTTTCATCTCCAAGTTTAAATTTTCGATCTTAAACTTAGAGATAAAAGTTGCGACCACTACAGGCCGAAAGCGCCTTTGAAACGCCTTCGAACGCGCCATAAACCAAGCGAATCGCACAATAATTGAGCTCACAATGAGTGCAACAAGAGGGAAGTATTTGTTTGCTTTCTTATTTATAAAATGATTGAAGTGTCATTACTTTTGCAAACAGCTGTAAAAAACCGGTTGAAAACATTTTAAACGGTTATTTTGCAGAGCCCACGACCAGGACGAAATCTGTACCGGTGAACATGAGTTTTTACATACTTCCTTGCAGAACAGAAATACCTACCTCTCCGCCGTCCGAATTAGAGGGTCAGGACGGCGCAAAGGCGACAAGGAAGTGATAGTCAGGAGCAAGTGCAGTAAGTGTGATAAGATAGCCGAATAGCTTCCGAACTTCCGCACTTCTCCCACCGAGCTCATTGTCAACGTCGAAAGAAACTGCTCGTTCCAGTGGTTTGTTGCCTATTGCGCCACATCAACTTCCTATCCTGCTGCTGATAAGAGCAAAATTGTAGACACTATGGCTTAGTGGTAGAGCATGCGATTGCAACTGCTATGTTATTATCGCGAGATCATGGGTTCGACCCCCAGTAGTGTTTTTTGTCATGTTAGCGTTATCTTTTGAACTGTTCCCACGTCGCGGAAGATCAGATCACAAACGTAACGTAACGTAACGTCGTACAAGCTCTCTTCGTCCCATCACCTTACCTCATGCACGCGCCAGCCTTCAAATGGGGCGACGGGGCAACGCGGCGTGCGCGATGGGCCAAACGTCTCGCTAAAGGCTTCTTCCCCGCGCACCTCGCAATAGTGGCGGACGACCTTATCGTCCCCGCCTTGTTTGCCCAAGTCTCGAAGAAAACCGCCAGCAACGTCCACACAGTTGCCCATCTTTCGGAAACACCTGTCATACAGGACATTAGACATGTCCAACAGCTCCGCAGTCTCTTCAAGCAGCACCAGGAGCAGCTGCTCGCCGTGGACCAAACGTACGACGGCCTGAAGAAGAAAACTACCGCCCTTTTTGATGAAATGTGGCTCACAATGAACCTCCCAGCCGAATCGTACCACGCTCTGCTCTGGTACATCTTTTTTCTCTGCTTCAATTTAACCAGCCAACGCCTGCAATCAGGGCTCTCCGCGCATACACTGTACTTCTGGCGCCATGGTCCCCAGTCCAATTACGTGTATTGCGCATGGGACCGTTGCACACCAAAGGTTTTGCTATATTCGCCAGTCGCGACCTCAAGGCGAACGAATTCATTTATGAACTATCTGGACTCATGTCCATCGACTTTGTGGCGGACCACACCAACCTTTCCGTTGTCACCTACCCCGGGGAATCCACCAAACACATCCTCTTCGGACCCATACGTCTGATCAACCATGATTGTCGCCCTAACGTTGAGGTAATGTTCCTCTCAGACTTTTCTTGCACGTTGCTCATTCTTTGAGTGCAGTTTGTGCATGTTACCGACACGTACGCAATGACGATCCAGACCAACCGCGCCATCTCTCAGGGCGAGCAATTATTCATCGACTACGGTCGTGAATACTGGGAAGATATGCAGAGCCCGGTCAAATGTCCGTGTGCAAGTTGCAACCCCAACCCACCCTGGGGAGAAAGACGCATCCCCGATTCAAATCCCGATGAGCGCCGAGAAGCTAAACGTCTCAAAGCGCAAGTACGCAGAGCGCACAAGGACAAGAGCAAAACGGCACACAAGTGGGTGTCTTTTTTTTGCGCTTCTCCTCGCTCTAATATGTATTAGCAGCATTCATGGGGCGTCGACTAGCAGCAGCAAGAAGAAAAAGAAAAATGGGGAGGAGAAGCACGATGCGAATGATACAGCTGACCGGCGCCGCGAGGTCGACGAGCTCTTGTAGACAGCTAGCTTGATGTATTTTATATATTTCTCCTTGATGGTGGCGGGGCGGATGTGATTCGCGAAAATATTTTATCATCGTCGTCGTTGTTTCGTTTACTAAGGGTGCATACGTACAAAATTACAGAGCACTGTGTCTAAGCGGTATATAATAGATAGAAAATGTAAGGGAAAGAAGGGTAGGAAAAGAAATATGTACGCGTGAACTTTTGGTCCGGGGCTCGGAACAAGGACCGCGACGCACGATTAAAGGTGTGCGCCGCGGGGGTCGGTGTAAGGTATAGTAGTATGTAAAATAAATCGAAAGGAAAGATGGGGTACGCATGTATATAATAAATGAAGCTGGCAGCGAGATGAATAAGGATAGAAGGCGGCGAGGACGGAAACGGGCGGGAGGGGGAGACGAAAAAAAAAGAGAGAAATCCAGCCAGTGTCCTTCCACATTTAAAGAAAAGACGTATCTGTTCCCGTTCCGTTTCCAATCCGGTGCGTGTGTGGGGCGTGCGTTCCATAGGTGTGTGTGTGCGTGCGTGCGTGCGTGAATGCGTAGGAGTAGTAGTAGTATGCGTACTAACGGAAGATCGACTCGGCGCCTCCACCATGAAACGTCGTCACGTTGTCCGTGCGTTGCCGCTTCTTCGGCGTTGCTTTACTGGGCTCTGGCGGTTCTACGGGGGGTGCGGGATGCGGCTCGGGCGCGGGCTGCTCGCTGGCGGCGGCGGCGGCGGTCGTAGCCTAGTCTGCGGCCTGCTTGACGTGTACGGTGTGGAACGCGTTGAACGTCGCGACGCGTGTGCGTGGCGGCGACATCGGGACGGCGAGCGGCATCGTCCCCACGCGCGGCGTCGGCAGGTCGTCCGTATGCGACGACGGCGTCGACGGGAACGTGAGGTCCGTGTACGGCTCGCGCGGGCTGAGGGGGAGCAACTCGGTAGAGTTGCCTGGGCGCGCAAACGTCAGCACGGACGGTCCATCTCGGCCTCAGTGGGGCTGTTGGTCGTGAGCAGGCCCATGACGGGGAGCGTGACGGTGTTCTTGAACACGGGCTGCGCGTTCTGGATCTGCAGGCAGCGCGGGCTCCCCAGCTCGTCGGCGAGCGCACCCGCGGACCCGCCGCTGTGCGTCGTGATGCGCGACGGCGGGTCAGTGATGGACGTCGAGCCCGAGTCGCGATCGGTGTAGCTGAGGATGGACGTCGTCTCGGACGAGTTGCACGTGCTCGCTGGGTCGTCGAGGTGCGGCGAGCTCGTGCTGGCTGCACGCGCGCGCACGGCCCGCGGCGGGTCGAGGACCGAGCCGGCGGGCATGGTCGCGCCGCGCTTGGGCTTGTGCTCGGGCTTGCGGACGCGCGGCGGGGTCCGAGACAATGTCGACGGTGGCAATGATGTTGGGGTGCTTGAGCGTCGAGCCGACGCAAAACTCGGCGGTGACCTTTTTCAGGATCTGTGGCGAGTCGTCAGCGCAAGCACGGGGGAGAGAAGGAGGAAGAGCACCATCTCCTTGTTCCACCCCGGCACGCATACTCAAGAACAGCGAGTATATCGGCACCGTCAAGAACGCTGTCGCGGAAAAGAAGCAATCAGTGTTGCGTTCCGCAGCGCAACGAAGGAAAGCGCAATACTCACCCCAATACAAGCTCTTCGTCCGCGGCCACCACGGCCCGTTCGCATCGTGGCTCACGCTGCACGCATAGTGTGTACTCCCGATAATCGTCTACGACGTGATCTTCTCGTACGCCTCCGCGCCGATCGCCAGCCCGAACCCGATGAAGAGCAAGTACACGACCCCGCAGTAGGCGGAACTATCCCCCTCGAGCCGCCTATCAAGCCGTTATCGTCATAGCACGGGCGGTGTAGGTTCCAAAACTAACCTGGTTTGTAGAATGCTTCCGTTGGAGGCAGGACGAGGTCAACTTGCGTCGGAGCGCGCGGTTCATCGGGAGACCTTGGGCTTCCATTTACAAAGGCGCGGATGGAGGTGGTCCCGTCGGCATCCGAAGACTCATATGTCCCAGTTTCTTCCATCTGCTCGTCGAAGTGGAGAAAGATCGGGGCAGAGGGGGTACTTGATGTTCTCGGAGGTGTTGAGGGAGGTGACGAGAAAGCAAGGGCTGTGGTGATCTAGTAGTGAGTATAAGTCCTCGAGAGCCTTCCGCAAAACCGCGTTCTGGATCAGAAGGAGGTCGGCAGGGCTGCCTTCCTTCACCTGGAGCAAGGAAAGCTCGGAAGGGAAGGTGGACTGCATCCAGGTCCGAAAGTCGGTGTCGCAGAATGCTGGGAGACGGAAGAGGGCAGATTTCGGACATTTTTGGAATATTGCGGCCCCGCACTAGAGGCACGTCAAACAGAGGTTTCCGTGCAAGAGAGCCTTAAAACTTACCTGAAATGTATAAGGGCGCAGGTCTATTACCATCTGCCAGTAGTTGAAAGCTCCAGAGAGATTCGCTCGATCTGTAAAATAAATCAGCAATGAGTTCGGAGCAGTGACGGTTATCACACGAACTTGCGATCTCATCCCGGATGCTCTCAGCCTTCGGGCAAATGAGCTCAAGGAATTGCTGCGGGACATGGACCCGTGTCCATACGGGATCGTACGTCTCTTCGACCTTGAACCTTGCAGCTCCGAGAATTGCCTGTGCAGAGGTAAGTACCAATTCAGCGAGACAAAAATGCTTTACCTTCTTGGGAAGCGCCGGTGCATGCGTATCGAAATATGTCGCACCACGTACCCAGCCAAGCTTCGATGTATCAGCCTTATCGACGCTATCGAACCTGATTAGATGGAATCGAGTCTGAAGAGGTGCCACGTACCCCATTTTCTCTTGCTTATACCCCAAGAGATGGCGGGGGAGATGGGCCTTCATGTGCGAACTAAAGCCTGCACATACAAACGCTCTGCAGTACAAATTGTACAAGTTCTGCTCGTTGTATGGCGTGTTCGGCGACTTGGGGCCGTGGAGGACTCGGATCTGACGGTGAATTAGGCGCGAATGAGGACCAGCTGAGAATCCACTCACTTGGCGCTAGCTCTTATTGACAGACCAGTCAATTTTGAGCTTCGACGCTACATCCATCACATCGTGGATGTAATGGTGGTAGAACGCAAATGCCCCAAGGGGACAGACCTCCGGATTTTTATTGGTGACAAATGCCGAATAGGATTGATAACCTAAGATGGTATCAGGACAGTACACATAGGGTGAGTGAGGCAAAAACAGACCGTACGCATTCCGCGCTTGCCGGCTTTCTCCTCGCCCTGCAGACCAAGAACAGTGAAGACCGAAGTACGGCCATCCAGATGCGTCATTCCATAAGGCTGCAGTTCGGCGAGCTTGAGGGGCCGGAAATCATCGCCGCGGTTGCTGAGCGCTCCATGCGAGATGACCAAACACCACAAGACGCACTGTAAACCCGTGAGCATGTTATTACTTCTAAACAATAATTGGGCTTACACTGGCGATGGGCTAAAAACAGTAACCGATTTGCTGGAGTTGTTCGTCGGTGACCTCAGCTAGCAAAGTATTGGCTCGGATGTCTAGTGCATCGTGGGCTTCGTCGAGCCCGCTGTTATATGAATAAGCAAGAAGCAAGAAAACTCAAAGCAAAAAAATGCACTCACTTCCGCACATGCTGCAGCGCCTCATCCATCCGATTTTTGAGGGCTTCCCACACAATGAACGTTGTTGCGGGTCGGCGCTGAGCTAGGCCCGGGTCAGCCGCATCTTGTGGCTTGCGTATGCGGAGGACCCCAAAGAACAATTTCTTGAGCTGCGACTAGATGCCGAATGAGACTGCAAGAAAAATTTAAAAGAAAACACGTACCGCCCCAAGCCGCGAACCTGGAATAGGCACTCCCCGCCGCGTCTTCTTCTCGTGCTCCGCAGAATACTCAATGTAATGGAGGATCGCGTGCTCGTCGATGATCTTGTCCTTTATCTCACCCTGCTTGAGCGCCATGGTTTGCCATTCCTGCATCAAGATTCCCGTGAGTGCTCGGCGAATATGAGTAGGAAACGAACTCACATTGAAGTCCTTTACCACGGCCTTCTGCGTTCTAATCCCGCCAATGCGCCGGTTCCCTTCAGCACGACGCACAGCTTGTACGCGAGTTGTCTGCTTGAATGCCGTATGTGCTGCCTCTTCGTCACCCGCAGCCGCTTCCTCATCGTCGCTCGCAGCCACTTCCTCATCCTCATCGTCGCCCCCACCCTCGTCGTCTTCATCATCGTAGCCGAGAAGCTCTTCGGCATTGGCTCCTTCCACACCATATTGCTTAATCCAGTTCATCGGCGTCGCCATCTTCTTCTTCCTCGTGTTCCTCCTCATCTTCCTCGTCAGATGAAATGCGCTGGATGCGCACGCGGGACGGACGCCGTAGTGGGCTGGAGGCGAGGATAGAAAGTTCACAGAGCGCGAGGGACCTGCTATGGGCGCATCTGGGATGGAGGTCGAGGAGCGAGAGGGACGCGAGGGAGCAGACACCGAAGTGCGAGGTCTGGACTGCGGTGGAGCAACCTCGTTCGATGCCTGCCTTCGGCGTTGCGTACGCTTTCCACTGCCATGGACTAAGCTAGGGACGCCTGTGGTGTCCTGCGACGACTGAGAGTGTCTTGATGTGTCGGTAGAGGTCGCGACATGGAATAGTTCCACGGAACTCTCCGCGGGCAGTGGAAGACACAGTGGGCAGGATTCCGCGCGGCGGTGCAAAGTGCAGCGGCTCAGCAAAATTCAGGGTGTTGTCTGGATGCTGGCGAGACGGCACGGATGTAGCATGAGTCTGAGACGTGCGGTCGGGCGGCTGGATGCTTGCGTGAACCTCGAAATGAATGAGGTTAGAATCTGCGCACAAAAGAGAAGGTCACGACACACCAATACTTTGCGAGCTCGTTGCGAAGCATCTCAAGGGTCGCAGTCTTTGGTACTTTGATAGAAAGCTTGCTGCATGGTTCAGAAAGAGGGGCCTTGCGCGTTACAAGCATTCTATAAAATGAATTAGAAAGCGAGGCAGCGTGGAGGTAAGGTGAAATACTTACAGCCGCTGCTCGTACTCCGCGCGTGACTCGTTGGCATCGCGTCGAGGCGCGTAGGTAGAGGCAGACGATGATTCTATGTCTTCTTTGCTGAACCTATGAGTTCGTGGAGCTGGCGGTGGACGCGGTGGACGCGGCGAGGTAGCGGTACTTAAAGAGGCAATAGCCCCATCGGTCGTGGGACCTAGCCTGTCGTTCTCGCTCGCTTCTTCGAGAAGCGCCGGATCAATGACAGACTCGGAGACGTCCATTGGGCGAGGTACGCAGGCAAGGTTGGATGAGGGTAGCGCAAAGGATTATAAAAGAAATATAGCACTGGTATGGAAAGAGGCAGGAATCAAATATGGAAATACCCCTATGCCTCCTGGATCTCAATGCGGTCACCAAGGTTTGTGATCGCCTCCGCCGCGGTCACAAAAATCTCGTTACCTGATCGGATATTCTACCACTGGGGTCTCCCCGTTCTTTTCTGAGATATCAACTAAAAGGCAAAACTCTGGGATTCCGCTGTAACTGAAATGTGCTGTGCTGTCCCGTGCCATTCTGTGGCGAAGTTTGCGGTACCTGTCTTGCCCTCTCAACACGGTGTCGAACGGCCGTCCTTGGCCCAGTAAAGCACGCCTCAACACATCATTGTCTTGAGCGCTCTTTCCGTTTCCTTTTAATCCTGGAGTTATTAATTCTACAAGGTGTAAGCCCTATGCCCACGTCAGGGGGCAGGTTCGCCGGATGTCATGATCAAAGCTGCTCTGCCACACCTCGCGCCCCTATGTCAGCTTACCAGGCATTCTTTCCCGAACCTGGTGAAAATACCAGGAACTGACTGCATTCAATGGAGAAAAATGTCTCAAACTTGGGTATCCAAGGACTTTTCCCGTCTACGACGCCAAGATGACCACAACACAGCCCGTGCTTCCAGAGCACAGGCAACCATAATCATTTCAAGAACATCAACATGAATTCTAAACAACGTCTCTCAACCACC
Organism: Mycena leptocephala; assembly: GCA_029378395.1. Classification (NCBI taxonomy): domain Eukaryota; kingdom Fungi; phylum Basidiomycota; class Agaricomycetes; order Agaricales; family Mycenaceae; genus Mycena; species Mycena leptocephala. The sequence goes on from JARJLF010000637.1 coordinate 14,638, forward strand.
GGTGTCAATCGACACCCTCCAACTTGATTCTGCGGTAATTGACCTGTCGAGCGGTGAGTCGACAAATTCGGATACTTGGAACGTAGTTTCCCCACCATTTATGAGCATCTGTTGAATCCGTCGTTGAACCCACTGTTGAATCCTTCATTGAATGCATTGGCGAGGCCCCCAGTGCACTGCAACTGCCGTGCTTCTCTAACGATATCCAATCGGCCGTTAATTGCTGGAATGAGCAGGGAGAAGATATCATCGTACTCGCGCTTGCTGTTGCCAGAGGCGGCGTTGCAACCCGCAGCGACACCATCCTCGAAGCCCAAGTTGAAGCAGTCGTTGAAAACGGATCTTTCCGCTCTGTGGGTCAGAGTCAGGAAGACTAGGAAGAAAAAAAGATGGTTGAAAGACTGACACAACGCCCTCGGCTGCCGGGGCGGCTGAGACGAGTCCCAGAGCCAGAGTGATGAAGAGAGCAGAGAGCTGGAACTTGAATTGCATTTCGAGTGGAAGTGTTGGATAGTCAATATCGTTGAGGAACCTAAGCTTTTATAGTGGCAGTTCTATCGGCTCGGGACCAAATTCCCCATACAGCCTGAGTGGGCGCTCCCGCGAGACCCGAGTATTTGAGTTTGAGAAATAGATTGGGTCTCTGTATGATGACCTTGAATACATCTGGGAGACATCTGTATGCACCGCTGGAACTAAGTTTGTTTATCTGTGTTGATTTACAGAAATAAATTGTAAATCATGTAAACTCTAAAGATCACGATAATGTCTAGTTACCGGTGATAGAGATCTCCCAGATCTGCTGATCTCGTTCAATGCGGTGGAATGCGACTTTTTAACGCAGTGTTTCTCTCCATTTTGCCGTTACAACAATGTTTTGTAACTCATACTGAGTAATTTGTCCAACCCCTTTTCAGTGGTACAGTTGAAAACCACAGATGCCGAATTCTGGTGGCGCGGCGGATGTCAAATCTCGCGATGATGATTTTCGTGCAAAGAAAGCCAATAAGCCTATTCTAAAGAGACAGTTGTGATGAGAAATAGGTTTGAATAACTTTTCTCCCTTGAAGTTTGTGGAAAGAAGCTCTCGTAGTGGTGAATGGTTGTGGGGATAATTTCAAACTCCGATGATTTGTAATAAGCAGGCCACCTACCGCCGTCGCCTCGGCGTCAAGCCACGCATTTTATTCGAGCTCTTTAACCGCGTTTTGATATATATCAGGGCTGCCTCCGAGATATGGTACGCAGCATCAACAGCAAAATTCAATGAATGCAAGACTTTTCTACTACCCTTTAGCCGAGCTCCCTATCGAGTAATGGTATCAAGGGAGAGACGGATAAACACTGAGATGCGAATCGGTGCAATTGAACAAAACATTAGGATAATACCCGACGGTGAAACTTGTCGCATGTTGGGTGCATGGATCTCACAAAAACCAACAAGCCAAAGAACCATGGCCACCCCAGTCTGTGCTATCTTCGGTCCCTTCTGTTGGAACTGTACCGTTACATCGGGACATTCCTGGTTTGTTCCAGCACATTCTATTACATTCCATTCCCTGGACTCTTGTAGTACTTTCTAGATACTTTGTATTATGTATATATGCCCAATGTAATTTGAGCGTAGGGCATCCGTTTGCCCTAACGCGAGCCACTCTAACCAGACAGCGCGATTGCAACCTATCACTGTTATCTTGCCGACGTCGATCACCACCACCGGCTTCTTGGCATTCCCACGTAGAATCCTAACACAAACGGATCACGGTTTCATCACCGTTAACCCGACGCCTGCGATCACGGTGGATCTCAGTCTACGCATTTACTTGCTTGGACTATTGCTCACTCCATTTCCATCATTGTTCTCTTCCGAGCCTCTGCACATGGCTCATGCTCCCTCGGATCATCACTATCACCGCCAGTATGCTCCGATCCCATCGGTGCGCCACTTTCCCGCGCGCTATCTCCCGAGACGGTCTTCCCATCACCACCGCCTCCCGACCTCAGGCATTCGGCATGACGGCCGAATGCCTATACCTGCATTCTGGATTTGAACGCCCCGGGAGCAAGGGCAATGGACACAATCAACTTTCAACCCGATGATTCGCAATTGAACTCATAATATATTTCGACTGGGCACCAAATACCGGTATTTTCAATGTAACCCATACATCAGATGCAGTCTATATTATGTAAGACAACACCGAATTCTCTTTTTGTAGTCAATTATATATATATTTATTTTACAGCCAATGGCAGTACCGAAGGCGCGAACGAGAAAATTGCCGTTTTGGGCAATTTAGATTTTTTCAACCGATTCGCTCATATCACCATGAGTTTTGCATAGATTGAGCTCAGATATAGCTAGATAATTCGGGCTAATTCGTGAGCAATTACTAATAGAAAAAAATCTGGTAGAATATCACATTTTCTCATCCTCCAGCAGTTTAGGCTTCTTGGGTCATGAATTCCGACAAGTGAGCCAGGTTCTCATCCAAATGAGCTGAATTTTTGAGACAGGGTACTTAGATACATATTGAGTGAAGTGATAGAGCTAAAAGTGTAAACTTTCACTTCTTTACCCAATTCTATGTTTCGGTTATGTAGGAAGGCTTCAAAAGAGGCAGGGAGGGCAGGAGGTGAAGAAATTGAAATTCTGGCTCTATCCCTCTACTTCACACATATACAAGTACCCTGTCCCAAAAAATCAGCGTGTTTGGGCAAGAACTTGGGTTGCTAGTTGAAATTCATAGCCAGAGGAGCCTCAACTGCTGAAGGAAGGAAGAATATGCTATTTTTTTCGGATTCTTTTCTATCACTAATATCGCTGGCCTGCTTATTATGTCATCAGGGAATTTCCGGCACCTCAATGAGGACTCTACAACGCGTCTCTGGATTTTTTGACTCAAAATCAATCTTCAGGGATGCATATTGAACAACTTCTTTCACCAATATTGGCCCAGAAAGTCAACGAACACCGAGAACGATCTTTGATGGGCCGGCAATGTCCGGCATCGAGTGACTGATTTCGACGAAAGAAGCACCAGGGCTCATATTCTGAGGAGACAGGTCAGATGTAAGTCCAATTACAAGAGACTTACTTACTGACCAAAGTGCTGACTCGTGAAGGAGGAAGTTCAAACTCCGACGATTATGTGAAAAGCAGGCTACCCCTACACGGTGGCGCGGTTAATCACACACTAGGAAGAATCGGCCGTCCGCGGTCCCAGCTGCGATCAAAGTCTTCGCCTGCATTTCAAGGTCTCAGTTTTGGAAAGGGCGGACAAACCGGGGGAATGTTCTCCTCAATGTGGTCAAAATCCCGACGAGCTGCACAAAGTAAAGCGTACGACGTTTGAAGGAGGTAGTTTATCCACGTGTCGGCCGCTGAAGCCATTTCCGGATCCGACGGCTGGGAGTGCAGGAGTCTCGCCTGCCCGTAGGATGCTCCCTCGTTTTGAAGATGCAGGGCACCCTGGGAAAGCTGAATGGCGGTGATCCGGCGGGACTGCATTATCCTGTCACAATCGCGGAATGTGCGGTCCAAAAGAGCCTGTGTTTTCTGCGCATTGCCATGCAAAATCTGGGAGTACTTTGATGCTTCTTCTAGCACGGTGCAGCAATGAGTGGAAATGATTTCAGTTATGTGGCGGAGTCGGTCCTGGATTTCATATTGTGGGGCAACGAGGAGCTGCGTCACAGAGGTGGGCAGGTCCACATTTTCAAGAACAGAAACGTCATCCATGCTCGCCCTTGAGAGATCCAAGGTTGGAAGACCGACGCCCTCGTCAAATACAATGCGCAGCTCGGCCCTGCATATCTCCATGGCCGTCAAACTACATAAAAATGCGTTAGCGACGCCGTCGAGTTTGACCATTCCTTGTTTACCCTCGATAATTTCGCAACTCCCGGACAGTACCGGACGTGTCGCAAGTCAACAACAGTCTCAACGTATCAGCGCAGGTTCCCTTTTCCGCCGCAATATGGATGCAGGTCTCTCCCTCCTTGTCACGGGCCCCGAGCGGTGCTCCGAGGTCACGGATAATATGAGTGACGAATCGGTGCAAAGACTGGAACTCTGGGCGGCCTTTGACTTTACGTTCGGATTGCGCAAGACAATGCAGAGGCATCCATCGTTCGTGTGTAGTGAAGAGCGTGACTATTGCTCCCGCACTATGCAGGGCGTCAAGTATTTGGATGCAAGGCTTCTGGGCGGCTGCACAGTAATGGAAGGGGCTCCAACCCTTCTCATCCGGAAGGTTCACCAGGACGGGAGATCTCTTGGCTTCGGCTGAGTCACAGCGAGAAAATAGCAAGGTGTGCAGAGAAGCAATGTCAGATGTTTGGATGCATTCAATGATGACGTTGGCAGGGACGGAACTGGATTTGCTCAAAAGGGGAGGGTCCTCAAAAATACGATGGGGCATTAGCTTGGACCCTGTTGCGTGCGGTAGGAACTCTGTGTGGCAGGATATCTGGGCTACCGTCAGCGAGACATCCCATGAAGGATTCGAATATGTACTTGACTTTCCAGCCACCTGTGTAGTCGAACGGCCTCCTCACAGATCCATAGAATCTGTGGGTGGCCCAAGGCAAACTGGATGGACGTCCAGTAATTCATGTTTCCTAAATCTGGGCGTGCTCCGTGACGAAGCTATCCCCAAGCCACAAGTCGTTAGAGTGCTTGCCGCAAAGTGTGGCCCTACATACTAGTGTTTGGACCACCTCAAGGCGACCATCCCGCGCAGCATCTATTACCGTTAACGCAAATGCACATGAGACGAATGCGGCGGGCGTACACATAAGCGGTGTGGTGCCATACATGTCTATACCATCCACTGAAACGGCTGAACCCTCTTCAAGTAGGAGGCCCACAACATCGCTCATGTTCAACCATGCCGCCATTCCTAGGGGCGTTACCCCACGGTACGGGCGTTGCGGAGCGTTGAGGGTGAACACAGATATATGATCGGTCAAGAGGGTACGGATGACGTCAAGTGGAGGGTTCAATGACTCATTTGGGCAGCGACTGTCCCACCTGCAAGCTAGAATTAGACTTGTCTGTTGACCTTTGTCGTCCCACTTACCATTCACCAGCAATAGCGCACATTAATGCACTACGTCCTTGCGAGTCAAGCTCATTTACATTCATCCCAGACTGAAGAGCAAGGCTGACACCCCCATTATCACCCCTAAGTGCAGCCCAGTGTAAAGAGGAGTGGGGACTTTGAGCCATTGGAAGAAAGCAAGGAAAGTCGTGGACTGACTCTATTGGCCTGCTTGATCTCAGTGTTCATGTTTGTACGTAGATCATTGATGTGGGGATAATAGGCCATGATCACCCTTACAAGGAAACTTTGACACGCTGATCCGACAGATTCGCCATCACACCTGCCAATTTTCTATTTGTGTCACATTCCAGATCGGCTTCCTGCTTGCTAGTCGCCGTCTGCCGGCCATTCGGTGTGGCGAGGACCCGGATAGTCGGCCAAAATGCCTGTTCTGCGAGAGGGCCAGTTTGTCGGGACACTTTGAACTTTCCCACGCTTTCTGAGACTGCTAAAACGGTCGTTTTCAGAAATGCAGCATTTTCGGTTTTTTTTGGTCGGTAAAATTTCCAAAATTTGTCGGGATTCGGGGATCAGGCCTCCAAAGGGATAATCCGGGGTCCTGTATGGCGGCGACGATTGTGGGAAAGGCGCGGGCGAACGTGGCGGGGAAACACGCGAGAACGGGAAAAGCCGGATCGGTGTGACGACGTGACAGCGTGATGCAAGTGCCAGCGCCGCAAAAGACCCAACAGCCCCGGCTCGCTTATACAAAAAAAACCTTTGCGCTAGCTTGCGTTCCAATCGTTCCAATATTAATCCAACGCGCCATAGCCCAAGATCTACTCCAGGAACTCGTTTCGGAGAGTTTCGGACGGATTCTAGTATCGAAAAGCGTATCATTGCCCCGTGCGGTCTCGTCTGCAAGAGGTGTATCCCATCGAGCAGATACCGGTTTTGCCGAGTTCGGCCCACCATCCACCCATTCCTTGACCCCTTAGGGACGTTATCCACGGGGCGATCATTGGATAAATACCCTCTCGCATCTACGCCGTACGCGCTCTCCACTGCCGCGCTGTGCGCCGGGGCTCATGCTGCTCGAGTAACTGTCCGGCTCTCTTTACTGTACTTTTTCATTCAATTCGACAACACGTGACTTTTCGATTTTCGCCAGAAAATCTGATAAATTGAGAAAAAATTATTGCCGCAATCACAGCGCTGGCTCCTCAATTAAATAGGCATTTTAGTTAGTTCCGCTTTTTTAAGTATCGTATTACACATAATTTGGCCGAAAACTCAATTTTATATATCTGATTTGGGACTTAACAAAATTTAATCTCAAATCTAATCTATCAAAGTCCAAATAAACCTCCACCAAACTTCAAGTATCGCCCCGCGTTTCGCCTGCGATGAAATGCAATCTAAAAAATAAGGAATAAAGGGTCTTGAAATGAGTACCAATACCATAGGTATCACGCCGGTCGATATGCCTGTCGATACTTTGAATTTTGAATTAGATTTAGAGGAAGATTAAATGAGATGTATGGATTCTCGTTTCAAGGTGTCTTAAACTGGATAGAAAACTTGACGTTTCGGACCCCATTAAACCCATCTGCAGATGGTCTGCAGATGGTCTGCAGATAGTCTGCAGATCGTCTGCAGATCGTCGTCGTCGCTCTCATGTTTTTGAATCAAGACAAGACAACCTCTGTTGCAAATACACGATATTAACATTGTAGAATGGACTTCCTAGTGCAAGCGCGCGGCGAGATATTTTGCAGAAAGCTCATCATTCTTCAGACCCACCTTCCGGGCGGCAGTACTGAACCTGAGCTTGTTTTTCCATTCGGCATACGTGTGAAGCTTCGCTGAATTTCTCTCAATCTCCTTCAATCTTTTCACGAACCACCGCTCACAATTGGCATTCCACCATCCCGTGTTGAGACCGGACGACCAGAAGGCGGTTGGTGTTGGCCACCAAGAGATATACTTCAATTGGTGGCCGTCTTCTGCCTTCCTGCTCTTTTGCCCTGGAGTGAAATTAGCATACATCAGCAAAAGGTTAGATAAACATGCCCGTTTCAATTGTGTAGACCCCGCAGACGAGATTGATCTCATCCTGTGTCAGGACTTCATGCCACAGCGCTCTTTCCCCATTCCCGCTCGACACGCGTGCTCCAGCCTTGAGGATGTCTTCGGACGGGTCGAGACAAGTTATATCCTCAAAATCCGGAATAACCGAACGAGCGAGTCGACCGACGACGCCCCCATGGAAGAGAGCCGCGCGATCACGCGACGAGCGCAGGAATGCGTCCCGGCGTTGGACGTAGACCCCAAAATCAACGAGAGTCGGTGTGTAGCCAGCAGGGCGGCGACCTAGAGTATTCGTAGATGGGGGAGTGAGAGGCACATGATGAGCCGGTCTTTGCCAGCTAGGATGGAACTCTGCACCCAATTCCACAAGGTTGCGGATGAGATGCGCGAAATCATGCCCCCAGCCCGACCTAATGATTTGAAGGACAGTGGCAGCGCTCTCCAGTAAAATCGCGGGACCGGAAGCTTCAGAACCGCGGGGACGAATCGCATAGAGCGTTTTGTCCCGCTGACTGAAGATCTCGACATCGATATTCCAGTCGAATTGCAAATCAGAATCCGGGGCGGTTAAATCACAAAGGTCGGCCTGAAGGCCATTCAAATCGCCCTCGACAAGGTATTGAAGGAAGGTCGGGAACGCCGAGGCTTCAGAAATAGCCCAGGTTTCGTCACCAACAGCCCATCCACACGCCTTACGTTCCATCTGCCGGGAGGAACTAGAGGAGGTTGCAGGCTCATCGAAGCCGAAGCGGTGGGTGATGGTGGACCGGACGTCCTGAATTCGCCACCCCGACAGGTTGTCCGCATCTTCATATAGATCCTCGCAATCCAAATCGTATGCTCGCGCAAGGACTTGTGCGGCCCTCTCACCGGTCTCCTCCTCCATTGCTTGACGCCCGGGGACATCAGGAATTGAGGGAATGATATCAGTAGGTGAAGCGGGCTGGTGGAATTGGAAATCGTCATCATGGTCGTACGAATCATCGGGCTCAGCCTCTTCGTTTGGGGCTAGCGCAGTGCAGAGATCCCACTGATTTGAAAAACCATCGTAGATGCGCTGGTTGGGAGTAAACTCGTCCCAACGGTCAGCTGCATCAGTGCGATTGTATGCACGCCGGATGAAAAACCCGCCCGCCTCTTCCTCCCATATAAAAACACGAGCCCCTTTCTTGCCCGGTGGCCCTCCCTTCATTGCATTCTTTTCTTGGGCGATACGCCGGTCTTTCGCCTGGGAAGTCTCATGTTGGGCCCGTTTTTCGTTATGTAGCCTGCGGCGCTCCATGAAAGCGTGTATATCTTCTCCTGATCTCTGACCGCTATCGCGTTCGACAGCTGGGAAGGATATAGCGGGGACAGAGGAGTCGGCTGGCATTTCCGAGTGCTGATATGTCGGCGGTGCATGTAACGAAGGGGGAGCGGACGGCGGTGCACCATTTCTGCGACTTTTCCAGACTGATGCGTTGACTGACCATGGACTAAAAGCGACGTCGCCGGGAAGGCTTTGCAGATATTGGACTTCGTCCGGATCGGGCACGAAACCTATCTTAGCAAGAGCGTCGGGGATGGGCTCCTTGGAAGGAAATACTTGTCCATAAAAAAAGTAGAGGGGGACGCGGTGTCTGCCAAGGAGGTGGGGCAAGAGCCAGCGAACATGCCGAGGGAGATGTTCATCAGGATGTGATTTGGACAGAGTGAGGTTGATGATGCCCCCCATGCGGTCGATGGTGAAGTCTCCCACCGCAGAAAGCTCCAAGTCGACGAGCCATTGCCAGTGAAGCTTTGTTTGCCGCAGCAGCCGATCCCTCCAGTCGTCACCGTCGCTCGCGTCAAGAAGAATGAACATCAGGGTGAGTTTCGCCATCAAAGGAAGAAATGCATCGCGTGAGCGCAGAGCGATGTCTACGGCGCTTGAACGCGAGAGAGCATTCCTCTCGGTGTAGCGGTATGAGATGGGGTTTAGAAACGTGTATACCCCCATGGCAGCACGACCACCATGAAAATCCATCATCGTCCGCAGGGTCAGGCGGAGGAGGCTCTCCAGGTGCAGCCAACGGTCAATGAGCGTCTGCTCGAGGCCCCATCGAACTCGTGGGTATTTGTCGCCGAGCGGGACGGTTGTCACTTCCTCTATGGGGAGGTTCTTCTTGGTTACATTGAGGCATGAAAAGAGCGGCCCATAAAACGGGTTGTAGCGCGGCAGAAGGACGAGGTATGGGAACTTGGGGTTGACCCATAGCGGATGCCTGAAGTCCCTCATCTGAAAATTGTACCCGTCGGGGGCGGCTGCCTCCTCTGGACTGGGGATGCCAAGCAAAAAGCGGGGGTCACCAAAGTGTACCCCAAACACGCCCATGCTATTCTGGATGTGCCCGTCAAAATACCGGGCACCCTAAATTGTGATTAAGCGGGAAGCTGGGGAAGAGACGAAGAAAAGATTCGTACATGGGGGAACGTGGGTGAGTCCGAGGGAGAGGATTCCATATCTCAGGGACCTAAGACGTTCATGGGCACGATGCTTTATGAGTAGAGGACTGTGCTCACCAGAAACGATGGGATTTGAAGAACGACGAAGGCCACAGATATGAAAGCCGCGATTAGTCGCGCAGAAGCACGTTCACAATCGACTGGACGCGACGATATCTTGCGCCAAATTTTTTTGCGAGTCGATTGAACGCGGTGCTACGCACTGAACGTTCACTCAAGACCAATGGACGCGGTGCAAAGCACTGTACGTTCCACCCGATATCGTTCGAACGCGGTGCTACGCACTGTACGTTCGCCCGAGATTGGGTTGGTGGTGGTAGGTTTGAAGCGAAGTGTGATCGTCACTCATGTGACGATTGTGACGATCCATTGATCGTCGCTCGAGATAAGATCTGGTCCACTCCAGATAATCTCTGGCAAGACGGGATGCGCGATCTCGATGTTGGCTGTTATACAGCAACATCAGCCGCCTCTGACCCATCTCTAGAGGCCGCCCATGCGCACCGGAAACGCCGTGCAGCTTCACATCGCCGCCTGGATCCGAACGCCGCGCAGACGAAACTTTTACAAAGCATGAATTACTCTCGTGTACAATGTTTTTCCAAAACCCAGCTGCTCGTGTATTGGCTAGACTATGAAATTTTTACAAAACTGGATATACTGGTTTGTCTCGTGTGTATGACAATTTGACATACATATTCCACCCAACTCAAAGCACCATCCTTTCGGGCTCATCGTCGTATGACAATTTGACATACATATTCCACCCAACTCAAAGCGCCATCCTTTCGGTCGCCGCGACGAAGAGCCCGAACACTTCCTTCGATACCTTCAGCTTCTTGAGGTAAGCAGGTGTCGCTTTCTTGAGCCATTCGTCGTTGTAGAGGCTCTTGGGAAGGCCACACGGAGCTTTGGAACTCCCGGGGGCGCCACTTCTCAATCTCGAGCCGGGGTCGGGACCTGGTTGGTGCTTCTTGAACAAGGCCGTTTGCGCATCCACGAAGCGCAAGTACTCGACGACGCGGGGCTCGCGCCAGATGCAAAGCTTGACCCTGTAAACTGAAACTTTCGTGTCTTCCACCTCGACCTCATCTTCTTCCTCGGACGACATTCCCTGTTCTCCGAGATGCTCTACCATCTCCAGCAGCCTCCGCCAAGTCTCGATGTCGCTTGTCTTTCCCTCGGTTATCTTGATCTCAATGGTGGCGACGATTGTTTGAACGCGGTCTTCAAATTTCTGATATATGCTTCAGCATTCGTTCTGAGCGTCACCGAGAAGGACTTACGCGATGTTTGGAAGAAGTGCTTCGGGCAGCAAGCTGCTGCTGCTCAAAGGCCTCCGCTCCACGAGCCCTCGCCTCTCGCATCGTCTCCATGCGGTCCAGGCTTTCATTGAAGCGCGGTTGGAATCCTTTCCAAGCCCCTCGATACTTCTCCAATTTATCCACCATCATTGCTTCCAAAAGCTCGCGCTCAACACCGCCCTCAGCAATGTCTCCATCCTCACCATCAGCTTCCAAGGCAGCGTCGACGACCTTCCCGATCATTAGCTCGTTCCAACGAGATTGAATGTATCCAGGACTAAAATCCCACTGGAAGAGGTCATCCGCCGGATCGATGCGACCAGACTCACAGGCAGCAACCTTCGCTGCTTCGGCTGGGTTGTAAATTTGGAAGTCGGACGCTTGCTTTATGCCAAACTTGTCGTACGTGGCGCGGCGTAGAACGCTCTGTGGGCCAGCTTCGTTCAGGTTCATAACACATGAAGATAACATCACTGACATGAATATAGTTGATCAGGGCCTTGTTCGCCGGTCTCTGGGACTTGTCTCATTCCGCTTCTTCGGCTTTGTTTTCTCGACGTTCACCGTCACGTCGTCGCTGACGAAGAGCCGTTCGAGCTTGCCAATCAAGCTGGACAACGTGTCGACATCCGTGCCGAGCAGGTCGGCGAACGCTGGAGTGGCAGTCAATTTCGCTTTATGCTTCGGGTTGATTCGCCGCTGGGCGCTCTAGTGACTTGAATGGGGTCAAGTGGGATCTGGATAGTGCGGGTGCCGGAGTTGCGGGCAGGATCCAGACTGGCGCGCGTCCCGCGACGAGGAGGTGGCGTGCGCTGAGGCGTCTTCTTGCCTTGGAGGTAGTGTAGGCACGAAGCTGAATGGCCTCATCTGTCTTCTGAACCTGAATCGAGTTCAGTGTACAATCAATATAAATGCACTTTGTTACTGACCACAAGACGCTGGAGCCGTTCGACGTCTTCATTGCGCTGCATAAGCACTTCTGCGACTCGAGTAATTGAGGAACCATCGTATTGCATTGGTCATACTTTATAGCGTCAATAAGATTTCTGGAAATGTGTAATGAACATCTCACCAGCGCCTGGAGCTTCACCTGGTCCCCGAGGAATTGAGTTCCATTTGGCCTTCGTGCTGCTGCAGTTCCGCGATGGCCTGGGATTTGCTGTCGAGTTCTTGCTGCATAGAGTTCAGAAAGGCGATGTGTTCAGCTTTCGTCTTCTCTGCGGCTTCAAGTTGTGCGAGAAGCTGCTGGTTCTCGAGATTGAGCTTGTGGCTCTTCTGCTTGGCGAGTAGAGCCTGGTCCTTATGATAAGCCTCCATGTCGCGTGCCTATAAATTGATAAGGCTAGTGGTTCATCCAACTGAAAGCACAACTTACGTGTCATAGTCGTCACGCTGCGGGCCAGGGACTATGCGGATTTTAGCTGAGCCGGGCTCTCGAGAACGGCGCTTCAAGGAGAAAAAATCAAGAGGGACTCTCAAAACAGGGTACGTCCATACCTTTTACCCTGTTGCGTTATCATCCGGATTCTGGTGTCGACGTCCATTGCGATGGCTCAACAGATCAACCTGTTCGCTCCTCACGTACAATGTTTGGACGCGCGCAAGCAGCCGGATAGTTGCGATGCGTGGGCTGGTATTTAAACCATCCCGGGCATCGTTTTTTCAGCGCCAAGACCCGTTATTGTTATCCGTACATTATTGTATTAACCGATGAATAACGGTAGCACAGCGCGGCTGAAGGCGGTTGTGATGAGAAGGTAATCGTCAATTGTAAGACACGTAAGGGAGTAAGCCTCCAGCAACCCTGCAGGCGTACAACGTCTTGCAGTGTTGGTCGGTGTCGAGACTCGACGATGAAGCTGAAGGCGGCTACGATGAGATACTGAGTCCGCAATCGTAAGACACAGTGGGGAGACATGTACATTGGGACAGGGAGCAGGCATCCAGCAACCCTGCAGGCGTACAACGCCTTGCAGTGTTGTGTGTCGACGAAAGCACACTGTCGTGAAGCATCGCGTCGTCACTGATGTGTGACGATCCGCGAAACGCGGTCATATGATCTTGAGTTTTTGGCGGTCCATTGGCCTCCCTGACACTGCAAGGCGTTGTACGCCTGCAGGTTGCTGGAGGCTTGCACTTTTTTCCTCTCTCTCAGCCGCCTTTCCTACAAGCTCCACCAGGTAAGCGCAATCCGGTGAGTTCACGAGTTTACTTACCTCTTACGGTGAGTTCACGAGTTTACTACTACCAGCATGGCTCGCTCCCGACGTTCCTGCCTCGCCGTGTTTTTTCTTTCTTTCTTTTTGCGCCTGCAGCGAGCTTGGCCCTCATCCCGCCTTCGAGGCGGTTTTCCACCTGTGAGCCCTTGCTTTTCATCTTGTCTTGTTTTCTTTCCCTGGTGCGTTCAGTTAGTATTGATTAGCACAAATCCGCATCCACATGACGCACACGGGGACATCTACTTTCTGCGGCGCAACACTTGCAGTGTCCGCAAAAGAAAAAAGAAAACCGTTTCGGCCTCCGAGGTCCCACCTGCGACGGCACCAGCGACCACTTGGCGTCGCGCGCTGGTTCCCTTATGTTCCAGACCTCCACAACGAGGCCCCCGTGATTTCGGGCGCTGTTGAGCCCAGTCCAACTCAGTGCCGAATATTTTTTGATTTTCTCGTTTTGCTCAGACGTCCCACATGTGGTACTGCAAATCCTCTATATATTCGTGCGCGTATATGTATAATAATAAAAGATCCTCAATACCTGCCCTAAAATCTCTGTACGCGTATATATCCTATGGTCAGCTAAACGATCAATTAGAAAATCCGGTACCACATACCATTCCACCCACTTGAAGACTTCATCCGACCACGCGTCGATCTCTTTACAAAGATAAGGGTTCTGTTTGCGGTGGTTCAATGTACGCTTGTACTTGCAGAATGTAGGCTCTGTTTGTACCTTGGACGCGACTCAAAAACGATATCTTGCTGGGAAATTTTGCGAGTGGATTGAACGCAGGCTCAAGACCAATGAACGCGGTGCAGAGCACTGTACGTTCCACCCGATATCGTTCGAACGCGGTGCTACGCACTGTACGTTCGCCCGAAATTGGGTTAGTGGTGGACTTTGGTGGAAGAGTGTGTTTGACGATTGTGATGTGACGATGGTCACGATCACTGATCGTCACCATTATCACGTCTCGATCCGCCACTCCAGTACTGCACGACGTTGTACGTCGGCAGGGCTGGTGCTTGTGGCGCTGTGGCGCGTTGTACGCACACAGAAAGCTCGAGTCCCGTTCAGTCGGACGTGCTTGCTGATGTTGTACATCGGCAGCCCTCCGCCACTGAAAGTCAAGTAACTCAAGTTGTTCACACAAATTCCCTCAACTCGACGCTCGTTGTCGCAATTATTCGACTACTTGTACATCGGGATGATAGCTAAGTTCTTGTACACCAAGGCCACTAGTACTGCCCCCACCACAAAGAACAGCTCAAGGATCAACCTACCGCACGCAATGCCCACCGCACCGAACCGTTTCTTGCTCTTTTTACGCCAAATAAAAATTTCGTTTGACCCGACCAGGTCGCGCGACTTGGCTGCGAAAATAGTGGAAACTCCAGCATAGTCAGCAGCCTAGCATGTCATTGTTTAGCATAACATCCAATCCTAAACAAGTCACTCACGGCAACCGTCTGAACCCACTCGCGTGGGTCGACTCTCAACTCGTCTACAATGTCCCCGCTGCGACGGTTAAAGACGTACACGATGCCGTGGTCGCTTCCGCTGACGATGAACTTGCACTCGTCCAAAAAGTCCACTTGGCGCACCCTCTTTTGCTTCGTGACGGCGACGGGAAAGGTTTTCACGCGTGTGTGATCCTCCAAGCGATAGAGGTTTGTGCCCGACGATGGTTCGTCCATGCATAGGACGCCTTTGCGAACGTCTAGAGCAATATCGCCGCTAAGATGACGTTAGCGAATGCGCTAAATCGGAGGGGAAGACCCACATGAGTGCTCCGACGTTCCACGGCTCGCCCACCGCCTTTCCATTGTTGCCTCGGAGTGTGTAGCTTTGTACTGGTGAGTCGACGGTTTAAATCTTTGGAACGAAGACTCACATATCACCTCCGTAGAGCCCAAAGACCATGATGTCGCGATCGTTCCCATGCATTTGACCAAACGCTATCGCCCGTGGTGCAAGATTCTTCAGCTCAATCGAGAAGACCTCTTTCAGCGACATGGTGCTGCCGAGTGTGTAAACCTGAACCATGCCGCCTCGATGGCAAACTGCGAGGCGATTGGAGGGAGCGTCGAAGGCTAAGCCGGTAATTTCGGCGGGATTGACGACGCGCACGCAAGAGATCTCCTCAAATACCGCCAGTCCCTGGATAAGTCGTATCAGCACTAGAAAAACCGTGCAAAAATGGTACGTGCATCTTGTTTCGCTTCCTTCCAGCAAACCAGCTGACCATTCTGTGTCCCATAGAACAAGGCTTCGCTCAAATCGTCCTCGCGTTTAATCCAAACGAGAGCCGTGCTGGCCCCACGAATTTCTGGTGATTTCGGGCTTCCCAGCTCGCGCATGGTGCTGAGGTCCCAGACCTTGGTGCCGTCCGTGCCTAAACATAAAGTATAAGCTGCAATGTCATGAGATAGTCGTCCGCTTGCCTCCGCTGGCGAGAAGTCTCCCGTCCTCCGTTGCAAGGAGCCTGACGATTCCACCCAAGTGACCACGGAGCTTGCTTTGTAGAACGTAGCTGTCGTGCTTTGAAGTGCGACGTAGCAAGAAAGACATCGTAGGTAGGTAAGTGTCGTTTCATCGTTCCTCGACATGGTACTTAACTTTTTGCGGCTTCAGAGTTTGACAATTACCTCGATTTCCTTGGGGACATATGTCCCAATTGTAGGGATCAATACAATAATCTCTTCATTCTCTCGGGGCGGGCTCGCAGATCCAGCACAAGCACAGTGCCAAGCGCAATCTCGGCTACTCGCGATCACGCGGATCCAAAGCCTGAAAGAGGCGCGTGATGGCGCTGTTATTATATTTTTGCTCGGGGATGTCTCTACTATATCGCGATGGCTCCAATTGGAGCGCTTAATGGCGATTGCTCTTATCGACCATTGTTTTTCCGAAAGCGAAAACCTGCAGATCCAGCACAAGCACAGCGCCAAGCGCAATTTCGGCTACTCGCGATCATGCGGATTCAAAGCCTGAAAAAGGCGCGTGATGGCGCTGTTATTATATTTTTGCTCGGGGATATCTCTACTATCTCGCGATGGCTCCACCGGGCATATAACTCGCTCCAATTGGAGCGCTTAATGGCAATTGCTCTTATCGACCATTGTTTTTCCGAAAGCGAAAACCACTGCTATTATATTTTTTTCTCGGGGACATCGCGATGGCCGCGATTGGAACGCTTAACGACAATAGCCTTGTTCACTCGGGTGCATGTGAAAGCGCTCGACTCCTCTAAATCCTCGTGCGACCAGTGACGACCACCATGGCCTCCTTCGTGCGTTATGCCTCTCCTTTCGCGGAAACCGAACAGCCGCCTCCTCCCGTTGTTTTACTCGTCCTACAAACCGATCTCAACGTGCACGCTTCCACGGGTCTTTTGATTCACGAGGATTTAGAGCATCTCGTTCCGAGCGCCAAAAAGAGGGTGGTGTTCGCTCCAGCCGTTGACCATACATATCCTCCTCCGCCGATCTTCGAGCACACGATCCCAGCCCCTCTGATGCTAACCCGCAAAATTCTTGAGCATCATGACGCATGGGAAGGCGGAGAGCACGAGACAATTATAATCAAGGTGCGTCTTGTCTTTATCATTCTATCCTACTAAATACACGATGTCAGACGACTGTTCACGCACTGGTGGACAAGCTGTTGGACACAACCAAGGCGCTCTCTGATCAGGACGGAGAGCTCGTGCAAGAGGTTTATCGGCAGGTGAGCATCATAGCTTGTTATCATTCAATTCTCAATGCCGTACAGGCCGCACAGATGCATCCAGACTTGCGCAAGTACGAGAACGATTGGGCGACGCGTTGCATCGTTCAAGCGCGCTTGAAGGCCACCTCCTCCCATGCCTCCAACAAAGCGGCGAAGGAAGTCATGACCGATGCTATTCGGATTGGACTGCGCACGCGTAAGCTCAAAAAGTAGTAGTCCTTTGTACAATATGTCGAATTGATGACTTGTTCCTTGCTAATTTTTGAGGGATGGTATGAATCAGGTCGATTAATTGCGAAGCGAAGCAATTCTTGCTAACACGTGACGAGGAGCAGGGATAGATTTGCAGAAAACAAGAACAAAGCGTCAGCGCGGTGGCTGACCGCCTCGACGGAAAGAATGCTTCAAAACGTTCAATTCTTCCTCTATCGGATGGAAATAGCACCAAAAGATGCACCTTGATTACGCCTTCGATGATACCGTATTCTGCCAAACGACGAGGAAAATATTGGGAAGGAAAGGAGAATGTAATCATGATTACGCCTTGGTCTTCTTCGCGAGCATTTGCGCTTTCAGCGAATCACTAGTTATCAAATATACGAGATACACCCAGTTTTGTTAAGATTTCGTAGTCTAGGCAATGCAAGCAGCTGGATTTTGGAAAAAATGTTGTGCACGAGAGTCGGGAGGCCTCTGGAGATGGGTCGGAGGCTGGCTGATGTCGCTGTACAACAGCCAACATCGACGCCGTCTTGTATCTGGAGTGACGAGATCTTATCTCGAGTGACGATCAATAGATCGTCACACCATCGTGACCATCGTCACATCACGACTGCCAAACGCCAAGTCCTCTTCCACACCATTGCCAGCCACTGCTTGACGTTGTACGTCGGCAGGGGTAGGTGGGTCGCTCACGGTGCTGTGACGCGTTGTACGCGTGCAGACCCCGAGCTTGACCCATGCTGGAGGTCTCGTGGCCCGCGCTTACCCCCATCGGCGCCCGCTGTGCGTACTAGCTTTTTGTTATCCGCGTTAATTGTTCGCTAATTGTTCACCAGGCTTTAAGAGACTCTTCTACTTTGCATGCTTCTTCAAAATGAGCTCGCACTCTTACCACTCCGCGTCGCGCGGCTCGCGCACTTCCTGGGCTGCCCCCCAGCGACCTACACACCACTGTGAGTATCTTTATTACGATTCTCGTCATCTTCGCTAATATATCGATAGACCACAGTTTCTGTCGCCGGTGCGACTTATGCCCTACTTGTGGCTCATCTCCGTCGACGGCACGTACGGCCACCTCGGCCGCTGCGCCTCCTGCGCCTGCTCCTGTTCCTGCGCCCGCGCCCGCCGCCTCCTATGCTCCTCCCGGCGGCCATCAAGCTCTAGTCGTACCTATGAACGGTATGTTTATCGTCCAACGTCTTGATTGACTACTGACGTTGGACTTTCAGAGCGCATTCTGCCGCATATTCCTGTACATTTCCTAGTCACGCTGTTCCTCCTTGAGCACCAGCTCACCGGAGATTGGCGCATGATCATACCTTACGCGTTATGTTTCCTTCTGTACTATCTCTAGATAGCCTAGACTTTCATGCACATGCACTACAAGCGTTATTGTTCTCAAATCATCCATCTCCGGCCACTTTCCCCTTTCATCACAAAGCAGCGACGGTTTAAAACATCGCTATTTCCCTCACCTAGCCTTGTCGCCCTTCCCTGCTGAAGCTGTCTGACGTTGTACGTCGGCAGATTCGGTCAGTATGCCGAGGACATGGCAGTGTGAGGATTGTCCTCTGCACGGAGGCACCAACCACCGTCTCCCAGTCAGTCAGCGGGCCAAGCACCAAGCAGAAGTACAGGACTTCCGCGACGCTCAGGAGGCCACTGCCAAGGAGTTAGACGACCTCGCCGATGTCTTTAGGGGGCTGGGCGTCACCGACGATGGTCCCATCGACAACCTCGCCAATGTCTTCACGGGGCTGGTCGTCACTGACGATGGTCCAGACGTCAGAGGACAGCAGCACTCCAAGCTTTTTAGCTCCCGCGACGACTTTCAAGACTCCCTCCCCGATGTCCCACTTGCCTTCCAGCCGCTTTCGCCCTCAGAGGCCATCTCCAGCATTCAATCATTTGTTAACGCCGCTCCGAAGCGCACAGCGCCGCCCACTAGGAAAGAGCGGCGCGCAAGCACCCTCACCGACGTTTTGGGGCGTATTCGCACTGCACAACAGTCCTTGGATCTGGTATATGAGTTATATGCGACAAACTCCGACCACGACTCCGTTCGTCTTTCGCTTGATGCAGCCGCTGAAACAGTTGTCGCGGCAGGCAAGCTCTTGAGAAGCATTGAAAAAGCTTCCAAAAACGACGAGGGACTAGCAAAAATGTGGGACGAAGTCCACGCCGAAGCTTTAGCGCTCGATAAGCTCGTGGATTGTGTCGGGGCCATTGTACCGAGTGCAGATGTCGGGATGAATGAATTGGAAGTAGAGTATAATACAGGTAAGCCACTGCTCCCCTCACTACCGATACGAGACTCATGTCTATCTAGAGCACCACTTCGAGGATCCTATCGGAGATCATGACACCGTCTCACAGATTGTAATCTTATTCGCGATAATCTCCAACGTTGTCATCGGGTTGGCCACTGACCCATGTAACTTCCTCATCGACACGGTTACCCTGATCATCAAGCTCACTATGTCCTTGTCCTCCCCTCTCGGCGCGGAGTACAATGCCAAACAGCGCGACGTTCTTTCCCAGCTTCCGACGACGTTGGAAGACGCATTGAAAACGTTCAAACTTGAGCCAAAAACCAGAATCCTCGCGACTTGCCCGTCTTGTCATTACACCCATGAGCCTCGGGTGAATCGACTCACTCAGGAGCCCAGTTATCCCACCCACTGCGAAAACTTTATCTTCCGCGACAAGCATAGCCCTGCAGTGCAGTGCTTGGAGCCTTTGCTTGAACGGCGCCAGGCCAAACTGCGGCCGATTAAGCCTTTTGTATATCCCGACTTCACCGACCACTTGGCCTCCGTTCTTTCTGATCCCGAGATTGCGGCTCTGTGTAATAGCGCCTGCGATAAAGCCTGGGAAGCTGTACACGCGACATTGTCTTCGGGCTCGCGTGGACCGGTGTCACCCGAAGAAGTGAACAACGTCTTCGAGGCGGAGTTCCTTCGCAGCTTCGACGGGCCCGTTCCTGATCAGCTCTTCATCAACAGAGGAGGTCGGATGAGACTTGCGTTCCAGATCTTGTTGGACTTTTTTAACCCGCACGGCATGAGAAAACGCGGTAATCACGACTCCGTTGGGATTTTGGCCGTCGTGAACCTCAATCTCCCTGAGGATATTCGCTACAAGCCCGAGTTCATGTGGCTCAGCATCATCCTAGGTCCACATGAACCCGACCATGACCAAATCAGCTACTACCTCCGTCCCCTCATTGACCAGTTCATCACCGGCTGGAGACCTGGAATTCGCCTCTCCCGCACCGGTTTGTCCGACACTGGATGCTCGATCGACATCGCTATCGCAATAAACGTGAACGACCTTCCAGCTACTCGTAAAATACTCGGTCTCGCTGGTGTCGGCTCCCATCACATCTGCACAGTCTGCAATTGCAAGGGTGTGGACAACACATCGCACTGACTTGAATGACCCGCTTGGGCTCGAAGGGACGTTCGGGAGCTGCGGCGTTGGGCGTACGCTTGGAGGGATGCTAAGACGCAGGCTGAGCGCGACACGATTTTCAAAGAGCATGGTGTGCGTTGGTCCGAGTTCTGGCGTTACCATACTGGGACCCAACTCGGATGGGTGTTGTCGACTCGATGCACTGTGTTTGGAGGGCCTGGTACACTACCACTCTCGTAGAGTCCTCCGAATAGACTATGAGGTCGCCAAAAAGAAGGAGATAGCCGGTATCGCGTTTGACCACGACTGGGTCGAGTACGATCCTCACGATGTCCCACCACTATCTGCTGAAGAATCCGGATAGCGAAATAATTCAGATCCGCCGGATCCAAGCTAAACTAGTTCAGTCTCTTTGCGACGACGACAGCGAGCTTCCGAAGACGAGGAAATGCCTGATGTACCTGAAGGCAATTATATCCCTGCGATCAGCGAGGCAACTATGTGGAGCGCACTGCACCGTCACAACCTTGCTGCACTTCGTTTCGTCACATATACGCTTGATCTTGCCATGGAAGGTGCGAAAACAAAGGCAGACTTCTGTGATATACTTATGGCCTGGGTGAGTACCTCTTTCTCGCCGGGACGCTCGTGCTGATATATGCTCCAGCGCCGAACCAAACCTCAGCGGCAACGACTTCGTACCGAAAGCAATCAACTTGAATCAAATCAAGTTCATCCAACGCGTGATTGCGGAAACCCCACACCGTCCTGGATCAATAGTGTGCCTTACAACTACGGGGAGAGCAATGCGGGCAGTATCAAAGCGGATGAGTGGCGAACTCTAGCCACCCTATATCTACCGATTGCGCTTATCCTGCTGTGGGCAGATCGTCCATGGGACGAGCATTCAGCACGCCTCCTCGGGATGCTAGACCACAGCATGGCATTATTCCAGGCTGTGATTCTTGTCCTCCGCTACACTATGACGGTTAAGCGTGCAACTGCATACCGTAATTTGCTCAAAGCATGGGTCGAAGGACTTCCTGTCCATCACCCTCATACCCAGAGTCATGCGAAACGGCCCAATATTCACGTCGCGTTCCACATCTATGATTTTCTTCTACTTTTTGGCCCTGTGATCTCCTGGTGGAGTTTCCCTTTCGAGCGGGCCATCGGCTACCTTCAAAAAATCAACACCACCAACCGCGTCGGAGGAGAACTTGAGGGCATCTTGACCAAATCCTTCCTGCGAGGTGCGACTTTGCGCCGCTGGCTTCGACGTTCGGATTGTCCGGATATCATCAAACAATTCAAAGGAATTTTCGACCGGGCTTTCGGGCAGCGGAGCGAGGTCGTGGGTACCTCTCCTCCTCTTACCAAAGATGGGGACCGTGCACAGTACATGTTTAACGGCACCAACTTCTCCCGTGCATCGACGCACCTAGGCAACAGTCTCGTTTTATATTATCCTTCAACTTCGGCGAGCACGCCGATTGCTGGCAGCATCGAACGAATTATCTCCCGCGGAGAGGAGACCTCCTTTATCATTCGTCGCCAGGCTCCCTTACCTGCAGGGCAGTTCGACCCATTTCTTCGATATCACCCCTACTTCCCTGCTCAGACTTACTCTTCCAAAATGCAAGACACCACTGATACGGTCCAACCATCTCTGATATTATCTCACTGTGCACGATTTGAGTTCTCGGAAGATCGCGCCGTAATCCTTAACCTATCTAGAAGCTAGTCGAGTTCAATATAATATATTTGTCTTACATCGTCGCTGACTGACGATCTGCAGACGACGATCTGCAGACCATCCGCAGACCATCTGCAGACCATCTGCAGATGGGTTTAATGGGGCCCGAAACCTCAAGTTTTCTATTCAGTTTAAGACACCTTTAAACGAGAATCCATACTTCTCATTTAATCTTCCTCTAAATCTAATTCAAAATTCAAAGTATCGACAGGCATATCGACCGGCGTGATACCTATGGTATTGGTACTCATTTAAAGACCCTTTATTCCTTACTCTTCAGATTGCATTTCATCGCAGGCGAAACGCGGGGCGATACTTGAAGTTTGGTGGAGGTTTATTTGGACTTTGATAGATTAGATTTGAGATTAAATTTTGTTAAGTCCCAAATCAGATATATAAAATTGAGTTTTCGGCCAAATTATGTGTAATACGATACTTAAAAAAGCGGAACTAACTAAAATGCCTATTTAATTGAGGAGCCAGCGCTGTGAATAAAAAAAGGTCGAGCGTGACGCGTGACTGTCGAATTGAATGAAAAAGTACAGTAATCGCCCTGCCCGTGCCTCCGTCCATGTCCACGCTGTTCTGGCAGATTACCAAAAAAGGAAAATGGACAAGTATATGGTTGGTCTCTATTTCATGTCTAACTTGTGTATGCCAAGTTGTTTGGGCCAATTCAAAGTGAAACTGATGGAATTGTGCAAATTACAGTTAGGCATTTATTTAGAGCACCACTGTATGCTTCTGAATAAATGTTCTGGTCGAGATCTCTGCCTGATAGTCACGGAATCAGGGAAAAAGCCATCCCTTGCAAATTTTCTCAGATCTTCCAGGAGTCCTGAGGGAAATGATCATGCATTGACTCTTTCCGGCAACCATTGAAGCTTTCTTTGAGCCTAAATAATGAGAATCTATGACATTCAGCTGTCCTTCAGTTTGAGGTAAAAAACGGCCATCACCCGGCGGCTGATACAATCAATTGTTTCAAAGTGTGGTGCTTTCCATACACTGTCGACACGCTGTTTTACAAACAACAGCACATAACCTTGACGGCAGGCTGCCGGATCAAATGCCCAAATGGGGTGAATTTAACGCACAATTGAACTTTTTCAGTGCGCAGCGGACCTGAAACTGAACGAATTTTTGGCAGGCTGGGTGCATTGGAAAGCCAGCGGAAATCTGAGTCGAAATGCCTACAAAACCATAGGGAACGGTGTGGCCCTTCCTGACTTATGAAGCAAACAATGCTGAGTGCATTGAACTGATTGAGCTGAAGTTTTTCAGTGTACATATGATTAATCCCTAAAGTGTAGGGGCCTCTGGAATCCGCCGGATCCTCGGCCGAAGCCTGGAGTCTATGGTACGCGTCACTTAGTCACCACTTCCTTTGTACTACTCTGTCTGTCCGTAGCTTTTTATGCTCCACTAACTCCGCTCTCGGATCGACTTGCCGAATCACTAGACAAAGTGTCCCGTGCTCATTTATTGGGAAATTCAACTTCCCCAGGTTGGCTGCCGTCCATCGGAAGCCTGGAGTGATGCTGTCTCAATTGGACATTTCTCTTCCGCATCCCTAGCTCGACAAATGACAATGCCGGCTAGCATTCGGCACTTTATGCCGTCTGCCACACCAACACCGCCATCGTTCTCTGTCAAAAGAACACCAGTCATGGGTTCAACACATCCACGTGGACCGAAGTGCCCCGCTGCGCTCTTGTTGAAGTTCTAAAATTGATCAGAATGGTGTGGTTCTGCATGCATTCTGCAAAGGGAAGACATATTGGTGGCGCAGATGAGTCTAACAATAAAGCGTTTTTAATAAGTGGATGGGCCCTCGTTGACGAGGAAGGGAACGAAATGGATTTGTACGGAAATATCATCAGGAAGGCTATACCAGAGGCATAGTCGTTCTTCATGCTCAACAGACAACCGAAATATCCGCCAGTTGTGTTTCGGTTGAGCGCTTGACATAAGTGCGCCTTTCACCGCATTCTTACAGCTATTTGCAAAGTTATTGCTATTCCAAAAATAATAATGACACCGCGGGGGAAAAAAAATTATCAAGGGACATCGTGAGTGGCGGTGCGTGCGGTTCCCGGGCTGGAGACTATGAAGCTTTTGAAAAGCGGGGCCAAACATTGGGTTGAGGAAGGAGATTCCCACCCCTAGCCTCGGGCCGTCTGCCTGAGTCGCGTGACCGCCTTCCCAAACTGGTCAAGGGACTGGTTTGAACTAGTGTACTATTTCGACCAAGTGTTCAGGTGACGTAGGGGTACCATGAAGGTTTCGACGGTATATAACTCATGTCATCGTTCGTTGCCGTCCCTTATCTTACCATCGCGCCTTGGACGTAAAATTCAGCTGTCCGATTTGAAAGGTATTGCGTGGCAAGAATGTACGTAGCTGCGTTACAACTACGGCAGCCGCAAGATGATCGCAAACCTTACCCGAAGACCATTGCAAGCCATTGAAAGCCACTGCAAGTCCCCACAAGTCCCGACAGGTCCCCACAAGTCCTCTGGCCAACCGCACCTGTATCTACAAGTATTCTTCGCAACGTCTAGGTCCCGGTACTTTGGCCAGTGCAAGTTTTCGCTGGGATCTCTTCGGGTGACTTCGGCGCCTTTCAAGCTCAGCCCTCACCCATACCAGAACACATGTCCAGTGTGTCTTCCATCCACGTCGGACAAGCACATCGTTTCCTGGGGGTTGTACTGATGAAGAAAGATGTCTGTTTGGACTGCAGGTATGTGTGCTATCTCAACCTGTTCTAACATTACTGTTGATACTTTGTACATTGCTGAAATACATGTGATTATGCGTCGATTGTGTGCTATTTTATCACTAGCATATTTTAAGCATATCCGACCAGTCCTATGTACGTCTAAGGACAGCCAATTCATCCTGCTGAAATCCACTTGTATTGGCCAGCTGGCTACCAGCCCGACCTGGAGTCATGCTAGACCCATAGGAGACTGAAACTGGTATCCAGTCTGATGTTGGCTGGCCTTCAGTCTCCGTTGACATCTGGCACACAGGTCGCGTCCATCCGGTGACCACGTGTGTAACCATTGGCGGTGTAGGACGTTGCCATAGTTCACATTCTATTTCTATGCTCCGGCGTACAGTTCTCACTGCCCGTAGTCGACACGTGATAGCAAGAAACTTATTCCACCTTTCGAATGATGCGCTGAGTTCCTCATCAGGTTTTTTATTTTCGCAGCGTCGACTTCATATTAGGCCTATTCAGCTCCCTCCATTGCCCCGGACGCGTCCTCGACGCTTCAAGTCTAATAATATTTGATTTACAGTACCTTTGCGGTCGGACGCGGCGGCAAGGACATTTTTTGGCACCCGATGAAACATCCAGACGTAGATATTATTTGGTTCAATCGTTGAATGTATATATCGGTTTACAAGTCAGAGTCGAGGGGACTGTAAAATGTCAGCCACGGTTATTAGCAACGAATCATCCTCAACATGTCTGCTTTTGCCGCCAGAGCGAATTACAGGAAGTATCGGTGGTATATAAGGTCAACTGTTCGCATTATACGGCACGTTGCAGCTTCTGAACGCCGGGGTCCACCGGACGCTTACAAATAGATTACAGCCATAGTATAGATTGCGAGGGTCAAGACACCCACTACTAGTGCTACTCCCAAAGCTCGCATCTTGTAGGGATGTCTCCCATCGTTGGGTATGACACTGGTCGTGAAGGTTCCATCATTTACGACAATCTGCCCGCCCTGCTGTTTTTCTGGGTCCCGAATTCTGAGGCAGGGGTTTGCAGTAATTTGCCGGAAGTCGTGGCAGAAGGAATAGGGTACGGGGAGCCCGGAGTATGCGCTGTAAATTAGGTCAGGGCGAGGGCCATCAGAGGGAAATCGTGAAACGCACACGCTTCGCGGTGATGGGACAACTCCTCGATACGAGGGGAAAATCGAGGTCCACATTCGTGCAGTGAAGTTGCAGCTGTCCGGTTGAAATAGGCAGGTCATCGTCCCATCGATATCCACGAGGAAAATGGAGGGCGGCACAGTGCCCATTGTTATGTTTTTGGGGCCGAGTGAAAAAATGCTTCAGGAGGGAGGTATGTAGTTAGTTAGTACTTATAGACGAAAGAGCTGTTGCCACCGCCCCGCACAGGTTTTGGTTTTTTACGGCCTTTCCGTGTATAAATCATAATGGACTCGTTGAGGCTGTAGGCGCTTGACGCCTTTCCTTGACAGGGATTTCATGCTCCTCGGCTATCTTCCGCTTTTCGCGTGCTGGCGAGGCCGTCCCTCCATCTCACCGCCTTCTTCCGGCTCCGGATTGTTGTTTAGATGCCATAGAATGGATCTACAGAAAGATGGAATTCAGACTTGCGCCTGGAACTTTGGTGGCTGTGCGGTCCATCCGCCGTCCCCAGTCGCCGCAAAAACAAGGGGAAAAGTAAAGCTACTACTAAAGAATAAGACCTACACAGGTTTCAGGAAACAAATGCGGAGAAGGAGGCTTGAACATGGAAAGGTTCGAACCACGGTTTAGCGTGATAAGACCAGTGTGGCCAAGAGGCAAGCGGATCACTGATCTCGTACACAGATCAATCCACGTGCCACTACGCGATCTCGAATCGCTTCCCACCCTCACTGAAACCGACCGCACACTTGAAGAACTTGGACAAGAAGCGGGAAGTCTTCGGTCGTGTCATGCAATGCAGGACGGGCCACGCGTACCTAGGCAAGTACTACAGTCGATTTGTACCATCCGAGGACGTTTACTGCCCCTGCGGTGAGGCATTCCAGTCGCGCAAGCATGTGCTGCGAGTGCCCTCTTCATGAGGACCAACGGCACACTCTACGCGATGCCTCCAAGGATTTATTCCTGCCCGAGATACTGAAGGACATTATTTTTTGCAAATTGCAATAAAAAATTGTGCGATATTTGCCGCCCTGATTGGGATACATTTTCCGACGCCGATCTGACGCTGTACTGCGACGCGTCTCTCAGGAAGGAAATGGGATTCTGGATACCCGAGCTGCTGCTGGGCTTCTTTTCTCCCGTTCCAGGTGATCCACCCGCGGACACGATTTTCTTTTTTGGTGCTCTCTGTGTCGTCTCGGCTGCGTGGGTTGCGTGGAACTGGGAGTTTATCGATATGCAGAAGGGATGTCCTGGTGGTAGGACACTGATGTCAGAGTGACGCAGCGCGGCGCTGCTCCCAGGGGCTCGTGCGAATTCAGCAACCGGTGGGTTGATTTTCTGGTGGGATAATAATCCGACCCGAGGAGTACATTCTCTCACACGCGCGCAAAAATTTACCGTCCAGCGAACCACGTTATGAAAATATTTTCTGAACTTTGTGGCTGGCACATATTTTATCTCTTCTCGAGACAGAAGTGGAATGCACGTTCATTTCCCGGTGGAATAATAATCTAGCCAGTTGAATGCATCCTCTAATGAGCACGCAGAAAATTCAGCCCCCGGCGAACCACGTTATGGAATATTTTCTGACCTTTCTGGCTGCGCACATCTTGTATCTCTTCCCCCGAGAAGTGGAATGCGCGTGGATTTCCCGGTGGAATAATAATCCAGCCAGGTGAATGCATCTTCCAAAACGCGTGGCTCGTCCGCACCGAACTCGCTCGCTCTTCTCTCCCTCCAGAATGAAGAGACAATGCCCAGGCTCAATGACTCGTGCGCACCGGGGCGAGAATCGGGTTTGAAACGATTCAAGCCAAATTGGGCTTCCAGCTCATGTTTTCAACTCAACCCCGAGCCAACGCCTGAAGCTCCTATGTTTGTATGTATTTCACACAGCACCTCCCCTAGAATGGAGCACTTCTGAGCCCATGGCCTCACAAGGAGGGCACAGGAAAGAAATCTGAAAAGACAGTTTTGCTCAGAATTGTTCTGGCTATCGCCTCGTGCGTACCAGTCCGGGAATCTGGTTTGAATCAATTCAAGGACAAATTGGGCTTCCAGATCAGCCCTTCCTTCCGACAGGAATTCAAGGGGAATGACAAATCCCTCCCACTTGGCCGCCGAAGAAGTACGCAATAATGATAATTGGAGCCAGGAAGTAAAGAAACTGAAGACCCCACAGGTAGCACGCCATAGTGGAGATGAACTCTATGTATCTTCTTCTCACATGGGACGAATCTGGGAGTTATTTGCGATTAGTGTTGCCGCGACTCAAGTCGACTCCGATCAAAGTTTCGTAAATAACACGGCACAGCCACCGGCAAAAGCCCGATAGTATATAGGGGCAAAATAGAGTCGATATAGGTGCATAACATATCTAAAGGACTTGGCAATCCAAGTTCTGGTTGCGAAGAAATATGCTGATTATTGTTATCCAAGTCGATGACTCAAGTCGTCGACTCGGAAAGCAATAAATCGTGTATTACTCAACAACCGTCCAATGAGCGTTGGAGTGCTGTGAGTATGCTATGTGATGAAATTGACTCTACTTAGATGCCATTTAATACCTACGATAAATTTTGGGTGTTACTATATTATTGTCGCTCATTACTTACCTCGGCTATGCGGAACTCCCTAGACGTTGTGGGATTATCCAGCGTTTATATGATTGATTCACAGCCCACTGTGAAGTTGAAAGTGCCCAAGTTCCAGCTGATGGATCGGCTGGGAAATGGTCTTCACAGCACCACCTCCCTCCAGAATGAAGAGCTTCAAAGCTCCAGGCTCAATGACCAGGGAAGCAATGGGAAATCGGAAGAGAGAGTTTTGCTTAGAATCGTGCTGGCTATCACCTCGAAATCAAGCTCGAGAAATTAGCTCTCCATAAAATATCACGTTGTGAGGCCTAGACCGACGCACCGGCAGGAATTCACAGCACCGCCTCCCACCAGAATGAAGAGCTTCAAAGGCCCAGGCTCAATGACGAGCGGGGACAAATCCAGATAGACAGTTTTACTTAGAATCGCGCTGGCTATCACTTCGGATTCAAACTCGAGAAAATAGGTCTCCATAAAATGTCACATTTAGACGGCTGGACAGACGCAATACGGTTTCACAGCACCGCCTCCCACCAGATTGAGAACCCCGGTTTCGCGAACCCTTACCCGTCCTAATCGGCCACTTCTGCTCCATCAACCACGGGAAATGTGGCGAGGGTTTCGAATCGTACAGTACGGTCGCCTAGATCTGAACATTGAATCTTTCTCCTTCTTGGCCATTGTCCGCTCGTACTTACACTCCTTCTCGCCCGCATTCATACGTCTCGTTCTATTGCTACTTATCTCGTGCCGAACATGTTACTCTACTTGCCGTCCTAATGTGTGTACGCAGTTAATCAAATAGTTGCCTCGTAATTGCGACGTTGTGAAACCGGGCTGTTGGCGATGGGCAGCGATTTCTCGCTTTGACCGGCTCGAAAACGATCAAATTGATGCGTAGATTGTTTAGCTACAACTATTTCCGGGCTAAATCCCTGCAAACCGGTCCTTAGCTTCCCTCCGCACATACTCGCAGCCAAAAAAATGCTACAAAAATGGGATAGACGAAAGTCTATACCAAATCTAACACCCAACCACCTATCCAAGAAAAACAATGCAATCGTATGTGTATACTCGGGGCAAGTATGGTACTAACGACTTAGTCACCGCCACCCTTGTACGGCGGCCAATCCGGCCAGAGGGAAATTTTAGTTGGAGAAGCTCCAAAATGCGGTGGCCAAATACCGGATTCCTGCCGGTCCGTCGGTCTAGGCCTCACAACGTGATTTTGTGGAGAGCTAATTTCTCGGGTTTGAACAAGACGTGCCGGCGATTCGCTCCGGCGATGAGTTCAAGAAAGTTGTTTGTGTTCAAAGGTTGTCTCAATTGGCCGAGGGATGAAATGTGAGAAGGTTCAAACCCAATTTATTTTAAGGTTCACGAATGCAAGTCAAATACTACGCAATGAAATTGCCTGTTACCGCCTTTACCTCTTAAGTTATACGGGTTGCGCAGCACCCACCTGAGCCACCAGGTGGCTTCCGTTTTTTCTCCGTACGGCTAACTCAGTACTGGCGTTTTTCCTGCGCCTAGACGCCCACTTGAGTGTTAATTTGGTACTATTATGTAAAGTCGGAAAAAAAAACTTGCGCAGATGATAGTGAAAACTACCAAAAATGGCAGCCACCAGCCATCTGATGGCTGCTGCGCAACCCGTCTATTTACTTTATCTCTACCCGCTCCAGCACATACATATATGATGGCTGTCTGTCCGTCTTCACTCCCCAAAATATTTCATCAGCAAACGATCCATCCGCCCGCAATTCACGAATCCGGATCAGACATCAGTCGAAATGTCATCTGCATAAAGTAATATGTAAAGATTTCACAAAATTCAAAAAATATTATCGCACTTTGAGCTGTTTGCATACTGCAATTGTGGACTTCGATTGGCATAATACACCCTATTGCACATTCACCGTGTGTTTTGACCTGGAAAGGGTGAAAAAAAAGAAGTTATATTAAATATGTAATTAGGAGTTCTGAGGAAGCCATCCCCTGAGAATCTGAAACGCGAATCGAATGAGCTTAGTAACGGAGGAAACGGTAGAGATTTGAGACCGCAGTAGCTGTTCTACTGACCGCCGATCGAAAGTGATGACCTACCATCAATTTTCTGTGTCAAGAAGCCACATTTAGAGCTCAAAACAAAATGCCAAAGCGGCAGTCCACTAAGCATTCATAATGCGAACAGATTAAGTCTATGACCAAAGAAAAAGGCAAAGAATTGAGTACAGGGCAGCTGTCCTAGTGAAAAATCATCAGAAAACACAGGATAAAACTCAATCCATCACTCAAACAGCAGTTTTCAAGACCAGATAAGAAATGTGAGGATTCCATCCCTTGCAGATTTTGAATGCGAATCGAATGAGCTAACTCCCAGGGCAAACGGCCACGAAATGAGAGCAGAGCAAGTGTTCCAAGAAAAACGATCTAAAAACGACCAAAACAGTAAAAATTTCGTCCGCGCCTTATGTTCCGCAAACGGCTGTAAAATGAGCGAGACTGAGTCCCCCCTTGAGTCGCGATTTCGCCGGAAGTAATCTGTCAATCAGAATTGTTGATCTCACCGTAACTTTCGAATTCACAACCACATTTCAATCTGAAACAACACAGGGCATCGATCGTTATGGACCTCCTATCCAAGCTATATCCTCAAAATATCCAAAAACGCGTGCACGAAAACATCAATTAGAGCGCGTCGCGTTGCGCACGCGTCATTCCAGGAAGAATCACAGAGGAAGAGGTAGATGATGAGACTACAGTGGTGCTCTAAATAAATGCCTAATTGTAATTTGCACAATTCCATCAGTTTCACTTTGAATTGGCCCAAACAACTTGGCATACACAAGTTAGACATGAAATAGAGACCAACCATATACTTGTCCATTTTCCTTTTTTGGTAATCTGCCAGAACAGCTTAATTTTCTAAGTTGCTGAAAATTTACTTTTGGGGGTTACCATATATGGAAATTTGATCTGGGTGACATGAAAGGGCTTGAAAAATAGTCCACATTCATGTCTTGAACCAAAGGAATCCACCATGTGGTTGTTAAGATACGGGGCAAGCAAGTTGCACATTTTGACCCAAAAGTTAAGAAATTGCAAGATAACACTGTGATGTCACGGTTATCTGCCAGTCTACGAGGTTATCTGGCTTCGTCCAAATTCATCTTACACAAAAGAGTATTCGACATTCTGAAGACGTACGAAGAGACTAATTTCTTTAGCAAGAGTCCTCAATTATTTTGACGAAATAAGGACAGCTGTATGCCAGCCCACTTTACTGGAAGCAGGATTACCACACGTCTGTTCTCTCGGGGGAAGGATGGCTGGACGAATTGATATTCGGGCATCCTGATAGAATAAAAGTCGAACTAGGCATGAGGGTACATGTCTACCTGGCGCTTCTTTACAGGCTCCGAACCCTTGCTGGACTTTCGGATTCAAAATATGTTTCTCTTAAAGAAAAACTCACCATCTTCTTGTACACCTGTGTCACCGGACTCTCCATTCGACACGTCGGCGAGCGCTTCCAACGCTCCAATGAGACAATCTCAAGGTCGATTCCATTCGGCAAGCCACTCACACATATACTGATTCACACATCTAGATACTTCCGAGAAGTCCTCATCGCGGTATCCTCACCACCTTTCTATTCACACCATGTACGCCTTCCCTCCGCCATCGAGCCAGTCTCGAATTCCATTCTCCATAATCCCAAATTCCTCCCGTATTTCCGTGATGTCATTGGGTCTATGGACGGTACACATATCAATTGTGCGCCGTCTGCGATCGATCGACAGGCATCTCGGAATAGGAAAGGTGGAGTCTCTATAAACTGTCTTGCGGCCTGCTCGCAAGATATGAAGTTCTTGTATGTGTTGAGTGGTTGGGAAGGCTCAGTAGCAGATGCTGCATTATACCTCGATGCACGAGTGTCTGATTTGATGATCCCAGCTGGCAAATGCTATCTCGTGGATGATGGATTTGGCAGTTCTGATGCCACCCTCGTTCCCTTCCACGGAGTACGATACCATTTGGCAGAATGGGGACGTGCAGCGGTCCAGTACGTCGCGTCAATATGTGATATCGTCTGACTAATTCGTTTTCAAGGCCAGCAAATGCAAAGGAGCTCTTTAACCTCCGGCATGCTTAAGCCCGCAACGTTGTCGAGCGCATTTTCGGTGTGGTCAAAGGCAAATGGGATATTCTCACCCGTCCTCCAGAGTACGACATGGCGATCCAAGCACGTGTTCTGTCCGCCATCGCTGCGTTGCACAATTTCATCCTAGAGAACGACGAACAGGAGTGGAGCGATATCTTGGAAATGGATGCCGAGAATGCAAACCCTGGTACACGCGGGAATATGGGAGACCTTGCCCGTGGGGTGACAAGTGCGCAGGAAAAGGCCAGGTCAGAGGAGTACCGGGGTGTGATTGCACGGGGTATCTTTTGACTGCCAACTCGGCGATCACTCCGGTAGCTTCGAGACGGTAAACCCCCTGGATCCGGAGCTCGAAAACCCACCTGCTGGCATTCAGCGGTCTGTATGTGCACAAACAGCTGTGTCGCGCCTGCCTTAGAAAACTGCGCCAAATAATGGGCCCAACAACATATCGCGGGCGCGACAGGAGCACTTTTCACCATTTCTTTTGCGACCCTAGGATCGATCCCTCGTCCGAGGTGTTACCTTACCGAATAAGAGGAATTGACACTACTCTCGATTGTGCATGCTTACATTGCCTTTCAACAAGCGAGGTACGAGCTTCCAATCGTTGAGGCGTCTGTCTACAGAGTGACAGAAGACTAACATATATCGCCTAGGTTACTGCGCAAGATTCCATCAATGCTGAGCCGAATCATTTCATTTCGGCTCTTGGGACATTGAACTGAGCGCAAGATCGAATCGCGCCGAATCCTTTCAGTTGGGCTGTTATGAATCCGATGGGTTGACCTTCATTTGGGCTCTGGGGAATTATTGAATTACAAATTGTGCCGAATCCTTTGATTTGGGGTCTGGAAAACAATGACCGCCGTGGTGGGGATTTTTTTTTCATTTGGGTGTAGTCTCTCAAGTAGCGTTTCATCGACAATTGTTTTTTCTCGATTTATGGGATTTCATCGGGGAAACATATGGCACGGCGCTGTCGAATTGAAGCAAAGTATGGTAGCGGACGGAGCTTCGTGACAAGTCCGAAGCCCGATTTGGAAATCACTACTAGTCATTCAGTGTTTCCTTAATTTTCAATTGAAGTGTGCGAAAAGCATCACAGGAAGGTCCTTTAGAGTTTCCCCAGGACAAAAGTTGAAAAATATGAAATGGGCTTTTCTCACTTCAGATTTCGCGGTTTTGACAGCGGATCAGTGATCCGGTGGCTGTGTTCAACCATTAAAACCGCTATTGCATGCCCAGGAGGCTCCAAAATTCCTTCGGGCAGCGCGCTGCCAACGGGACCTTCTTAATCCCACTCAACGTCTGACAGTGATACATCCATGCCAGCACTGACACGTCTGCAGCCCAATTTTGCGGGCCAGAAGTCGCAATTGGAAGTTCGTAATGTGCTAAAAGAGTTTAACTCATTAGGTTCAGACTCATCGAAGGGACGCCGGGCATGATGTACTATTTCCGTCCCAAATTTCAACCAGAGATGAACACCATCAAGTCCTTCTGAGCATGAATCAACCGTGGTTCTGGCAGCGATCAAACGGAACATGGCAGAAGGCCAAAAGCCTTGTTGCAGAGGTTCTTGGCCTGTGCCCACTGCCCAATCCGACGGTTCTTTCGACGCGCCGACCTATACGCGAGTACACCGGCAAGTGCGTACTTTCGGAGCGCCTGAGTTCGTTCCTGAAGTTTGTGCCTTCAAGGACTCAATACGGTGACCGAAATCGAGTCTTTCAGACACGCTGAAAGTGCATTCGAAATCAATGGTTTTGGGGAAGGATTTGAAACATACCATTTCGTTAACAGTATCGGAGTATGTACATGAAACCATACCGGACCCCGGCAACACTCGCGCCGACCTTCAGCGCCTTCGAGTTCGAGTCGCTGATCATTATCATCCGTGAGTGCGCATCCTTCTCTTTCGTCAGGCAGTGCGCAGCCCTCGCCCTCACGCTGGATGACTCGCCTTGCGCACAGCCGTAGACTTCGCATGCCCGTGTTGGATTCAAGCGCCATGGCGTGCGTGCTTGCATTTGAGCGCCGTGGCGCGCGCGCTGTACCCATTCCTCGTCTTAACGTCCATCATGTTCATTCCACCAGTCAGCCAAGTCTCCCAGAATTCAGTTGTGCTTGGGAAAAGACTTGATGCATATGCTGAAAGGTAAGCCAGCTTGAGTTCTCCGCCTCATCGACCAGCTCTTGGAGCATCGCCAGACCACAAGGCGGGGCGTCTTCCAGGTTCCTATTTGGCGGGTTGTCTCATTAGTGATGAACCGCGAGCGGTGTTTTTCATAATTTGTTACATCAAGCTTGAATTTTGACCATAGAGTTTGAATATTCTCACTAGGGTTACGCTCCGAGCATTGTAGGTGTTCAAGATCTTTCACTAGGTGGGCAGCCAGAGCCTGTACTCGGTCCATGAATTTCGAAAACTTTAAAAGGTACAGAGGCGTGCTCCATCTGTCGTTACCGGGTTGTTCCTCGGGCCTGCATGTCAAGTGAGTTGTAACCAGTCTGTGGTCACTTTTCGCTGGACAGTGTTTGATTGTCCCTAAACGATCTGAATTGTTGGTTGTCGACACAGATTCGGTCAATGTGTGAGTAAGAGGAGTGTATTTCATGGTCAGGCTTCCTATGGGGATCCGCTGGATCACCATATAAATGGTGATCCCAAACAGGCCGTCACTGACGTTTGCGGTCATAGCTTGGACTCACTAATGCAGTCTGACGAAGGGGAGAAGGTCACGGAACTAATCCCTCGGCTCATGACCCTTACTTTCGGTGTTGAAGCCATCGATTCAGATTTCTTTTCCATGCCTCCCTCATTAAGTGAAAGTGCTCCCAAGGGATTCTTAACGAAACAGTTGGCAATCGCATTAGCACAGCCCTGTGGTTCAACACGGCCCGACCCATGGCTCCGATCACGTCTATGCAAAATACCACACAATTTTGTATCCTAGGCTCATTTGACGCCGGTTCTCGAAACCGAATTATTGGGTGATAGCCAGCGGAATTCCAAGCAAGTCTGTCGATTCAGATTTCTTTTCTTGCCTCCCTCATTAGGCGGAAGGGCTCCCAAGGGATTCATTCTTAATGAAACAGTTGCAGTCGCATTGGCATAGCCCCGGGGTTCAACACGGCCCACAGATTACCTAATACAGAATATTTTCATGAATTTCGCTCTATCACTGATTGCGCATGGATTAGCCTGACACATCTACCCATATTCTATCCATATCTGTGGAGAAGTGGTTGAGTTACGGACAATTCTCTGAAAACATTGGAAAACAAGAAATTTTCATTCGCACCATCGGTTCTGACATTGGGTGTAATTTTCTTCACTGAATTCGGACAAAGCTGCCTCTCCGGCCCGGTCCCCGCGGCATGCTTCATGGCAAGCCTCTTGGCACACGCGCCGTGGCCAGATACGCTTCGTGATAGGGTAACGTGCAGATGCACGTGGATGGGCCGGCGTCCCTTGTATTCCCCTTCGCTTCTAGAGTCTCTTAATCTTCCTTCTTGCTTCCTTCGACCTAAAAAGTACCTTTTCTTCCTCTCTTTCGAATTTTCGCTACTTCTGGGAATTTTTTCCGCGTGGGAGATGCCCACTATCTTGATAGTGGGTCCTAAGGCGCCCTAGTCTGGCAGAAGCCCCGCCAAATTTTGAAACTTCCCTTTCTAACAAGACCAAACTTTGAAATGCGGAGGTTCCAAGTTCGAACCTCACAATACCCACTTTTTTTGCTGTCAAATGTCAAACATGATATGCCTACGTCTCAATTGAGCCTTGAGCATGCCAAAAAATGTGGATGTTTTATTGGTTATGGAAACGCAAACAAGCAAGCTCTGCGTGCAATAAATGTCGGCCTTGTGTGTGGTGGCAGAATCCCGGGTGGATGCGGTGAGCGAGATGCTTTCTTGAAACTTCAGAGGGAGATGGGTCTTCTGTACATTTACAACGAAAATTTGAGAGAGACCAAGATTATAGGAATACCTGCAGTTTCTTTGAGGCACGGCACCGGATGAAGGGCAACAACTGTTGCAGCAGACATGAGCATTGTAGAGACCACCAGAGATCCAGTTGGAGGGGAGACACCAAACCAATGGCTGGGTTTGGAGGACAGTAATTGGCAAGGATTCTGAGCAAAAAGATGAAGGTTCACTGCGGTGGTGTTTTATAAAACATTCAGCAGAGCACTTAACTTTTAATTGCAAAATGTACGACTCTGGAATGTAATGGTCGTGACCAAGCAAAGTTCTAGTGCTGCCGGGGTTCGGTTAGGTTCGGTTCTTTCCAAAATTTCCCGAACCCCGAACCTGTGGGTTCGGTTCAAGTGGCACTTTTGGCGAACCTTGAACCGCACCCAGAGGTTCGGTTCGTGCGGGTTCGGTTCAGGTTCGGAGGAGGTTCGAACCCAAATGAACCTGTAATTTTCTAAACAAATTTCCGCGTAAGAATTTCAAGCTCAAAACAGCGCCAGCAGACATTGGAGCAGATGGGCGAGAGTAGATTGAGAACCTCCTTAAATACCACGGGGGGTCACGATTTACGGAGGAACCAAAGTTCCAATTACGCATGAGTATTTCTTGCGGGGTCCATGCTCAAGGCACACAAAGACAGGAAAAATTGAGAGGTCAGTGTTGTTGGTGAACGACAATATTGGCACCCACGACCAATGCTGGGACCTTGCGCCCCCCCCACGGCACTGTAATAGTACCTGCAGGGCGGATGGAAATTATTTAGGTAGCGGCAGACTCGTGGATTTTTTCTTTGTTCCCTTCGGGTCATACTAAAGTACTGCTCGTTATCCATGTAGTTCTACTCAGGCACTGGCTACTATTCATGCCGCATGTACTCGAGCTGTTGTAATTTTTGATATCCCGCAGGGAGACACATAAAATATAAAAGTGAAATCGTCTAAAACATGAGATTCGAACCGGTTCGAACCTGTTCAAACAGGTTCGCCAAAATCCAAGATTCGTCGAACCCTGAACCGCACCTCGGGTTCGGTTCAGATTTTTGGAGCCCTTCGAACCTGAATTCGGGTTCGGTTCGGGTTCGGTTCAGGTTCGGGAGCGGTTCTGAACATAACCCCGGCAACACTAGAGCAAACATACACTACTTACTCATTTTTTCAACCAGAATGAATGTAACCCAGTGGGAAACAGTGGAAGTTACAGGATTCCAGCACTGAAGCTGCTTCATATACAACAGCTAGTTCAAACTGAGACAAAACAAACCCCAAAGACGTCAGGGGGCTTTAGCAACAACAAAACACCCTCGTTCACCAGAAATTGTCACAAATTAGGGAAATTTTTCATGAGCAGGACCGTTAAAATCCGGTGATCATTCGTGAAATACAGATAGTTGTGGCCGGGGTCAGGTTCAGAACCGATTCGGAATCTGAACCGGACGCGAACCGCACCTGAATACGGGTTCAGAGAATAGGTGAAGACCAGACCGAATCCGAGGTACAGTAGCAGTCTTCCGTGGATACCGCATGCCAAAGTATAATATTGTGGTCGTAGGATGAAGCATGCATTTCGTTTCAAAGTCCCCTGCTACGGAGGAATGGACTCTCTCCAAGATCGATGCTCCTTGAATGGATTCCTGCAATCTTGTGTATTTTCTTGAATATGTGCATTTTTCATATCGTATTTTTCGCAAGCGCTAAATCAGACTGAAGGTACCACCGAGAGAACCTCCTCGTAAAGCAGCACTATAAATGGTTGACATAAAATAAACTTGCAGGAGTGGAAGTACCTTTCAACTTATCAATTGTAAGCACTTCGATATCCACTGAGAACCGCTTCAAAACTACAACTCCTGAAGCAACAGTGCGGCGTATACGTACAGTCAAAATGAAAATACGAGGGATCTGGAGCGGCGATAATGGGTTCGTCATCAAGGTCGTGCTTAGGAGAGGTAACATCATCCAATCTATCAGACGAAGCACGTAGCAGAGCAATTCACATAGTCCGAAAGGTACGGATGTTGCAGAGCTTCTCCCACAGTTAATCGTTCCATTGGATTGAACATCTAATTCTCGCAAGTCATCCCGTGAGCCAATTATACAGTGCTTTGAAGGTTTGTAGCGCTCACCAACGCTTTCGACAGGAAGTCAATTGCTTTAAGAGACGCCTGTGGATAGAGTGTACTGAAGTTTTTGCTTTGGCGCAGGGGAAGTGCTCGAATGTATTCTCGTGAGCGTTCAGACTTAATGGCCAAAATATCAGCCTCGTTGGGGGTGCCTTTACGCGAGAGAATATAAATACGTCTTTCCATCTTACAGGATACAAGACTAAATTGAGCTGATTGTGATAATCCCGCCCCGGGAACAACGGT
This sequence comes from Mycena leptocephala, assembly GCA_029378395.1. Lineage (NCBI taxonomy): Eukaryota > Fungi > Basidiomycota > Agaricomycetes > Agaricales > Mycenaceae > Mycena > Mycena leptocephala. The sequence continues at coordinate 53,923 of JARJLF010000637.1, forward strand.
CTTTTGGAAATGAGTTCAGCTAGAATGCAGCCGATGGCCCACATGTCAATTGCCTTGAACGGATATAATCATTCCGGTGGGAAATAGAAGAAGCACATATAGTCTTGACCTTTGAGTACATGGCAAGGCTCAACATGATTTCTGGCGCTCGGTACCATCGAGTCGCCACATACTCAGACATCGCGCCATCACTTGCTGAACTGCTGGTAACGCTCCTCGCTAAACCAAAATCACAGACCTTAAGATCGCAATTTCCATTACTGCTCTTTGCGGAACTTAGGGCGCGGCTCGTTTTTTTTAAATGAATTTTGCGTCGGATGGCTCTCCTGAGATCAATTCTCAACCGTTTTCCATGAGAATATGCTCATTCTGTTCGCACTGCGAATCCGGAGAGCATGATGTTTTCTAATTTGCTATTAGTGACCCGAGATGTCTTATTGGCTCAGATTAGACCATTTTGGGATGTTCACCAATAGGATTGTTCCCGTATGACCAATAATAGCCGGATGGACCTGAATTTTTGAGACGATGTACTTGAGAGCATTACGGAGGGCAGCAAATGCCGGCTTTTTCAACGTGACTTGTACTCCATGTATATACAATCCATGGGTTAGTAGACAAAATTCCACTCCGCATACATTTGAAGTACATCTCACATTAAAAAAGCCGGCATTTGCTGCCCTCTGTAATGCTCTCAAGTACATCGTCTCAAAAATTCAGGTCCATCCGGCTATTATTGGTCATACGGGAACAATCCTATTGGTGAACATCCCAAAATGGTCTAATCTGAGCCAATAAGACATCTCGGGTCACTAATAGCAAATTAGAAAACGTCATGCTCTCCGGATTCGCAGTGCGAACAGAATGAGTATATTCTCAAGGAAAACGGTTGAGAATTGATCTCAGGAGAGCCATCCGATGCAAAATTCAGTGAAAAAAAAAAAAAACGAGCCGCGCCCTAAGTTCCTCAAAGAGCAGTAACCAAAAGGTTGGCTGGTTTAAGATCGCGGTGAATGATGTCTGCACTGTGGATGAGTTTGAGGGCCTCCAACGCTTGGTGGACGAAGTACTGCACGGTAAAATGTAGGGTGGGGTCCTCGTGGATACTCTGTACGAATATGCATACCTGGATGTGGTGGTCTGTGAGGTTTTGTGGAGTGTAAATGAGCCGCTGCAAATCTGTCTGCATCAACTCCTGAACCACTGCCGAAAGTTAGAGCTTCCGACATGCGATAAATATTTCCTGTGAATGAATGGAGGCTGGGCGTATGACAACTGATAATTAACATGGCAGCGGAATGAGGAGGGTCCCAGACCCACCCTACCCTATGAGGCTGTGTCTCGCCATCTTCCGGTGGGTGCCCCTTGCTGATGGCGGGAAAACAAATTCCGGAGATTACTGCCCGAAATGAAGCAATTGATCTATGGAACCTAAAATCATACCTTGAGCAGGGACAAGATCGCGGGCCCTGGTGTTACTTTGTTGACCCCCGGGGTGCCGCCTACTGCCGCCGTTGACGCCTTCTTAATACCCTCTTTGGCCCCCACTAGCGCCCTTTGACGCCCTCATCGATGCCCCTTGACGCCCTTTGCCGCCACATTGGAGGTAAATACTGAGTTTTCACGGGCATGCCGGTGCGTCTCGTGAGTCAAATGCGTGCCGAACGGTTGCCTCATTGAAGTGCCGCATGCCCCAATGTATTAACACACTCTCTCTCCTCTTCGCACGAGACGTATCTGCTGCCGATGCCTATATTGCAGAGGATGATGGTTACAGCCTTGCAGACCTTGCTAAAATACTTCTCCCTGACTTCTACTTTTAAAATTTAGATACTCGCATGTCATTAATCTAACTCTGCGATTTCAATATTACCATAATTGTCTACGTTCATTCTCTCTGCGAGAATTCGCTGATAGTCAGTCCACATTGTGTTGGCCAGGCCGCCAAATCATCTCACATTTGTTCCGCTCGTGCCTTTTCTAATAAGACTCGGAACGGGCATTAGTACGGTTCTCAGACGTGCACGTAGAGTGACAACGACTATATTGGGAACAAACTGTACCTAATAAGAAACGGACATTAGTACGGTTCTAATACAACAGTTAGTACAGTGTGTGAGCAGTAGATAGAGAGTCCGTACCTCAGACGTGCACGTAGAGTGACAACGACTGAGGAAAGCCGCGCTGGCGCCAGCACGTCCTTGATGTGCTGGTGCCTTGATGGGAACTATTCCTTTCTTAAGTAGTCGGAATTTTTCTCAGTCACGTAGGAGTCACAGCTCTGATGCATCATCAGCACATCTCTAACTGCTGTGCTCATTGTGCCCGACGACGAGAACAATACCAAAATTTGTCGCAAACCGCACTCGCCTTTATCGCTGCTCACACGTTCGGCAACAAGGAGAACATACCACGACGATGCGCACCTGCGTCACCCTCGGGAGACGACGAGGACACGGGGTCCGCGACAATCCTCGCTGCAACCCGGGTGCAGCTTGACGAAGAACTGCGAAAGGTCTCGGAGGCAAAAACAGCATTAAAAACGCACGGCGGCGTGAAAAGCGATGACAGGCCGCGAAGCTTGACCTTAAGGAGCAATTGGATCAGACTGCCAGTTGATAATTAGTAAAGGAGAGTCGAGTTCCGAAAAATCAGTCATGTCAGCCTTCATTTTTTTGCTCCTCGTAGGCAGACCGGTTACGAGTCTATTCCACAACGTGGTTCGCCGGGGGTTACAATCTATGTGTGCGCGTTGGAGGGTGCATTCACCTAACCAGACATCAAAACAAACAAGGAACAAACAAATGGGGTGTCATTTTCTTGTAGTCATCCCTGAAAGTCTCTTCCCAGTCCTGTCTGGCCAGTTAATTCTGATGCTGTCAGTTTTCATGTACAAATCCAAGCACCATGTCGCAGTGAGTTCACACTGGTCCCATTATTCAGAAGCTTCTGTCAAGAATCAAGATCGGTTACACATCCATCGGAAAACTCCGGAAATCGGCAACTCGGCACTGATGCCGGCGGATTGTGGAATGTTGCATCCCGCGAAAGATAAGCCAGCTGTGGACCAGCTTGTTCAGCCAAGGAAAAGACAGTCGCCAAGAAAATCGGAGAGAGGTGAGTTTCATACTGACTTGGCTCTCTAATCTGATGTTCAAGAGTCACGACAAAGCACCACACAGTGTCAAAATCAAGTGCTGCCGTATCTGTGAGCATTTTTATGGACTCCACTGCAGCACCTGCACTTGCACTGGTTCCGTTATACTTGGTTGGTGCCCGACCTGGAACCCGTGTGCACTGAAGAAGAAATGAGATGTCGGATTTGTTGTGCTTCGCATCAATAGATAGGTTGCGCAACAGCCATTCAAGCTGTTCAATGGCTGATTTCGAGCCGGTCAAAGGGAGAAATTCTTGGCCGCCGAGGACAGTTGAGATATATATTTCTGAGCCGTTGATATGGTGTGCATTTCGGCACACCTGAAAATCGCTATTTTCGCGATTCAGAATAATCATTTTACCTCCGAGTGAGATAGAAATTGAGAATATATATTCTCCTCGGAATGGTATATTATGCCGTAGAGAGTCAATCTAGCAGGACTAAGTGCTGAAGTCAATGATGATCCCTTTGGGACCAGAGTTGCGCCTTCAGCCTACGCTAGGCACGGAGCTGATATTCAGCCGAGTGGGCTTGAGGTGATCAAAGGAGATAGGAAATGACGTCTACATGGTGTAAACAGTACATGACCAGAATAATTGAATCAGAATCGCGAATGCCGCCGATGGATTAATAACTCTCCGGAGACAACTATTCCTTCATTAATGCTCTGGATCCATTATATCTGTACCGGGCGGCATCTGATCTCTGGTTCAATGTAGTACTCGAATACTCCTGGACCACTTCTGAATCCATGCCGGGACATTCGAGTAATACAAGTCTCATTCTGTGCACGGGCTAGAAACATCCCAGGAGTGTTCTCAAGACGCCTGAGTACATCGCGGGAAGCCATTCGGGCAGGGAACTTATGTTCGTTCGGAATCAGTGGGCTCGCCATCACTATGCGGCTCAGGCCGGCCAGCTACGCTCCATACTATTATTGCGCTTTAGGGAAACAGGATTGTTATTCTATAGTACGACATGAAATATACAAATAGTTGTCCCTCCGCCATCCATCTGCCCTGCGCGCCCTCCTGCACCTATGCGTTTACCCAAAATAAATGCCACAGGAATCGCGCGACCATCCCACACAATGAAGGACCGAGGAGGATCGCATCGCCCTGCAACGAGTCGTCAATTACAACAAACGGACCGTGATCGCGTAATACCTCACCTTCGACAAACCCACGCGTGTGTTAAGCCCATTCCGACCATTCCGATGTACTACTGTTGATAAATCTGCAACGATGAATTACAGCTCTTTGCGGAACATAGGGCGCGGTCGATTTTTTTTTTCCCCCCTTTTTTCCAGATTTCGATCATTTCCCTCGTTGTGGGCTCAATTCTGCCCCGTTTGCCTCATGAGTTAGACCATTCGATTCGCCTTCGAATTCCGGAGGGTATGAAATCCTCACATTTTTTTCTAAGCTCGAAATTACCCTTCACCAGCTCACATTCGATATTTTTGGTATGCTGAGGGTAGAACGGCCCCAGACATACATATACTTCTTAGATCATCTTAGAGTTTTGGTAGGATGATCTCATGGGTATTCCCGAGGGCGCCTAAAGGCCAGATACTCCTCATCACCAAAAGTAAATACTAATTGCCTCTTATCGCCCGGAGTATGTCAAAAATCTTAAACCAAATTGCATGACCATGTTCAGTGGGGAGTAATAGCCACCTTTTGCATTGAACACTGCTGTGCCGACCCGGCATGTTGTCAATAAATTGATCGATTTGTTGATGTGTGATTTTGTTTCAAACACTCAAATGCAAGGTTCGTGACATTGTCTCCTCTCAGGGAAAGGATTCGGAATGGTGTATAACTGATGTAGCCCGCTGCGCGGCAAAGCCCGCTATCTATCTTCGGCCTATGGACTCGAAACACTGCATATTGCATAAAAAAAGATGCAGTACATTTCCACTACTATTACAAGGAAATCCGACGATATTTTACATAGATAGCTGACTAATCTACATCAGACAAGTGAAAAACTCAGCAGAGCTACTCAAGCAGAGAAAGATAAGCGGTCAGTACAGGTCACGGATGTGCAAGAGACTAGGCGGACTGAGACTAATAATAAAATGTCTACGAAAAGACGATGAGTTGAGAGAGAGAAAACCAGCCAAAAAATAACAACACACAACAGAGGGTATGAGCAGTGCACCCGATGTCCAAGTGTGTCGTCTTCATGGCAGTGGGAGACGGGGAGACGGTGGTAGAGGATCACATCAGGCTGTATAAGGCGTCAGGCCAGGTAGAAAAATTCAGTTATGAAAAGACCAGTGAATAAAACAGAACGAACAGCGGATGAGTTAACTACCATGAGGATTGTGAGAGCTAGAGTCGAATGGGAGAAGAAAAAAGGTGTTGAATAGATCTCCGCAATGTTGGGGAGTGGCTGTTAATGGACTCCTCTGGTTTGAGCTCAGCGGCCAGAATACAGATCCATCGAGTATGTGCTTGCAGCGGGAAGGAGAGGGAGCGGTCTTAGGTTGTGATGAATTGGCAGACGCAGGGAACGAGACGAGCAGAGGTGATCACTTTGACAAGGAGCACCGGAGAATGCAACAGAAGATTACAAGCAAGCCTTCAATGTGGATAGAAATGGCGGGATGTTGATTTATGGCTCTTTTAACAAAGAAAGTGAAACAAAGGAGTACTACGACAGAAAGGGTTAACAGAAAGGTTGGATGCCAAGCAACGATTCAAGGAGCAAAGGCCATGTGGCAAAACGACGTCATTTGGTGACATAATCTTGCAAACTCGTTTCGATCACTTTTTTGAAAGCACTGCAAAAACCCACTACTAAAGATAGCGGGAATATGAGTCCTGAGAACATGCCAGACAAGTTTAAGCTGCTAAATGTGGTGGAATATGTGCGGGAACGGCCCAGATTTTCGGTGTCAGACCAGGCAACATTCTGCTGATGACTGATCGACCTCGTCTGCCTGCATTCAGCGCCGCATTGGAGTCAAATTTGGTGGGTGGCTTCCATGGGGCAAAAGACATCATCTGCAATGCATGATTATTGCCCTGCCGACGCCAAACTACCCCTATTGTACTGGTTCTCACACACCGTGTGGTTTCGATGCTGATGATAATTCTGTGGTGTTGTGGACAAGTTGGACCCTGTCAGGGGCAGAGGGGATAGCTGAGTGCCTACTACAAGGTTGGTTTGTCATTGGAATGGTTTCCTGTATTATCTTTCCGGCGCTTTTGCCCAGACAATTGATGTTAGCCTTGATCTCAGGTCGCACGGCTGATGCTGCAATGGCTCTGTACCGCCCAATGCAGTGATTCTTATGGGGAGACTTCAGTAAATAATAGTCAATACCCCAGGGCATTTGGTGGTGAAAGGTGGTTGGGATTGGCCCATGGGTTACGAAGTAATAAGCTGATTAGTATTTACTTTTGGTGATGGGGAGTAGTGAATAATTCTCATACTTTCTCTATGCCATCGAGCAGAATATGAGCGTCTGGGCGGAGGAGGTGTGTAGATGGAGGTGTAGGTGTTTTATCGGCAGGCCGCGGCGCTCTTCGAGTGCGCGGTTGGCGCGGCCGCGGCCGCCGCGGCGTAGACTCGTTACCAGTCTGCCACGGCAATACTTAGTGCAAGCACTATGCCGTAGGCAGACTGGTACAACTCGAGAGGCTCAAAAGGGCTGAGCGCGGAGTTTGAAAATTTCCATTTCCGTTGTTCTGGCCTCAAATTTGATTATTTCTTTTCAGTTAAAAGGAAGGGTAGGGATGTAACGATCATAGCTACACTTCTGTCTTTTCAGATTTTTTATTTTACTCCCAGAGAGGCTGCGCGCGAGAGCGAGTTTTAATCGAGAAACTTACTTTCGGACCGACGTCACCGGTAACGACGTCATCTGCCGTCATCGGCGCCACCCAAGAATTTCAAACTCCGGGCTCAGCCCTTTGGCGTGTCCCGAGTTGTACCAGTCTGCCTACGGCATAGTGCTTGCACTAAGTATTGCCGTAGCAGGCAGACTGGTTACGAGTCTAGCCGCGGCGGAGTTTGGGGAAGTACTGCGAAATCATATAAGATGTATTAGATGAGTTTCTATGAGCTTGCATACCTTCTGGTGGTTCCTGTTGAGGCTCTGCATTATTGCGGCGACGGGGAGGCATGGTAAGGAAAAGAGGAGACGTTGGTGCGACTGGGCACAGAAACCATGATATACACTGAGGAGGGGATGGAAGCCCAAGCCCCATCAGTGCATTTCAAGGGTTGTCAGAAAAGCCTCAACTGTAAAAGAAACCTGAAAGGTATCACCATTCCGCGCATTGTCGGATTGCCGAGCATATTTACCTTTCACCATCTCTTCGTCATCCCAGCAGTGCCAAATGAGGAACATCGAGACCACAGTTACGTCCGTCCCTGTGTTGTTCCTACATATGTCGTCCCCATGAGGAGCGAAGAATAAGATGGCGGCGTGAAGAATAGATGACGACGCGCACAGCCTAGGCGGCCATCGTCAAAGGGGACCGTGGTTATTGAGGGGCAAGAGCTTCAGCGCAGGTATGCGAAGACCTCGAGGGTCTCAGAACAGCAAGGTAGAGGTTAGAGAGAGAGATAGGACAGATGCGCAGATGCAAGATGATTGAAGCCGCGGCTAAGCCGTTGGCGAAGCCGGCTTGAGCCGTAGCCAAGCCAACGGAGCCGCCGTGTGAACGGCTGGCTAGGCTCGGCTTATTTTCGGCTCGGCTCCAACGGCCAGCCGAGCCGAGCCGAGCCGAGCCGTGACACCCTCAACGACTAGAGCCTGCCACCGACAGTGGGAGCATCTTGCGGAAAGCAGGGATTGTAAGTAATGAGGGCAGCGAGCGGCGGGAAAGGAAGAGGCTGACAGTAGTGGCTGTATGGTTGTTTATTTGGTTGCCTTCGCCGTGACAGACGGAGTTTGAAGGCGTCGATTCTGCCGCCATCAAATTGCCTCATTTGGGGCCCGGCATCGTCACCTTGGAACCGGGAATTGCCGATGTTTGCATGTGTTTTGTTTCTTCCACCAGCTTCCATCATCTACGTTGTACCAACAAACACTAACATTGACCACACGTTTGGTGCGCGCATCTCCCATCCTCTGCACCGCGACAACTTCAATGCCGAAAGCCTCGTCCTCCGCCATCCCCCGTCCTGGCCCTCTCAGGGAGTTGCCACTCGACCTTTTTCTCCGCAACCCCAATCTCCCCCAAATGCCAAACAGTCGCGCCACCTCAGGCGTCGCACGCCTTCTCAGCCCAACAGAGTGCAGGTTGCTCGCCGACGAGGACCTCATCTCCGGATTACGCGTCGGAGCCCTACCATATCGTGATCGCCTCGTTAAATTTTCCAGGTGCGCACGCGTTCCTCCCAGCGCTCGCGACAATCGTTTGACGCGTGTCTCCAGTCCAACAGAACGCAGGATGCACGCCAAAGAGGGACTCATCACCGGGGTCAGGACATCACGCGTCGGAGCCCCACTTTATCGTGATCCCCCCGTCAATTTTTTCAGGTGCGCACGCGTTCCTCCCAGTGTTCGCAACAATCGTTTGACGCGTTTGACGTCTGTCTCCAGCTCAACAGAGCACAGGATACTCGCCGAACAGGGACTGGTCTCCGGGGTCAGGACATTACGCGTCGGAGCCCCACCAGTTTATCGCGATACGCCCCCTGTCAATTTCAGGTGCGCATGCGTTCCCAGTACGCATGCGGTCACACCCACCCCTGTCTCGTCCTTGTCGCACGACAATAAACTGCTTTCCCCTATTTCCACACTCCCTCCCGTCTCGTCCGGCACACGTTGCAATTCCCCGCGACCTTCCGCCGCCGACACTCAGTCCATCCATTACCCCGGGTTCCAGGTGTGCTTGGACACATCCGCCTCCGCCGGCTCGGTGATCATTCATAACTCGGAAACTCCGCAGGGGGAGAAGGAAAATGTCCCGCCCCGCAGGAGGCTCTGTAAATCTGTGTCCTCGATGGCTCCTGATTCAGCGGATGCCAAGTCGAGGGCCTGATCTTTCGCGATTGCTCGGTAAAGGGCGGTCGGTGCCACATCGACGTTTCGCCGTACGCATAATTCCACCATAGCTATCATCGTTACTTTGTTTACGACCTCCTTACGCTCTCTCTTTATTTGTATCTATCTGCTGGAAGTTGGTTTGAATGTAAAAGTGCAGTTACTCTCTTTATAAAATTACGCACGTCTGAAGCCTTTTAAACTCCGATGACTCAACGAGTTGCCGGTTTGATCGTGGGCTCCCGTAACCGTTGCATCCATAAGCCCGGGGTTCGGCTCAGCCTTCGGTGTTTGCCGTGCCGCGCCGAGTGCGGCGTATTGCCGTCACCTCTCTCTTTTGGGAGATCGGGCCCGAGGCTTTGGAAGAGGCCTTTGGAAGCGCTCAATAACGGCGCTTCCTCGGGGCTTTTGGCCCCATGATCAACTTTAAGCGCGCGCGCGCCTATAAAAGTGTACACAAAGCCAAACTCCGCTTTTCGCTCACGGTTAAAGTTTCCGAGGCGCTAATTCAAGCGTGGCTTTGGAAGCGCTGGGTCCAGACTCCGCAAGTAGGAGCGCCGGCGACTGCTTGTTAGTCATAAAATTAACTGTGCATGCAACGGCGCCTCTCTATCTCCAATGTTGGGGACGATCGTAGTCTCCCGTAGTCAGATTCCACAAGATTTATGATAGTTGATAAATCTTTTATATGGAGTCTGATTCAGGCCCATGACCCATGTCTGTGGAGAGGCAGGGGAATTCAAGTTGCAAAAGAGAGACAAAGAGAAAAAAGTAAAGCAGAAAAGAGAGAGAGATTTCAAATAGGGTATCTGCACAATGATTCCGAAACTGAAACTCCAAGGACCGCGAAGGAGAGCATTGATCCATTCTTGAATCCCTAGACCGTTTTGGACAGATCAGTGATTCCCAGATCCTGTCGAATTTGTTGGTCTGGTGCAAAACTCGGCACACGTCCCGGCGCGAGATTTGCCTTTCGAATCGCACCTGTTTGTTTTGGAATGGAGAGCGTGCAGCAATTAATTAATCCCGGATTCAATCCTGGATTCGCGTCTCAACGGGAGATGATTAAGCAGAGCGCCTAGGGTTGCTGTGTATCCAGCGGAGAGCATTCATCCGGGGGAAGCGATATTCCATCCTCCCGGTCCTCACGCTCGATGGTATTGTGGGGTACGACGTAATCGAGGGTTCCGTGAATACGGCAAGATTTGTCAAGTTTCTTGAGGAACATGTTGTGCGATGCAATGACTATTTCTAGCGCACTGTTACTAACAAACCATCCAGATTCCCCTTACAAATCCTTATCCCGGACCACGAACTGTGCTGGTCCTCGATAACTGCAATGTGCACGGTCTGTTACCCGCCGATTCTGCGGACGTCCCTCTATTGCACCGGTGAGCCGTGGAGCAAAAAAATGTTGTAGCATCTGTTTATAAGAGACTACCTATATGGTACATTGATTTTCAGCCCCCTTGTGCACGTGCTCGGCCCGCCGGAGGCGCTCTTTCTCGTCGGCGCTCTGGCGTGCCTCATCGCGTCCAAGTTCGAAGGCCTAGATCACAGTATTCTCGACTGGCGGAAAAGGTTACAAAAAAATCTACGTCTGATCAAATGCGTCCGGTTCTTCATCGCTATACACATATCCCCTACACGCACATTGTAAAGATTTCAGTGGAGAAAGAGTCTAGGCGAGACTCACAATGTTCTGCGGCGCCCTGCCTTGCCTCTTTCATTAGTAGTTTTTGCGATTTTTTCAGGCCGCTTTCGGGACGACCTTCGAAACGAATAAGGTGGAACACTGCGCCAACCATGTGATAGGCATAACAATGCGATCGAGGACTGCTTGCCTGGTGTCTGAATTATTTCCCTGACCAATTTCATCGTGGGACCCCATCCCGACAACGTTCCTCGTTTGATTCATGGTAGGATTTAATTCTTCCGCAGTAGGTGGTACGCTTGATTTGCCGTTCACCTCAGCATTTGATTTTCTCTGAGTCCACCAGTCCAGGATATAGGCGGCATTGTACTTGGATTCGGTCGAATCTCCTAGAACCGTCTTCCATGAGATTCAGGGGGACTCTCAACAGTGAGGTACAGTACTGCGATCCTTGAATATTATCTGGGATGCGGTAGTGATCATAAGCGCCGTTTCGGTCGAAGTTATCTGAAGGACTGGATCTTCACTGACTGCCGGATCATGCCGTATGCGACTCTTTTGAGGCTTCTGGACAAGGTAAGTGCGCATACCATAGGTGGTAAAGGACAAAACACGCATTACTGCAGCCACCATCCGGGCCCACTGAGAATACGAGTCTCTCGACCGTTCCGTCCTTCATCCCAACGAAAAGTTTATTAGCCTTGTTCATCGAAGCTGTGGGGTTATCCCAATGCAAAGCAGAAATTGGCGAGTGGAATTCCAGACCGAGGATGTGAGTCCCACGAGTGAGTGAGAAAATGTTTGTATGCCCGTCTCGTCCCCCGCATGCCATTAGATCTCCATCGATCCCCACTTCGATGACAGCAGGGTAGACATGAGGGGGACGAAAAAGGAATGAGGTGGATGTCATTACCAACTCACAGTTAGTTTCCTGAACTAGTGAGATTTTTATATAGAGAGAGGCGGCTACAAGAGCTGCCTGTCCGTACCTTAACTGCCATGTCCTTAAGCTTCCCTCACGTTACCTACTTCCAGTACTTGCACCAGACGTGATCTAGCTGCCTTGGAATGAGTCACGATGAGTTGCAGATTGAACTTGCCCCGTCCGACAGGTGGTAACTGGGAAAAGTCGCCAGCAAATATAATGTTGATTCCACCAAAGGCGAGTTTACTTCCCTTTGCAAGTTCCGCAAACGGCGGTAAATGAACGAGTAGCTCTAATCCAATTCAAGAGGGTATCAGACAACCAAGCACAATCCTTGACAAATATTCAGACCCGCACAATCGAAATTGACACAGATGTTGACCTCATGTTTGAATCCCCAGGAATACCTTTATCACACGAAACCCTGGCAGGCTTTGGCTTCGACGAGGAGCGCACAGATGAAAAATCTGAATTGGCAGTCCTGCTTGAAATTCTGCAGGCTATTACCCAGCAAAGACCCGCCGCAACATTGCGTCTTCGGTGCTTGTTCACGCGTCGGGTTTGGCACCTGAGCACCCCGGGTTCGGGGACCGGCAGCCATTAATTTTTTCCTCTCCGATAATCAAAATTTCCCGGATTGTAGTTTGGGGTCGTCAAATCAAGGTCCACAGTTGAAGCAGAGAAAAATATTTAGGCAAAAAACCGCTACTAGCCGGATTTTGCGGAATCTTGGCCCAAACAGGCCAAAATGGCCACCTTGCGGGCTCTATAGCGCGGGAACGCCTAATCGCTTACTCGGGGTCGAAAATCAAAAATTTCTCCAAGTGCACCCCCCAAAAAAGTCTGTGGTAGACCCCTGGAACAATGGTATTCCAGTGGTAGGGAAGCTGACGTAGGGCCCTACTAATAGATAGAAGGCAGGTCCCGATCTCCGCGCTCGCAGAACTCGAGCCTTCTTGCAATCTCGTCTGCACCGAAACAAAGCCGCTGGTGGGAACCGGCTTCACCTATCTCTTCCGACATTCCATTCGTCTGCGAAGACGAGAGAGTGGGCCGAGACGGAAATCGTCGCCCCACTACAAAATGACGATGTAAAGCCTTCGACCTCGTCTAAGAAGTCCAGAGGATAATAATGGAGCGGATGACTAGTCTCCTATAAAACGCTACAACAAAATGTGCTCGCACCTCGCATGTTGCAGTAGACAACGACCATTCGAGTTTTACGATGTGAAGTTAATTAACAATGTCCTTACGCCTCTGGTGTCGTTTCTGTGGCCGCATCCCGCTCCGCTGCATCTTTTTCATCCTCCTTCTCTGAGTAGAAAGGTCTTAGGCTTTTTGGTCCCCTCTTTGGCCCGCCCTTTTGTTTTTCGCTTTTTCCTTTTCCTTTGCCCGTGACGGCCTGAAAAATTATTAGCAATGCCCCTTAACAAGCGTAAGGGAAGACGGTACCTTTTTGACAGCATTGGTTTTGAACGAGGTATTTTTCTTGGACTTCCTCGGTTTTCTGCCAGCTGTGGTCATCACAGAAGGCCTCGGTTTCCCATTAGTCTCAGCATTATCCGGCCAAGCCCACCCCGACCCAATAGGAGTTCGTGGATCGCGCGGGAGGTTGCTGGTGACATACTCGCCTGACAAAAGCGCGGCAATATATGGTGATGGCATTTTGCAGCGATCGCCTCGGCGTATAGTCATTGGCGTGCTTATCGAACCCGCACGTATTCCTCTGGCCTGTGGTTCTTCTGCCCTGTTTACTTGCGCTTCTTCGACAAGGATCAGCTCAGGGCCCCGTTGAGTCGCTCGGGGAATCGAGCTCTCCCTGGCCGTCGATTCTACCTACCGATGGCTTTATGATCACGCCATTTTGGTCTAGGATTACTTACCATGGCGACCTTCTCCGCCTCGCGCCACCAAACGGCATCATCGAGCCTCATCGACTGACAATTGAAATCATTTGGGGGTTTGCAAATAAAGGAATGGAAAAGGCCCTCGTATTTCTGCCTCAGCATTTGAGAGGATTCTCCCAAATCCCATACTGGGAATGGATATGGGGCGAGTTGGCCTGCCCACGCATATCTTGTGCGCTTAGCACCAACCGGTCCTGGCAACATCTGGGTATTATCTATTATCTTCCCGCAACAGCGCTCACGTTCAAGGGAATCGTTCATCCTGGGCCGTTTGCAAAGTTGGAATTCGGCTGGCAGGTTAGTACGTCAGCCGGGGGATGCGTCTGCGGAATGGGAAAGGCGTACCCATTACAATGTCTTCCGCTAATTTAACTTGGAACTGAATTGGTCCATCATCTTGATTCTCAGCGGCTGGTCCGGAGCGTCCGGCGGGAAAGGGAATTTAAATGTAAATTCGTATTCGGGACCGGGCGAGACCATAACCGGGGAACCTCGGCATCTGCGTGGTCGGTGATAGAGTCTGGAACGTCGGCATCTGCGTGGGCGGTGATAGAGTCTGGAACATCGGCATCTGCGTAGGCGGTGATATAGTCTGGGGCGGCTGCACGGCTCCCAATTTTCCAATCTCCTGCGCTTAGCACCTCGAGATTTGAAAAACAATAAGTGAATTATGACAGGCTGAAAAAGAATTACTTTGTGAAGACTCTACGCCGATTTCTTCATCGATTGGCCGTTTCGGGGTCATGTCGACTACCGGTGATTGATAATTGCAAACGGATTCGCCGTCCGAATGATTTACCGCCGTCTGCCGTTCTCGGTTGTCGTCATCTACAGTTGAATGGATGAGTCTCTTTCCCGTTGATGTTTGCCCGGAAATAGGCACTGCGTTGAGGCCCCCCGTAGGCCAAGGTCTGACGAGGTTGTCCGAGCTCGGACTACATTGGACTACGTCGGATTACCTCTGACAAGGTCACGTAGTCAGGGGTTGGTAGGCGAAGGTCTGACGAGCTTGTCCGAGCTCGGGTTACGTGAGTGTACACCGCGTAGTCATAGCTATGACTACGTGCGACTATGTCTGCCTACGCCATGTAGTCGCGGCTCGTCCAATGTTGACCTCAACTTATCAGCCGTTTCTTTGTGAAATATGACAGCCTGTTGTCCCCAGCCCTCTTTGCAATCCCAAATACTAATGCAAGGTGCTATTTTTAATCTCGACATCTCACTGATCCAAGAGCACGGATCACTTCAAAACAGGTCACTCGGCTACTAACTGAACCAAAACTGAACTTTGAAATGTTGTCTTGGCCAAAGTTCCAAGTCTCAAAACAAAATATAGACAATTTGTCGTTGGTCAAGCCGATCCGACCTCTGCCTACGTCCGTAGTCCGAGGTAGTCGCAGGTAGTCAGAGGTAGGACAACGTAGGCCGAACTGCGCCTACAAGGTGTATTCCCAGGTAGTCTAATACCTATGACTACCCTCTGACTACGACTGTAGTCACACCCTTGGTCTACGGGGGGCCTCAACGCAGTGAGGAGGGAAATTAATATCAAGGCCTTAATGTGCCCTTAATATTATTAAGGCCTTAACCCCTCCTATGGCCTTAAGAGCTGGCAAAACCCGAATTAAGGCCTTATGGACGAACACTGGTCTGGATCGTACCGTGGGACACTTACCGGCATGGGATGCTCGAACCCTCTAAATGCCACAGTATTATTTTCCCGATTTAAGGTACTAACGAGGTTACTTCACAGCCACTGCCATATAAAAATTTGCACCCTATGTATACCCACTTCGCATTTCGGTATGCACATGCGCAACGAGTACATAATCGCTGAGCTCAGAATTGGTGATAAGACATCATTTGAGTTGGAGACGCTTTGGTTACATACTGATGTTCTCTCCTTGCCCACCGGAATGTGCAAATCATCTTGCTCGATATCCTATCCACAATATTGCGTCGAGGATGACTCCGAGTTGTCCAAATATTTCGTGGACGGAAAGACGTGAGGTTGCATAAAGACTGGGAGTTTTGGATCGAACTTGTTCGTGAAATTTACCCGCGTGGATCCTTGCGACCTCCACTGAATGCATGTAGGACACGACGGCACCTTGGACCATTATGGAATATGTGGTGAAAGGTGACCAGATTTGCTCACGAAATGGTTGGGGGAACCGCAGAGAGAAGGGGTTTCCTCGCACAAGGCCTAAATGGCGAGTAACTGTCAAAATGACGACGCAGAATAGGTCACGCTGCTGACCTCCAGCGAGTTTGCCTCTGAGGAATCATCGCCTATGGCGGCGTCGATGAGATCACCTAACTCTTCTTTGAGTTTCGCAATTATGGCCTACGTGAAGAGAATGAATGGTGATTCAAAGTACTTAGGTCAAATTGCGGACCTCCGTAATATTTCCGGGGGATGTTGTCTGAAAACAACTAGCTATAGCGCTATCGACCTGTTCTCTGGTGGTTGCAATTATCGGCTGCGAATTAACAGAGTAAGTGCACCATCGATTTGACCGGAAGCGGAGTTTGCCTCGAATCCATCGGTCAAGAAACATTTCTGCCAACGAAGATCGAGGTCGCCAATTCCCAGAACACCCAAGCTGAAATCGCGTCCGTGGTTGATGGGGGTGGATTCTGGGTCATTCATTGCTCAATAGAGGTGACACGGTGAGGTGGAGGTTGGGAGCAAGCCTCAGAGTCTCTAGGTAGCGCGTGCTTGGTCAAGTTGGTCGATGTTTGGCTCTCTTTGTCCACGCTTTAGTTCCTGGATTTGATTTGATTTGATTACAAATGCGAAATTGCACGCCCGCCGACTTGGCCACCAATACTATTTTAGCCCCCTTCTGTCCACGACTTTGATCGCCCGCGATAACTTTATAACTTCAGCCCATATTACTCTCGGCATCCGGTCGTAGGCATATAGATGTGTTTTCTACGTCCTCAAATATTTCCGGATTTTTCTAACTTGTGCTGTGGAAGATATGAGCCCTCCGATGATGGAACCACATGTGGAATCGGCTTTGGCAGGCGTTTTGGCGTGTGGGAAAATTCCATCAAAAACATTCCTTTTCATTTCTTTTGTGAGCTATAGGACTACAATCCAGCCTAAAATTGGCAAGTAGATGCCTCTGGTATGGATACGTATCTTAGATTTTTCCTGGAGGTAGCAGGTGAAAAATGCGGTCAGTATCAACGATAATTCCATACCAGGGTGCATGGACAGATCAGGGGCTAAAATAGTACCATTTTCAGCGACCTGCTGAAATCCCTTCTTAAATCATTCACAAACATAATTTTTATACTAATTCTTCAAAGGTTATATACTGACTGCTGGACGTCCAAGCATCCAGCGAGATGGTCACTTTGGAGTCCAGTTCCTCGATCCAAAGCAGCAACAAAAAACAGGCACATACCGAGAACATCTCGCGCATTGCCGAGGTATTCGGCGGCGGCGGCGGCATCCATTACCGTAGCACCACGCGCCAGATCGATCTCTTGCTGAGTCGGGGGAGTCTGATGGCGGCTCATGGCCTCGTAGAGACGGTTCATTATGGGGAATTTAGTCCTCAGATGAGTTTGGAGACCTGGACTTGAATCAGCAAGAAGACAAGATGAAAGTCCAAGGCGTACCGTTAAGGCTTGACTTCATCGCGCGGGTGATAGTAAGAACTTTACGACTTCCATGATAGCACTTGAAGTGCTTGTCACCGGGAGCCCCCGGAGACCCATCGGCGCCTTTGTCCACAGACTCGTAAAAAAGGTAGATCAAGTTTCTTGTCCTCCCGGTCTAGATAGAGATTTAAATCGGGATTACTGGCGAACTTCGCAGAAGACATACCTTGGCGCCAGAGGCGATATTTCCACTTCCCCCTCCGCGCCGAGGAGTTTCCCCCTCGTCCTCGACCTCCTCCACCGATGTGCGCTGGGATTTCTTGCGTGGAGGGGCTCCACCAGCGTCGGCACCCTGCTTACGCTTTTTGGCACGTTCACGCGCCTTTGCATTCTTGGCCTTGTGTGGCTCTTCTTTATGAGAGTCCCCAGTCGCTCGGGAGACATTTGAAGGAAAGGTTTTTGAGGGCAGCATTGCCGCAATGTGGGGCACAGTTAACGAGAAGAAGAGCAATGGCAAAAAAAGCGGACAGAATACCTCTTCATTGTCAAGGGACATCAAAGAAGGACACGAGTCGGAATCGGAATCGGATTCGGCGCCAGAGCCCACGAAATCGTCATCTTCCTCATCCGAGGACTCGGCGACGCCAGGCGCGGGGAGGTGGCTGTCGATCTCACGGACAGGGGCTGCAGGCGCTCTGGGAGCGATCGAGTTCCCGTCATCGTCTTGTTTCTCGGCGGCAAGAGACTGGGCTAGCCTGCCAGTCTGCCTCTGGCGGGTTCTGCGGCGTGGTTCTGGGTAAAGCATTAGCACAGAGTCAGAGGATTGATAACGGGAGCGAGCCTTTAGACGACGAAATCGGGGTTTCATCCGATTCTGAATTATAGAAGACAATGTCTTCAGCAGGGAGGCGGTTGCCGTGGGCATCGAGAGCGCACTGGTCGCTCATTTGGAAGTAAATGAGTAGGGAACCAGCCTCTGAGCAGTGGTGAATTTATACCTTTCGGACTGCTGAGATATCGAAAAAGGATAAATTCTGCACCGCCGGGGAGCGGACATGGGCGCGACCAATGAGAATCGTCCGAATTTGCTTTCTGGACATTGAAACACCTGAGGCGAGTGCTCGGTGGTCAAGGAACGGGGACAAAACTCGCAGACAGTCTTGGGCGCGACAAATAAGAACCCTTTCGGACTGCTGAGATATCGAAAAAGGATAAATTCTGCACCGCCGGGGAGCGGACATGGGCGCGACCAATGAGAATCGTCCGAATTTGCTTTCTGGACATTGAAACACCTGAGGCGAGTGCTCGGTGGTCAAGGAACGGGGACAAAACTCGCAGACAGTCTTGGGCGCGACAAATAAGAACCATTAAACATGCTTTCTGACATTGAAACATTGAAGCGACTGCTTGGTGGTCAAGGAACGTGTGTTTTCTAAGTTGAAAGATCAAAACTCACTGTCAACACAGTGGCTCAGCGGGTTCTTGAAAACACGACAGAGCAGACTGAATAACCAAAAGAGAGCTTCAAGAGTATATATAGCGCGAGAGAGTGACTGGAGCAAAGACCAGAATAGTATAATGTATGTTACTTTACAGGCGGGTTTATATAGTAAAGCCTGTAGCGTATAGGAGTAATACTATAGCATAAAGGAGTGACAGTTAGTAGAGGAGGTCGGGATATCAGCGGTGAAGTAAAGGGATCCGATCGTAAATAACGATCGGAATTAAGGGTTAATGGCAGGTTAATGAATATGAGAAAAGGAGTCCATGACACTCACCCTCAAAAAATCCAGAAGACCACTGAATTACATAAATGAGAATGGACTAAAATAGTTGACCACACACTATTCTGTAACTAGGGCTGTGATACCATTCGCACTACGGAACCTGAACGAACTTGACAATTCAATCCAGATGTTCAGAGCTTTCCAAATTCAAGTTCAGGTCCTGAAAAAGCCTATAGTATATACATACTGAATATATCAGCAAAGAGGATTCACTATTGCTCTTAGGGGTGCAAGTGAATGGTTTTCCTCCAAATCGGCATCTCACTCGTAAAACCAGGAAGACTACGATTTTTTTCTTGTTCAAGGCTACATCGGAATTCATAAAATCAATATTTTGACTCTTAACCAATCTTTAATAACAGCCCGACTGAGGTCAGTTCACTGTATTTTGTAGTTAGTCTTGGGTTTTTGGACCGAACCGTGTGTATGGTGAGAAATGTGTCATGTGCAGAAACCTGGGAATTCAACCAAAGATTGGGTGTGCCGTGTCACCAACGTGATTGACGCGGCAATTCAGATGCCATGCACCCAGGCAGCACCCTACGTTCCCTGTGGAATTATATATTGGATTGTGTGATGAATGTATCCCTCAGGATCCAAATGTCACTTATTTGCTCAGATGTTTGGAAGATCTGAAACTGGGAGAAGCAATGACCCTCGCGAAATTT
Organism: Mycena leptocephala; assembly: GCA_029378395.1. Lineage (NCBI taxonomy): Eukaryota > Fungi > Basidiomycota > Agaricomycetes > Agaricales > Mycenaceae > Mycena > Mycena leptocephala. The sequence goes on from JARJLF010000637.1 coordinate 73,649, forward strand.
GAACTTCTGGCGTAAATACGGAAGATCCGAGTTGTATTTAAGCCCATCACGATTTCCCATAGCCTTCAATTCCATACCATTGGCTCCTTTAAAGTTACATCCACTGCACATTTTTTGACTCTTTTAGTCAATCTTTTCCAACCACCCGAATTAGACCCAATCTGCCGAGGTCAGTCCACTGTTTTTTTAGGGATATGGAACCTTGACTATAGGCATATGGACGCTTAACAGATGTGTAGAGTCGGAAACATCCAAATTCAACGAAGAATGAGTGTGCCGCGTCAATCACGTGATTGACGCGGTGGTCAGTTCAACTGTGTTACACAAAAAAGTTGAAAAGTGTGATTCCGGGGCTGATGCGGATTTGTAGACCGCATTCCAGGCCCCATCTCATAGTGTAGCCTATAAAATATACAGTGCACCTTTATGAGCCCTGAAGATGCCTGGGACAAGATACTGGCCCTTTCTGACTGTGCGTCTCTTTGTCATAGGGGCGACAGTTTTGTACACTTTTCCTGGCTGATCTGCAGGTTTTACTCTCATTTCAAGGTTTCCCGGTGGTTTCCCCCAAATCAAAATTATTCAGTGCAGTATCATACGTCTATAAAACTACTGTATCAAACTCACAGAGGTCCCCGAGCACTCGAAATCCCTACAGCAAGAGCATGGGTGAAAATTAGCTAATTTGGAATAGCGATCGGGCCACGCCCGATAAAAATATACTGAAGGGTCCAGACACTGCATTCAAACATTGCGAATTGATTGCACCCGGTTTCGAGGCAAACGAAAAAGAATTGAGGGAGATAGAGGGAAAAGAAAAAAAGCTATCAAAATGCGACCCAAAATGGAAAAACACGGCACAAATGCCACCGAGATCGGACTTTTCGGATGATCAGTTTCGGTCGGATCTCAAGATCTTGAATATGATTTGCTGGCCGTTGAACTCTATTCGGCTTTATTCCCGGGAAGAATAAACTTGAATCGCCGTGCCGACGCTTCAATCAATCAACTTGATTTCTTATCTTCTTTTCTTTCTCTGCTCACTGGAGCCGGCGGATCGCGAAAAAAACCTCGGATTCAGGCGCAGGTAAGTCTAACAAATTCCCTCTCTTTCTCCCTCTTTTTTCCTCTTTTCTCAACTTGAAAAACTTGAATTCGTTGCCGTAACAACAGACAAAGGGTAGTCGACGGGCACGGCCCATTGTTTAGACGGCCGTCTTTTCAGTTTCTAAATCTCTGACGGGACGGCACGGTCAACGGTACGGCTGTTGACGGTAAGATGGGTATTAATGCACGCAATAAAATTGAGTTCAGCTTGTAAATTGAAGCACTACTACCCCACGATCTCCTGAGGTGCAGCCTTTGCTTGACCATCATGAGTGTTTTGATGGTGTCGGGCTTGAGGCTTGCGCATCTGAGAGATATTGTGTCACGGCCACCAGAGAAAATTCGTTTGACTGCAACAGCCGATCCTAAAGATAATCAGAAAGACATTTGAGTTGCCAAAGTTTGAAACATACCAGGAATGGTGAGGAGATCGCGAGCTAGACAAAAAAGGTTCGGAAATTGGGCTTTACAGGCAACCCACCACTGAACAGGATCACAAATGGTAAACTCCCTGCGTGGGGGGCTGTAGTACTCCCTGAGCTAGCCCAGGACAACGCGCCGCTGGACGCGATATCTGGCAGTGAAATCCTTCTGTGGTGAGCCGAGCTGACAGGAAGAAGACGATGCAACCAGCAGAGCAACCGGAACAATGTTAGACTTGCTGGGAAGCCCGCCGACCTTAGAATGCCCGAGGCGTGGGCATGGCGGTCAGGAAATGCGGAAAGGCGGGCATGGGCGCGACCAATGAGAGCTGTAGAATTGCGGAAAAAAAAATCCCGATAGTAGAGCACTTGAGGCGAGTCCTTGGTGCTCAGGGCACAGGGATAAAGCCCCCAAAGAAATGCATGGGCGCGACCAATGAGCTTCGTTGGAGCAGTAGCGAGTTTGAGCTGTTCTGATAAATTGTACAGCTTCGCGTATATCTTCTGTCTATTCCCCTGCCAAAGATCCCTCCCATCCTTGTCGCTGCCGTCGCTCGCGGGTCTTCGGTCACGGCTACAGATCTTTCGGCAATGCACTTCAAGCTTGCCAATCTTCTCCATGAGCACGATATCCATCCGATCTCCATGTCTTCCGATGTGGCGGAGGTCGAGCGGGCAACTCAGAGAATCATAGCAGAGTCGGCACCCTCTTAACGCATCTACGTCATCACAAATCCTATTCCTGGCTGCCAGCTAGAGCTTCGTATTCCACTTTATTTCGGCCAGCACCCGACAATCATGACCCAGGATTCCAAGCACGGTCTTAAAACCGCGCGGAATCAAATTCATACGGGAGCTCGGATCCTGGTCCTCGCCTTCTTCGTTATATTGTTTGCTCATCTGCGTGAGCTCGCGCTGAACATCGCCGGCCCTCTTTTACTCGGGACGTCGAGAAAGTTGACAAGCAGGATGATCGCGCTGCCGCCCGGGTTTTTTCAGCGAGCACGCTCGAGTTCCTCTTCAAATACCATCCCGATCATGTCGGACTTGCTGTATACTTGTTCGTGCTCGGGGAGCTTGTTGACGCTTGGCAAAATCGGAGCATCTCCCATTGAGAGAGAGCCAAGATGGTGCTCCGTGCGCGTTTCTTCCTAATGGCTTGGCGATCCCATATAGTTGCCCATCCCGACTACAGCCTTCAAACACAGTTCATATCTCGGGAATCTTACGACATATTCCTCACGCTGTGTGATGGTTTACTGTCGCTCATCATTGCCTATCGTCACTACTACCCGACATACCCATTACTTCCCTGGCTTCATTCGACTGAAGTATGTGAGCACCTCTTTGGAATGCTGCGGCAGCTCAAAAAGGACTTCACGTACTCGGATGTCCTTCAGTTGGAGCGCAAGCTGCGCGTTCTCCAGATGGGTGCATTCGGCAACTTGACGCCTGAGCAACAAGCCAACCAAACGGCCTCGGGTTACCACCACACCTACTTCAATGCCGATGACTTGGATCTAGCCACTCTCATGCAATTCCCCACAGACCAGGAGCTGAAAGATGCCTCTGAACATGGCTTCAAGGAGGCCGAACAGCTTTTGAAGTTGCTCGGTATTGATGCTCGCGCTATGCTGCAAAACTACAAAGATCCTGACCCAACATCCGCGCGTCCCACGCATGCTCCCAAATCACACCCACCGAACACCTTTCTCGAGCTTCTCGCACTTTATGAGCGCGTCCCGCTGAAGTCGTCAAAAGATGAGGAGGTCTTCGAGACTTGCGAGATGGCAATTGTTGCCGACTCAGTCGACAAGTCCCTAGCCATGTAAGTTTCTATTTTCTGTGTTCCGCAACCTAATGCTGATTTACGTCTTAGTACCGCACTCCCCGACTCCACTGATGAGTCGATTGAACAGCTTCGTAATGACATCCGGAAACAGCTCACAGTCGACGCGGACTTGGTACGTTATCCATTGGTTCCTCAGTTATAGACTAATCATCCAAGGTAGCTGGTCTCTCGGGAAGCAAGCCGAGCTCTTACTCTGACAGAAGACAACAAGCTGAACAACGACTTGCTTGTGTCGGAGCGACTCTCTCACCAGACTAAATCGACCGCGAAAGCAGTGCGACAGCACGGGCGCCTCTCCACCATCATGGCCAATCGCAACAACCCTACACAGGCACACGACTCCGACGATGGCCCCTCTCTGCGTCAAAAACTGATGCAACGGCTGGCGTCCGTCGTCCCTGATGCAGATACCATTAGCAAAACCACTGGTGTCGACCGCTATGTTCGCCATGCCGGAACGTATGGTGGATCGGGTGTGCCATCAGATGCTCGGGCACAGAACAAGGCCACTGTTCAGAAGGTTGCTGCTTCGGTAATTCTTATGATATTATTTTTCGGACGCGACTAACATATTTGACAGAAATTTGTAGCTCACCGAGGAAAGGCGTTCGCTAGCTTTCAATGGGTGCACGAAAATATGCATCTGGCCAACATCTCTGACTTCAATCCTTTGCGGCCTGGCCATTTCTTCGTCGGATTGAAACCGGGCGCAGCTGCCGGAGTGGTTCTGTGCGAAGGTTTGCTCATCGACATCGTTCCACTGCACTTATTGATTTTTTTCTTTGGCAGTCGTGACTATGTATACGAAGAGCACAATGCACGACTGGATACCAGCTGCTACCAGTGTCGGCACACCTTCTTATGTGTATGCCGCTGTCTATCAGCCTCTCGCTGGCAAAATTTTCTCGTCCATGTCTTGCGAGCGCCTGGCATGTGGTACCATGCTCCAATTCCCTCGGACGCACATCCTCTTCTCCCTTGCTTCATTCGCGCTCACAATTACACGCCAAGATGTTCTGACAGTAGAGGGTTATCCGCATACACTCGTTACGCTGTGCGCACAATCTCACGGAATATTTGGAACACTTCTTGCCAACCAGTCGGGGCTCCACCGCGCGGTCGAGGAGTTGACGAGGATGGTAAAGAGCAAGGATGGGGATTCTGCTGTGCCCGCGGTGGGCGCTGTTGTCTCGAATGAAACCGCAGCCGAGGACTCTGACAATGACGTTTGACGATTTCCCTGTCGTACGTTTATTCTTTCTTCCCCTTTGTCTTCATGCTAGAGATTTTTTGTCTCCCTTGGCACCTCTCTGTACCGTATCGTAGACCCTTAGCATGTATATATAATACGTATATCCATGTACAGGCCGTACACCATATTTCTGAGCATAATGCGGACGGAAGTGGCCGCTCTGGAAGTCCGATCCCGTCATGCTGACGGACAGCAGTCGTATGGATGTCGGATCCCGAATGCTGACGGACGGGCCCAAAAAATGGCCAAGCCGATCCTAATGCGTACGGATCCGCGCCAAAAGACTACGTACGGAAACGGCCAAATCCTGGGAATTCGGATCGGACATACAACCGCATATGCCGAGGGCCTATGTGGGCTCGCATCTATTCATCTTGTAGCGTTACAGCCAAAGCAACCGCTGCTTCACTTCTCGCTAGCGCTTCCACTTCACCTGGCCCCGCACTTTTACCCGCTTCCGCGCTACGATCTCCCAACGCCAGCCCATCTCTCAACAATTCCCGCGACCGGCTAGGCGCCGTCCTCGCCCCCGCGGAGGATCATCTCCGTAACACGAATCCAGCTGTCAGTGGAGACTTCAGCTAAAACACTTCCCACGACGACCGCGCCCCCCGCCTGCTCGACCAGATGGTGCGCCGTTTCAATGTCGAATTAGGTCTCGTCCAATCTGGTGGCATTTCCGGCGCGGGGGCGGCCACTGCGGCTTCACTTTCCGCTTCCCCCCGAAGTATTTCTCGCGCTGCGCAAAATACTGAAGTCACGATCGAAGAGGGTACAGAAAATAATAGCCCGTCTCAACGGTGTTTCCGATCCAGGAACGCCCCTCCACCGTCCATCCAGCAGTGTTCCCCACTCTCCTGAGACCTCCGAGCTCACGGCACGACAGGTCGCCAGGGAATGTTGCGCTTACCAATAGCCACTCTCGCTTTCAACCAGACTCCCGCTTTCAACCGCGAAGGTGGAGAGCAGGAGGGGTGAAACGATGCGACCGAAAGCATACTTCGAGAACAGGAAAACCTTGTGCTTACAAAACAGCCAATCAACGCCCATTGGGCAGGACAACCGCCACGCTCACTCATTATGACGGAGTCTTTCACTACTTCAAATTATCAAGATATTGAGGGGGAAGTGTCCTATGGCCCCGATATTTTTTGTTTGCCTACGCCGCATCTCGTCCGTCAAGCCCGGGCTAGTGTTGTCAAAGTTCGGTCCGGTTCAGGTTCGAGGTATGACATTATTTTCCATCAAATATTCGAGCTTCTGGTTGAAGTTTTCCGCGAAGTTCAGGTTCGAATAGAAAACCAACCATCTCCGAGCAAGGGTTTTTTTTGAGGCCAGAAAAATATAGAATACCTGCATGCAAAAAACCTGGCTTCGGAGGCGTTATTGCCCTTGTTGGATAGATCCACTGGGGAGGGGTACTGAGCCGGAAACCACTCTTTCATTTTTCGATGATGGTGGTTCGGTTCTTCGGGTTCTGCCGATTCCGGAAGGTTAGACGTTGTTCAACAGGTTGGCTACCCAGGAGAACTTGGATTTCGGCCTATTTTGCTACATGTACAAACAAATTTAGTCACGCAACTTTGGTCATCGCGAAAATAAACTCGAAAGAAAATAGGTCAAGACGTAGAGATAAATCAAAGTGCAAGAATATGTTTTTCACCTTCTTTCCTAGTTAAATCCCTGTGTGCGAGTCCGTTTCATGGCCTAGAACCAAAGAGATGCTCCGAGTTCAATTTTGGCTGTTAGTCATTTTTGCTTTGTGTTCGGGACAGTATCCGGGCGCGGAGAATATTAATCCCGACATCATCTTCTCATCTCGTAACTCAGACACCCATCTGTCTATTCTCGGTCCCTGCCGCTCGAATCTCCGCGCTAGCACCTCACTCAGTTTTGGAGCGCCCTCCCCACCCACGCCCACGCCACAGCCCGTGGTGCATGCGAGCGCGTCCCGTGCGACGCGGACCACGACCTACGCATATTCCGCTTCCCCTCTCTTCATTCTAGCGCCCACCGATATGCTCTCGTCCGCAGGCATCGACATGCAGATCCCGTCTTTACAGGCGTCCTATGTCGGGCGTGGACATGCACACAGACGGCAACGTCCGTCTCGTATCCATCCGCAATCGACACATACTCTTCATTCAGCGCCCGAGGTGTGAACCCAGCATAAAGAGAGTGTGAGCTCCTTCGAGCTAGTTGGCATGTTGCGATTTATAATAACACATTATTAACAGCACGGCCGCCCCTTTAGCCAGTGAAGACCTGAGCGTGAAGGGTGCGGTGGACGAGGCGATAAGGTAACTCAACAAACGCGATAGCCTCTTTATTTATTCGGTGTCCGGGTAGTATAAGCAAGACTAAATAACGGTGTCGAAGCCGGGGGCGAAGAGAAATGAGAGGCAGGATGAAGGGGTAGCTCCAAAGGAATTAGATGACTGCGCCGTCGTGAGTACGGTAGCGAGGGGAGTGTTATGTACATAATGGATGAGATTTTAGGGGAGGACTATGCACTGTAGAATCAAGAAACATATTTGGAGGCAGTTTTGGTATGAACTTCGTCGGGGCAGTATTTGAACAGTCGTTCAAATATGCTCGGGCTGATATGTGAAGCGAGTGTTAGCCGTGGAACGCCCAAATCAATCAATCGTTTCAGGGTTTCAACGAGCTCATCCTCCAGATGCCGAAGCTTCATCATAGCGGTGCTGCGACGGGTGTCGCTTTCAAGTTCCAGGGGAAGAACTCGACTTGCCTGAACCTCAACACGTAGAATCTGTTCGAGGCTGAACGAGGTATCGTCCGAGTCCGAGTCCGAGTCCGTGTCCTGGGGTTCTTCGGTCTGTACAGAATGCAGATGGAGAAGGATATCCCTGGTGTCGAGTGCAACATCCGGGCACATCGAATATGAGCTGCTATTGGCGGCAGATTCGACGTCAGGGAGCTGAGCCTGCTCCTCGCAGTGCTTCGCATTTTCTGTTATGGGTGAGGTGGGTGCTGCTTGCGGTGCACAGGCGCAGGCGCAGTCACAGTCCAGGTCATCATCGTCAGCACGAGGGCGGCGGCTGCCCGACGTCGGCTCGAGCGGGTGCATGCCAGCGTGCGCGGACTGATTGACGTCAGCCCACGTCAAGTTGGTACGTGTGTATGCGTGTATGCAGCGCACCTCTTTGTCTAACCCTCAGAGTTACAGGCTGTCAATCCTTGGGCCTCAGAGGTCGGTCGGTCTTGCGGTCGGTCGTTGGTCGGTCGTCACTCTAAACAGAACTTGCCAGCAAAAACAACAACAACAAAGCCCGCAAAACACCCACAAATTGACAACGGCCCCGGTGACGCGTGACATTGTCACATCATACACAAATCCCGTGCCTCAGACACACATTCGATTTAACGATTTAACAATGTGATATTCGCAAGGGGGTTCGAGCCGGTCAAGCTGGCAACGAGGGCAGGTAGGTAGGTCCAGCCTGGGAATAATAATAATAATGGGTCGATCTTTTTTTGGGCTGGATACAGACTCATACAGTAGCTTTCAGGGACTTCATACAACCGCATTTGAGTCTGCGTAGGATGTCCAAGCTCATGTAGGAGTGTTATTAACTTCCAATTACAATGAATGCACTGGAGTAGATTCGGCCGAAATTCAGGGGAATGATATTCAAATTGACTCTGGGACAATACTGTACTTTTTCATTCAATTCGACCGTCACACGTCACGTATAGAAAGATTGAACGAATAAAGGTACGAAAGAATATGATGATTTTGTAGCTAAAATACAAGAGCTTTTGTACTCTACAATAAATGCTAGAAGGTTCTAAGTATTAGCAAAATATCAGATGGGTCCAAAAGTTCGGCCATAAAGTAACGGAACCAAATGGCTTCCTTGGCGGTGTAGGTGATAGCAATATATTCTGCCTCTGTGGTTGATAGCGAGACAATCTCCTGTTGCATCGATGACCAAGAAACCGTGGCGCCATTCAAAACGAACACGTAGCCAGAGATGGCTTTGCAGTTCTCAATTGACATTCCATCAGCATCGGCAAAGATGTCAAGGCCGAGTGTGGAGTCAGAAGCGCCGTATGTGAGCGCGTGAGTGCGTGTGCCCTTCAAATAATGGAGTACGCGCTTCGCGGCATTCCAATGCGGAAGTCCCGGGTTGTCGATAAAACAGGATAGGAGGCAGATGGCAAATGCCAAGTCTGGTGGCGTGGCTGTCGCAAGCCAAACAAGTCCGCCTATCAATTCGCGGTAAGGGATATTTGCCATTTCTGCCACAGTCGTGGGAGTCGAGGGACACTGCTCGTGAGTGAGCTGAGCCATAGGATCAAGAGGTATGGAAACTGATTTACAATCAGCCATGTTGAATTTTTATAGGAGGGAGTCAATGTAAGTATGTATAATATATACAGTAAACATCCTGCTGATCCTCGTATTTCGGATACTACAGTTGAATTTGTCATAATGCATTAGGTTGTAATGCTTAATGCTCATAATGCATAGATTTTGGCGTCCATCAACTTAGTAGGCTGGCATTTTATGCATTTTTCTCATAATGCATATCGCATAAGGCCCCGGGAAGATTTATGCATTTTTGAGTGCAGAGTGCAGTGTTCCGGCGTTTTCTCTGGGTTTTCGTGCATTTCTGAGCTGAAACTATGGTCTGATTGATATTTATGGCCGAAACCAACCAAATCGAGGGTTTACAAGCGAGAATTTGACCGAATCAACCCTATTCAACCATGATTCCCTATTTAGGTCAATCACGTAATGTCGACTTGCCCCTGGCACAGTCAATGCATTCATTCCAAAGAACAATTGGGTGGCCAATGCCAGCCATTCTTGACCCCCAGAGCTTATTATTCTAGCTCCAGGAGCCTACATCCTGAAATCCCCACACAAATGAATGAAACTGTGACAAATGTCACGCGTGTCATACCGTGGGAAGAATCTCGCAATGCATATTGCTCATAATGCATAGGGTTTGGGGGTCCACCGGCCTTATGCATTATGAGCAATTCAACTGTATTTTCCGTCTTCTATGTATATTGGTAGTTACGACCCTATATTGCACCATAGTCGTCTACACCCGACTGAGATCAAACCATGCCGCATGCCGCATCTTTATATCGTGCACAGATGACCGCGATGGCCGGCCAGATGGCCTCAATGGAGAAGCAGATGGCCATCATGGAGAAGAGCATCTTCCGGGAGCTGAAGGTATGGTTGTCAGTACGAGACGCGCGTCAAGCATCACGTGGAGCAGCGACTCGAGTCGCTGAAGAGGCGTGCAGAGAGGACGGGGGAGAAAATGCCCGAGCACATAGATGTCGTGCGGAAGGTGACGGCGAATATTTGGGAGGCAGAGACTGCAGCGTTCCAGCACGAATGCGAGCTCGCGAACGAACGTGAGTACCAGCAGATGATCAAGGCATGGGAGTTGTCGCTGGCAGATAGCCCGACGCGAACCGCAGAGGAGATCGCAGCGTGAGTGTAGAGTTTGGTGGTGAGCAGTGTACTGACGACGAGATTCCAGGACCCTCGAGAACGCAGCTTTCTACTTGCAGCCGTTTGTGGATGCCATTCAGGAGCGTTTTGGGATGTGCACGAGCATATTATTGGCAGGGCCTATCGGTATTCGAGGAGGGAAGATCGGTATGCAAAGGTGAGAAAGGATGTGTATCATATACGGCATGACACTGACCTTGTTTGGCCGTCTGAAGTGTTCACGCCGGCAAAACGAAGGGTTTGGCGCCAGCGAACTGGCCGAAATATGATTGGCAAGGTTTTCAAGACGTCGAAAAAAGTATGATATCATTTGCGCGAGAGTGCTTTAGTGAGTATACATATTACAATTCAGTGTCTATGTCTGATAACGGTCATGTCATAGCGGAAGCGGAATGTAACGCGGGTGGGAATCGATCGTCTGAAGACTCGTCGTCGGGTGCCGAGGGATGGGAATTCACTGACGAGGCGCGCGGTGGGCGGCCAACGGTGCGAGCTCCCTCGCAATCGGTTACCCAGGGGAGTGCAGCCACCAGTGGTGAGGCGCGCGGTGGGCCAACTCTGGAGACGCCGCCGATGGGAGGAGCGGCGTCGAGTGTCCAAACGGGGATAATGCAGATAAGCGGGGAGAGGGAGGGGAACGACAATGAGGATTGCGAGACGGGTGGTGGCCATTTGCACGATGAGCTTTGGCAGCGCAACGACCGCGCTGAGTGGACCGCTGAGCTGGGGCGGGCCCACGCCGCATTCGAGCGCGGGAGGGGGTGGGGGCTCGACTGGGCAGTTTGCGTGCAAAAATTTTATGACTTCGAGGCCGCGTGGGGGTTCGTTGAGTGTATGTTTCAGATGGCGAGGAAGGGGCGGCCGCACATAGTTATGCTCAATTATGTTCTGTTACTGCACATCCCAGTCAATCCTTGGATCTGGGCGCTCAGATCTGATATGCTGGGCAAGATTTAGGGCATGAAACCGTCCGTAATACGCCCACGGGCGTATTATTTACGCCGTATTTGTTTTACACGACGGCTACACCCGTGCGTAAAGGCCTGCCGATAGAGGGCAAACGGGACGGGTCCCGTACGTACCGTCCGTTTACGCGTAATTTACGGTGTTGATGAGGAAATTGATTAGAACCCAGATGCAGCTTGTTTCAACTTCGAAGAAGTAAGAGAGAATCTTCATTCTGTTTACAAGCGGTCTTATGAGAAAAAAACTGGTAGGAGAGGCAATACTCGCTCACAATATAGGTGCGAGGATTTGGTTTACCGACCGGCCCGCCATCCGCTTCACTGGGTAATCACGTCGGCAGCGTATACACTGCTGCCGGTGCTTGACGAGGTTATTTGCGGAGGCAAAGCATCGCGGCACCCTCTCGGCATGGTCGGCACGGTGATTTCGCTGCCGATTGCGCGTGCAGTTGCGTACCCGTAAATTACGCGTAAACGGCCGGTTACGGCGACCCGTTTACGGCTCAACCCGTACCGTTCCCGTACCGTTGGAGATTAACCCAACTTCTCCAACGGTACGGGGGCGTAACCGTTTTTACGGGGCGTATTTCCGTAAAAATACGGGACGGTTTCATGCCCTAGCAAGATTGACCCCAAATTATGCCATATACGGTACATGTAATACTGACAGTTTGATGCCCTAGTTTCACAGTGGTTATTGATGAGTGCAGGATTGGGCACTAAGCTTGAAGTGCTTTATGGAAAGAAAATGGTTCGCGTCTTACAAACGGCTATAACAGACAATCACAATCTAGGTCTACGCGCTCCCCGGTATTTACTAGTCTTTTATAAGGAGACGCTACAACGAAAAAAGCTCGTACATCGCAAGTTTTAGGTATTTACTCCCCGAACTCGGCCTTGCGTTGAATGCGTTCCGCCTTTGTTTTCCTTTGGCGTGGAATTGATGCATTGTTTTGCCGTCGCTGTCGTTGTTTTAATTCTCTCGATGTTCTACTGTCCTCCTCGTTCACTGGAGAGCCACTGCCTGCTCGTACAGTGCTCTGGCAAGTGCGGCACGGACATTGTTCCTCATCATCAAAGTAATCTCCTGAATAATTGAGGGTGATTTCCTCTCCTGGGTTGATAGCGCGACAGGTTCGGACTATGAGACCCAATTCACATCCAGTGATGTTCAGGTACTGGAGGGTGGATTCGGAAAAACTTGTGCTGCATGCCTAAATAGCTCACCTCTGCGTTCGGTTTGCAGTCGCGGTTAACCATTCGGAGGGGGCCACACAGAATTCGAACTGTGTTGCCAGCAGCTTCAATTTCAGAAAGGCGTGTGTGCTTCGCATTTCCGTCAGAGGACATTAGCCCCATGAGCTCATATATGTACTCCCCAGAAAGCAGGGGCACAGATGCCACGATACCAAATCCACGAGTAAGGTTAGATCCCATGGAGAGAACCTTCAACTTGACCGCAGACCACGGGGCTTGGAGAACACAATATGCATCAAAACACCTCAAAGTAGGTTAGACAACGGTACTGCTGTTTATCAGAATTGTACCATCTAAGTGCCTGCCTGGCGCCATGGATGCCGTCGAGGTTGAGTGCGTGCACCGACTTCCAAATCTCGGCAAATAGTGCAGTGGTTGCTTGAAGAAGGCCGTCTGGAGTCTGATGTCGGTCCAAGATTGCCGACTTGTGTTTCTCATATAGGGACCGGATATGGAACCGAAGTTCGGGGGGGACATCGGAATCCGGAGAGAGTGTGGCGACTTTGTGGCCGCGGGAGTGCGGTTTTCGAACCACCTGAGAATAGATCGCCAGAACGGCAATGTCATCGCATTCACAGGCAGTCTGCGCCGTAATGACGGGTTTCTCTAGACGCTCGGCCCAGAGAACACGTATCGGACTGCCCCTACCCTACTCAATTGCGGGTAAGTGGATTTGCGCGGAGGCCATTGTGGGGACTTCAAACCTGCGACGGCGCATTTTATACTCAGTGATCGGACCGAACCCGTGTCCCGGTTCGACCTGAATCCGAATGAACCTAACAGCTGAAATGAACTGACTTTGCGAAATTTGTTCAGTATTTTGGTTATACAGTTGCAGGGCTCATAATGCATAACCTCATAATGCATAATGGTCATAATGCATACAGTCTTTCACCGGGAAGTGAAACTGTTGAGCCGCGCGGCAAATTTAGCCCCCAATACGTTGGGATAATGTGCCGTCGAGAACGAGAGCGATCTCTCGGCGAACCCAATTTTTTTTTTCGGCAATTGAGTCGGGTAGGGGCAGTCCGATACGTGTTCTGAGCGCTCTCTATGTCATTCCAAACAAATGCACATGAACCTCAGCATGATCCGCCGAGATTTCGCACCAACACAATATTTTGACCACTGTGCAATCATTTCAAGCCGGATTTTGACCGGGTATTGCTGGACTGATAGCCAGCAAAATTTGGGTTCAAACTGTCTCCTAGGATTTATCTTGATGGCCCTGTTGCTTTTTGCACGAGAGCTGAGGGCTCTCCATGTCATTCCAAACAAATGCACATGAACCTCAGCACGGCGCGCTGAAATTTCGCACCAAAACAGTATTTTGACCACTATCACCTCAGAGGGTTGGATTCGAGAAATGGATTCGGATGAGTCCATGCTGCAAAGTTGAAGCACAGAAAGGCGGCAATCGGCAGTTGCCAGTGCTATTGCTTCGGGCTGGCTTGAATGTGGTCTTGTTGGGTGCAGCACCACCTCTAAGAATGAAACACTTTCAGGCCCTGCGCTTAATGAGGAGCACAAGAGAAAAAATTTAAAACGGGAGTTTTTATGGCTATCGGCCTGCTCACGGAGGGTTTGAGGTGTCTCTGGGGGTCCGCCATACGTCAAAATGTGGTGAGGCGGGGTCTTGAAGGTTTTTTTCATAGAAGACGCGTTGTTTGTAAGTATTGTACACGACTGCTGATGGCTGCTTATCTAATTGCTGAACCTTTAGGTTTGGCTACCCAGGGGAACTTGGATTTCGGTAGCTTTTGCTACATGTACAAACAAAGATTTAGTCATGCAACATTGGTCATCGCGAAATAAATCGAAAGAAAGCCGGGTAAGATGTAGCAGTAAATCAAAATGCCAGGATATGTTTTTCAACTTCTAACCCACCTGAATCCCCGGGTGCAAGCCCATTTCATCCCCTGGAACCAAAGAGATTCTCCAAGTTCAATTTTCTGTGATTAGTCATTCTGCCTTATGTTCAGAACAGTTTCCGTCGATTAGTCAATCAAGCTTACCGATCACAACCTGATCTTCGAGCCCGAGTAGATACTAGTACTTTGAGCTCAGCCCACACTCCTTGCTTTCAACTCTGCTTCTAGTCTGACAGAGGCAGCAACATACCTGTGCATTGTACTGTACCAGTTCAACCACAAGTTCAGTCACAGGTCACACCACTGGAAGATTCATGTGCACCTTAAATCGAAATAATATTCCTCGGCCTTCTCGGTAAAAATTGAACTTGAACTTGTGGTTGAACAGTACCTCGCATGCTGTATTGCTCCCTCCTCCATGTCCTCTGGCTACTGTGATGTGCTGGATCCACTGGGTTCAACAGCCATGCCGCACAACTTGAACCCACCGTGTTTCTCTGGAATGAGTGATTGATTCTGAGCTCCGTACACAACCCTAAGCCTCTGGGCTCCTAATGCTTCATGCGATGTTGGTGACATGTGTCTATGTTCTTGAACAATTTTTCTGTGACCGCTTCTCTGGCTTCTGACCTGGTATCTGCCTTGGACTGGTAACTGGTTACTGGTTCAACTTTGTGACCTGAACTTGTAGAGGTTCTGACAGTGGGTTAAAACAAAAATTCAATTCAGGTCTCTGGGTTGCACAGGTCAACGGCATTTTTCAAGTCTCTCCTCCAATCTTTCTGGCAAAACTGGACCATTAGCATCCATTGAATGGTTTACCTGCTCAGAACTCCGGTTTCCCTCAAGGGTTACTATTATTTGACTTGATCTTTGTGTTGCCATGCTTATACCTAGAAGGGGGACAGGACAACTTGACAAGACTTGTTGCATAATTCTCACTCAGACGGACAGCTTTTGCCTTATCAATTAGGATACAACGGCTGCTTACAAAAGAAAATGCCCCATTTGTTTGTGACTTTCACTAGTCCAGGCCAATGGCTTGACCTCTAGAAAACAGGTCGGTGCAACAGATTAAACGGTGTAAAGCAGGGATCATGCCCCAGGTGGAAGCCCTCATCTTTTGTGGATCTGAAGTTCCATTGGGAATTCTGCCAATTTTCGGGCACTGAACCTGTATACTTCTCAATTGCTTATCCACTTGTACAGATAACATGTTCATTGCATTAGAGAATGGTAGTATTTCCACGTTGTGCATATCCAATGTAATGGTTTCAAGCTCTTCAAATTGAGAAATAATTTGTTGAACCTCAGGCTAAAAAGCTGGTATAGTGTGTATTTTGTAAGAATGTTGACTTAGTGTTTACCCCCTACCTAAAGGTTCAGCACCTGCCTCGAAGAGGCCCAATCCTAAGTCATAGCCTTTTATGGTAACTTGCGCGTATTGGAATTTCAAACTCAGATCGACCAGCCTGTCTATCGACACAACTAAGTTTCGATAGGCAGGCTGGATTCGAGCCTAAACATAAATACAGCCTGCCTGGAGACTCCCGAGATACCAACCACCGATCAGATCTCTATTGCTTTGGATATGGCAGTACATAAGATCTATCCGAAGAAGAATAGATAGATCTTATGTACTGCCTTATCCAAAGCAATAGAGATCTGATCGGTGGTTGGTATCTCGGGAGTCTCCAGGCAGGCTGTATTTATGTTGAAGATAGATGAATACATACTACCATATCCAAAGCAATGGAGATCTGATCGGTGTTAGTATCTCGGGAATCTCCAGGCAGGCCCTTATTTGGGAGATTTGATGTCTTCCACGTGATCAGTGCTGAGTCAATGAATCCGATAACAAAGAACCAGTTTGTCCTCCAACACAATGCCCTTTGATGATATCGATGCATTCATCCAGATGGTGACCACCACAGCCCCAAACCTTCTGCCGGACACTCGCACTCAGCTCTCTGTCACCAATCTTCCTTACCACGTCTGCTGGCAGGACCTCAAGGACCTCTTCCACACCGCTGGCACTGTTATGCGTGCCAATGTCTCCATGAATGGCGGTTGCGGAACCGTGCTACTGGCCACCATGGACGGCGCTCAGCGTGCAGTCAGCATGTTCAGTGGCTACTTGTGGCATGGGCACTTCCTGGAGGTCCACTTCACCGATGCCATGGGGGACAATTATGTGCCGCCAGGGTCGAATCTGTTCATGGAAAATGTCCGTTTTCTTTTGTCTCTTAATGTGCATGGCTTAATCGTACCAGCTACCATTCCACATCCAGTGGCAGGATCTAAAGGATACTTTCCGCAAGGCGGGTCCCATTCTCTATGCAGACATTGCCCTCAACCATAACGGTCGCTCACGAGGCTTTGGCACCGTCATCTTTGCCAAGGAGGAAGACGCCTGCAGGGCAGTTGATATGTTTTCGGGGTGAGTTTTGTTCCTTGGAGCCGATTCCCGTGGGCTGCATGATGGACAAAGCAAACAGGCAACTAACGCAATCCCCCATTTTAGGTACGAATACAATGGCCGGCCATTGAAAGTGTACCGCAACAACCCCAGACTGGTCACCGGCACAGGTGGCCACGGAGCATCTGACCGGTCGAGGTCCTCTTGGGAACGCTTCGACAACAAATTCGGGTGTTCGGGGGCGGGGCATCCGGTGAGTGCAGCACGATCCTCGTTTGCATCTCTGCCGTTGCCCAGGGTGAGGAGTTCGTTGGGAATGGGTGGGGGAGGAGTACAGTTGGGAGGAACGTACTCGGAGGTTGAGTATCCGGGCAAGTTCCGGTGTGTGCGATCTTTCACACACAGGCTTTACAACCCTATTTTTTATTCTTTATCTTTTATTTCAACTTCCTTTTGCGATGCCTTCTTTTTTGCTGATTTGTACACTGAACTAGCACCGCCTATCCACTCTCCCTCGTCCACCACGTGTTGGCCCTCCCCCGCGGGAGACATAGATGGCCCCAGGGCCTGCACGAACCCATGTTGGGTGCATCCACTGCATCCCTCATATGAAGGTCGCCCGCGGGATTCATCGGACCTTTGTCTGCATGGGGAGCACCCGTCACTCATCCTGCAGCAACATGTCGAGTACTCTCTCGACGTCCAAGGTCGAGTCAAAGTACTGGGAGGATCGGGTGCTGCAGACCTTCACCAAACAGGCCAAATGGGTGACATTAATACAGCAGCGCAGCCGCTACAGAAGTCCTCCCAGACAACAACGGAAAAGGTCGAGTCCAATGATAACGGTAACCTGAACCGGGATCACCACGAGCGCAGGAGGGGAAGAGCCACCCTGGGCGGGCGAAGGCATTCGGCGGACCCACCACTACGTAAACAACTGGCAGGACGGAGAGGAAGGAGCAACGAGCCCCTTTGAAGTGAGCTCCATGTCAGCTCCTTGTGGAACATGTAGGGCAGGCCTTTCTGGTCTTCTGTTTTCGAGTCAGTCGACGCCGAGCTGATCATATACATGTACATTGCCTTGATAAAGACACACATCACCACCCTTGCACCGATAAATGTACCTCGGGGGGGGGGATTTCTTCCTTTTGGCCCATGTTACTTAAGAGAGTCAGTATGCCTGTGTGTTATGGATCGGGTGTGATCCTTTGACTTGACAGTTTCTATGGTCGGCCGTGACAAAAACTTCCAGAAAAACCATTCCCTCAGACTTCCTGAGGTCTCAGGTGTGGTCGGCTTTCTGCCATGAGGCACTCAACGCCTGGGACCCGTCTTTGGGTGGAATTCTGCAGCTGCACCGATTTTGACTGACACGTCATCCAAATGGTCTTCTCGCGATCCATCCACTGCTCCCTTCCCCTCGTGTTTGCTCTCTATCAGGACATCCAGGCAACCTACTGAAGGCTTTACAAGACCTTCGATACATGTTTCTTCGACTTGTGTCTGCCTTTTCACCCTCGCCGTTGCCAGCGCCGGTCCTGCACAGACGAAGAAGATGACGAAGAAGAGGGTGGTGGATCGGAGGATGGATATGGGGGCGACGAGGAGTCAGTGGATGGGAGTGGGGTTGAGGACGATTGAAGACGGCGCTTAGCCGACACTGCCACATGAACGGCTTCACAACTCGGGGTCAGACCTAGACTCGTAACCAGTCTGCCATTGACAGCAATTCTTAGTGCAAGCACTTTGCCGTAGGCAGACTGGTACAACTCGGGCCAAGCAAAAGGCCTGAGCCTGAGTTTGAATTTGCTGATCTCATTTGTTCTGAGCTCAATTCTCATCATTTTTTCTCGCTCTAAACTGGGGATATCAATGGAATGTCTATACCTTCAATTCTGTCTCTTCAGAATGTCCATATTCTGACCAGGAAGCCTGGCATTTTAACCCATCTTTACTTGAGAAATCTATTTAAAGCCCGAGATAACCGAGACTGACGTCGTCGGCATCATCGGCCCCACTCAAAAATTTCAAACTCAGGCTCAGCCCAATTGGGCCGCCCGAGTTGTACCAGCATGCCTACGGCAAAGTGCTTGCCACTTGATATTGCCGTTCATTGGCAGGCTGGTCACAAACCTAGGTCAGACCCACAATAATGGCTTAAATGCACAATCGGGGGTCCTGGATTGACTGTAGTGGTTTACATTTTGAAACGCGTGACCCAATTGCCTTTTCAATGGTCCACATTTTGAACCACGTGACTTGACATCCTGCAGACCATTTCAATTCTAATGATGTCCCAGAGCCATTTTCTAAGCCGCGCATCTCGGAAATAAATAGCCCTGATCACTGCGAACATTTACAGCTATTGAAGGCATTATTGCGCTTTCCAGAGCGCAACTACTGGTTTATATTTTGAATGGCGTGACCCTATTACCTTTGCAATGGTTCTGATTTTTAGACCATTGAAAAGGGGTCACGTGGTTCAATATTTAAACCAGTAATTGCACTCTGGAATTCCTGAGACGCGCGGCTCAGAAAATGGCCCTGGGACATCATTGGAATTGAAATGGCTTGCAGGATGTTAAGGCACGATGGCCCTGGGACTTCATTGGAATTGCAATGGTTTGCAGGATGACAAGTCAGGTGGTTCAAAATGTGAACCAAGGAAGGGGCAATAGGGTCACGCGGCTCAACTTGCAAACAAATGTAAGCCAGTAATTGCGCTCTGGAAAGCGCAATAATGCCTCCAAGCGCGATCTGAATGGTTGTAAATGTTCCCAGTGATGAGGGCTATTCCTTCCTGCCTCACGCGGCTTGGAAAATAGCCCTGAGACTTCATTGGAATCGAAATGGTTGGCAGGATGTCCCGTCAAAATGTGGACCATTGAAAAGGCTATTGGGTCACACGTTTCAAAATGCAAACCAGTAATTGCGCTCTGGAAAACGTAATAATGCCTCCGGGCGCGATCTGAATGGCTGTAAATGTCGGCAGTGATGAGGGCTATCCATTCGCGACTTGGAAAATGGCCCTGGGACCGCATTGGCAGTGAAATGGTTTGCAGGATGTCCAGTCACGCGGGTAAAAATATAGAACATCCCGTGCTTCATCGGTACGTACCAAATGATTGCAAAAATTTGCCCCGATATATGAAGAGGCCTGTCGAGATACCATACCCAGCCTGTGCCGGAGACGCCAAATGAGGCAGCCGCGCGTGTTTTCCACCACCTCATGGAGGCCGCTGGAATCTCTCCTCTTGCTACCATTTCATCTATGATCTCAAGATCGAGAGTTGGCGCTGGGTAGCTGAGACCCGTGGGGCATTCTTTTTGGAATACTTTCATGGACCGAAACCACAATTTCCCAATAGACAGACAGGATGTCTCCCTCCCTTCTATCCCAGGACTAGTCAAAATACCGTTTACCTAGTCTCTCATAGACAGACGCTACAACAATCTGGTGCTCGTACCTCGCATGTTGTACTCTGTTGATAAGGTTGATGCCATGATCGCTCGCCGCGTTATTACAAATCATCGGAATTTAAAAAGATTCCCACGTTCATCACAAGCGACAGCCGCCGCTTGTTGGCTCTTGGCTCCCATTTTCTTGTGCTCAGGCACTTAGAGCAGCTGGCCTGTATTTCTCACCCAGCTATGATTTGACCATCCTAACAGAGCAGCGGACGCCGGCGGACGCATCTGCCGCTCGATTGCAGGTTTGCCTTTGTTTTCCATCGTCAAATCCACTTTACTAGGATTAAACCCTTTTCAATTGAATCCTTCCATTCGAGATTCAATTTTGTGTTCTTGAGTCTTAGAACATAGCAGCCGACGGGGCAAAAATCTCGGGCCGAAGATTGATCAGCCAATCAGAAGGTGAATAAACATGGTCCTACTGCAAAACATTTCCTACACAGGTTTTCAAAGCTAATGACATAGAGCATCATAACAGGGAAAAGAAAGGACCGAAACTGGAGAGTCCAGGAAGTGTTGACAAGGTCAGGAATAGGATGATTTTCATGAAAAGAAAACCAGCCAGTGATTTTATGGGAGCTCAAAACACAATTGGTAGAAAAGGATAGGCATGCTGGGAACCTCTGTGCATGGTTCCATCAATGTTAAGATTTTTGTGGGACTTGAGCTTGATCTGCGAGGGTCACCCTCTAAATACAACCACACATGTTTGCTGCTCAGTCTTGCCAACAATTTTATTGGTCCTTAAACTACACTTGGGGGAGGAAGAGATGGATGTCAGGGTCAGGAATATGCCTGCATGGCCTGACTGATGTCAGTACTTTTCTGTACTCATGTTTTTTCAACCTGTTTTGCTTATGTGGGACTGCTCTCCAAGGACAACCACATAGGGTTTTGCTGCCCAGTCTTGTCAACACTATTATCAGGCCCCAAAACACACTTTGGAGTGGAAAAAATATATTAGGGCAATCTCCCTGCGCTGTCTGACCAACCACGAGACTTCCTTCTGCTTGTGTAGGATCCTGGCTGTGATGGCCATCGTCCAAGGACCAACAACAAATTTTTGAATAACCCATAATGTGAGCGGACTATAATAAAAATGGGTTTCTCTGTCCATGGGTCTTTTTAAGCATGTATGCGAGGTGCAGCGAGGATCATGGCTTTAAACACAAGAAAGGTGCATCTGAAAAATCCAGCCTCTGAAATCATACGATAAGAAACGTTTCTTACAACCCGCAAAGATTAGAATAACGTGTCTCACTGATCATGAGTCTCCTAAGCTGGAGAGGTTGGGTCCAGGTTTAAAAGCTTAATAACTTTTGTGTTCCCACATTTGAGAACATGTTTAAGCTGGCAAATCAACAGGGAATCGGGCGAGAAACATGGGATTGTGGGTATGGATAATTACTTAATGATGAGACCGATTCCGCAAAATAGAAAGCATTTCGTCTCGGACTGTATCCGTGGGCCAGATAGTTCTGGATGCAATGGATATTTTTCGTGAACAAACTGAGTCCAGAGAGTGCTTATGGAGAGATGTTACGAGCAGTGTTCCTATAGCCAGAATAGCAGCCAACATTACTGATAAGAGGTTCAATGAGGTCTAGGATGGAAACTGGGGAGGTCCGGACTTGGAAAAGAGTGGGTCGGTGTGCCGATCACGGCAACATCACTGGATAATGCGCGCAGCAGACTGTTGAACTCCGGGCTCTGCTGGTGCCGCGGGCCGGATCATTTTGTTTGACCGGTATTTATCGCTTGCGGGGAGTTCAGATTCTATTCATCCTCAACACAGCCCAAAATTATAGATTGTCCAATATGAGATCTCTCTCTTTATAAAATTACGTGTGTCGTTGAGAACGGAGCACATTACCAAATATTATGCTAGGCACCACCTATTTACTATATCCTTCTAGAGCGGTATGCCAACAAGAATGTCAGGGAGATTGAGCAACAGAAAAAATAGCAAGATGAGTAGTGCCCACTATTTAAATTGCTCCTGAAACCATTTATACACCGATTCAGAGGAAATTATAAGCTGGACCTCCCATAATACCTCTCCAAGGGTACACAGAGAGGTACAGAGGTCACACCTTTGAATACCTCTGGCAAGGTAGAGGTATACCTCTGTAAGGGTAAGGGTTTCAGCGGTGGAGGTAGAGGTAATTTGTACCTCTACCCTACCTCTGGTGAACCCTAAGGTCAATCTGCGTCGCCAGCCCCTCCGCCGCTACTGGGGTCTGCTCCGCCGCCAGCTCCTCCACCGGCGCCGCCGCGTGCGGCGGCGTCAGCGATTCTGGCTTCGAGATGCCCTCGGGAATGGTCCTCAGTGTTTCAAAACAAAAATCTAAGTTGCCCAGGGCCATACCTCCAGCGGTACAGTGGTTCTGCATGAAAACACTGGAATTTCCATATATGGTAACTTAGATCATAGGTCTCAGATGGGGCGCAGATGGGGAGGCGAAAAGCCTAGATCCTGGACGCTACACAGATTACTTCCCACCCAAATCTCCCCACAACATTTGAAAGCCAAATGTCACAAATAGACAATTACAATCTGATAGCCTGGACGGCACCGGGTCGCAAACGACTCGTAATGGATTGTGTTCTTGTTCCAAAACCATACGACGCCTTCCCCGCGCAAACCGGTTCGGCCATATCTTCGGCGCGCCCAGAAGGTGCAAATAGGTCGACTGCGGGAAGGGAGGGGATGAGACGATGCAAGCGTCTGTCCACGAGACCGTGCATTGGCAAGTGCTGTGTATCGTGAAATTGAGGTACTAATGCAAATGGCTCCCATTCCGTACTCTAGAATAAGTTTGCGCTTTAGCCGAGTATCCGTGAATTGACCAATTTTCACTACAGCTGTCTCTCGGTGAGTCGCCAATCGACGAGTACACCCATGTACTAATATTATGCCTTTGCTTGAGATATGATACGGTCGGAGAACCGCAGAGGGAGTGCAGGGAGCGGGAGTGTACAATGGCGTAACTCAATGCAAGTAGTATGTTACTTCATGCGAAAAGACAAAGAAATAAGTGAGAAATCTCACTTTATTGCTAGTCACGATGTTATATGGCATCGAGCCTCTTTTTTCACTCAGACCATTTTTCGACATTCTGAAGAGGCACAAAGCGGCGAATTCATTTATTGAGGCTCCAAGAATATTCCTATGATATAAGGTGTCCAATAATAGGGTCAAAAATGCGAGTCTACCAGATAACATCACAGCCGCTGCCAGGTACATCGGCGACGGAATGTTCTGCACGTGGTCGTTTGGGCTCGTTTCTGGCCTGAATCACTTCAAATAAAATCTAGGCATACTTATTGAGCAAGTTTAGGAATTTCGACGCATTTTAATTCATACCTTACCGGTTTCGTTTTCTTCTAGCAAAAATAATGGTGATTTTCCATAGCACTTCCCATAATCCGCTGTAAAACCAAGGGCAAAATAAATATGACAGAACATCAAAGATCGAAACTCACCAGTGGTGGTCCACTGTGTCATCTGGGGTGGAACGAACGACGAATAACCGCCAGAGCGAATCTCCTGGCGAACGAAAAAGTGAGAACGGGAGACGATGAATGCGATAATTACGTATCAAAAATCTAGGTCGACTGGAGCACAATTGCCATCTTGCGGTGTGTTCCACCGCCAAATGCCCGAAAACAGCAAATTCTCGATTAGGAAATTGACGTAGGGTGCATACACAAAATCGGTGCTGCAAGAGTGTTGGGAAAAATGCGACACTGATCAGTGGTTCAGAAGGGGATGGTTAGTAGCAACTTCAGTGTCAGGTTGATGATTTGGTCAATGGGTCAGTCCCAGTCAAAACAGCGGCTCGGGAGGCATCGCCGGGTATCGGCACGAAGTTCTGTCTGCCACCATACTCGATATTCACGGCTGTCTTTCTATCTACTGAAGGTCCGAAACTTCCGGGGTCTTAGTGGGTGGCTGTGAGGGCCGGTGCCCCTACTACGTGTTCCAGCTTGTATCAGTGACAAAATGCGTGCAGTCACTATTGAACTGATTTTAAGGTCCGATTTGAAGGTCGGGCCGCAAAGCAGGGTCGAGTTCGCAAGCGACGGGCATTTACAGACGGCTCCACCTCGTTGTTGAACGCAGATTGGTCAACTGTTGACTTAGACGATCGAGAACCTTTTTTCGGGATTTTCACCGCTATTGACCGGTGGTTTCAGGGATTGAGGACTGCGTAGCACGATATCCCGAACGTGGCGGACATAAAATACCTGTTTTTTCCAGAAATGGCAAGGCCGCCAGTGGGAATCCAAGCAGTCAAGTGGAAGTAAGTAGGAGCTGACGCGGCGCGTCGCATCACGCTTGATCGTCACGTTTCCCCATTCACACTCTCTATAAATTCCCTCTGGTCGACTTACGTCTCACATCGATCCTCCCCATTAGTTTACTTTGAACAACTCCGTGATTATTCGCGCCAGAACTTGTAAAAAAAAAAAATCAATTTGACAGGCAAGTCCTGGTGAGTGAAAAAATTGCATTACTGCCGCAACTGCTCTGTGCAGGGCGCGAAAAGTGTGCGAAATGTGAGTGGAGCCGGAGTGATGGCTGGACAAACTGCTTCCCCAGCTCGCGCATCGACCAGATAGTAATTTGGATGCACACAATACAGTGTCACAGAGACCTGAGAGTGTAATGAACTCACGAAATCATGCAGCAAACCCAGGAAAAACCCGATAATTTTGCGCAATGCCGAAAAGCCTCATGCGGCTGGTGCGGCTTTTGCGCAAGCTCTCTAATGTCTCGGCAACAGCGGCGACATCAACCCTGAAAATTGGGCTCGTTGGTATCAGAAGGTATGTATATTGTGTCCGTTTCTACATATGCTAGCCTCTGATTTCTTATAGTGCACCAATTACCCATCGTTCTTTTGGCACAACTTCCCAACCCCTGTTGAGTTCATCCCGCAGGATGTCCAGCTGAGAATCGCTCTCAGGAGATCGTCCAAGGAAACTGGGACATCACTGCAATGCCAGGAACCCAATTGCATGACCGCCACTAGCAATAACAGCCATCGTGCTAATGCACAGTGCGAGCGTGTTCCGCCTCGCTGCTCCAATTGCTGTAAAGCAGCTGGAGGGTGTCACACTCAGAGCTATCGCTTGGACCATTCGCGATATGCCTCTTGCCGCCACCAGTTCGAGTGCGCCTCCTTCCATTATTCAGAATTTCATGTCTTATTTGCAACTCAACAAGCTCCAGATTCTGGTGCGCCGTCACCGTCCCTGCCACAAAATTCCAGCGGTGTGTCCTTTGGTGAGTGTAGTTTATCTATCCACAGCCAAATCTGACTTCATTCTTCAGGCAATGGCCCAGCTCCTGGCGTGAATGCGACCGGTAGCGAGTCCATTTCTGGCCGCAGTTATGCCAGGCCTCTCAGCGAGAACTACGGTCGAGGCATACTTTCACGCCATCTCAATGTTGTGGATTCCCGAAACATTGGAACGCATTGCGTTAGAATGTGATGCACCAGGGCAAAACTTAATATGGAACCTAACGGAACAACTCTGGTCAAAGAAGCAAACCCTCTTGTACAATTTTATTCCGACGTCAGAATAATTCGATGTTTTTGCTAGACAGCCATTGGCTGCTTGCCAATCTTGAACTGGGGTTTGATTTCAGGCCATTCCACTATGGTGTGTCTGTCTCGGAGATTCTCTGGCTCGGGCACATGTTTACTAAGGCATAGATGTTGTCCCTCCCAAATATTCGGTCACTGGGACATTTTCTGAGCATACTAGAATGCATTTGGCCCAAAAACGGCCTGCGTTCAGGGCGGTGATAGACAGGGCATATGCCGAGATGTCTCCTCAGCGCGTAGCCGACAGCTACCGGCGAGCGGCTTCGGCGTCAAGCCATGCTGAGATTTCGCAGCGAAGCAGCCAATTGAACGCTGTGGGGCCATTTCGACTCGGATTTTGACCGGCGTGAAAGCCAGCGAAATTTCAGTTCGAACTGTCTCCTAAGTTTGTTTTTTGGTGGGTTGGTTCCTTTGCAGGGGGACTGAAAGCTCTCCATACCAATCCACACAGCCGCAACTGAACTTCGTCGGCGCGCGCCGAGTTTCGGGCTCAGCACACCAATCCAAACAGTTGCAATTTAACCGTGACGAGCCGTGCCGGGATTTCGCAGCCAAGCAGTAAATTGAACCTGTGGAGCCGTTACGGCTCGGATTTTGACCGGGTCTTGCTGGCGCAAAAGCCAGCGAAATTTCAGTTTGAACTAGTTTGAGGCAAAATCGCGCCGGACAATATCCGGCCAATGCAAAGTTCGAGAATTTCTTCAAACCAAATAAGGAAATAAAATCTCCCCAGAATCTGTTGCCGGACAGGCTCTTAGAAAATGTAAATCGGACGCTTAAGAGGTCGCCTCCAAGCAGACTCTTTTTGGCTGAAAATGACCGGGGCTATCCATTGGCGGTGGGCACGCCTCAGAAAATGGCTCTGGAGTTGTGTTGGAGGTGAAAATGTAAAGGGGGGGCAATAAGATCATGCGTTTGGAAATGTGCAATAAAGTCATGCGTTTGAAATTGTGCAATAAGATCACGCGTTTGTAAATGTGCAATAAAATCATGCGTTTGAAATTGTGCAATAAGATCACGCGTTTGAAAATGTGCACTAAGGTTGCTCGTTTGAAATTGTGCAATAAGATCACGCATTTGAAAATGCGCAATGAAGTCACGCGTTTGAAAATGTAAGGCATTGCAATACAGTCCCACCGTTGGAATTGTGCACTCATAAAGTCAGGAAAAAACAAAGCACTGATCGGATGCTAGAGGGGTCACTAATGCCTCCACACAGACTTCTTTTGGCTGAAAATGACGGGCATAATCAGGGCTAGCCATTGGCGGTGTGCGCGTCTCAGGAAATGGCTCTGAAGTCACCCTGGAGGTGAAAATGTAAAGGAGGGGAATTGAGTCACGCGTTTGAAAATGTGCAATAAAGTCAGGACGAACCTCTGGATCCTCCATTAATACTGAGTTCTCATTCTTTTACATGCAAGTGCTCTACTTACCTGCACAAACCGTCAAGGAAATCCTAACAAAGCCACTCTCCTCTCACAAAATTTGCGGGCATTCCACTTTTGCGGCTTGAACAGGTAAAATCGGCGAACTAGTGATAAATCTGCCATACCGTGGAAAATATCATGCAGTTTGCTCCGCCGGGGGTCCTTTCTTTTGCAATTGTTTCTGTACATCTTCCTGTGGTAGACGCCGTTGTCTGGGGCCCAAAATGGGCATTCCACGGTGTGAACAGGTGAAATAGACGAACTAGTGATAAATCCGCACCTATGTAGCCCAGGACTGGCCAATTTCAGCCCAACTACAGCGCGATACCCAGCAAAATTTCAGTCAGGACTGGCGATTTAGATTTATTTTCTTGTGCCCGCGGGAGGCTTTAAAAGGTCTCCGTGCCAGGGCAAGCAATTCAAGCAGCGGCCGGGACGCGCCGGGACGATTTCTGCAACATACCCTCAAATCGGTCCCCATGAGCTTGGTTGAACCCGGTTTTTGCCCAAAATCAGCCAGCGCGATAGCCAGCGAAATTTCAGTCAGGACGGGCGAATACATGGCGACCTCTCCACTATCGGGCTTGCCTCGGACAGTGAACTTCCTTCTCGCACTTTTTAACTGCAATTCCACCACCCTGCTCCGAGGAGGCAAGGAAGCGAGTCGCCAGCAGAATCGATGTGGATTAAGAGGGGGGAAATCCGTGCAGATTTGCGCGAAGATAACAGCACGAGATACTGAGGAGATGTAGATAGGGTGAACGCAGAATGGGCCACGGTAGAGTGTTGCCGCGATTTGACTTCACTGCCCTCCACTGAAACTCCCACCTCTCCAGCATATCACGATTTATCCTTCCTTTGCATGGAGTGAGGGAGACGGGGTTGTCTATCGGAACAGGGTTTAAACGACGTTTAAACTGTGATTGGTCGGATGTTCGAAGTTGGTAATAAGAAAACGACATTAACATTCCTGAC
Organism: Mycena leptocephala; assembly: GCA_029378395.1. Classification (NCBI taxonomy): domain Eukaryota; kingdom Fungi; phylum Basidiomycota; class Agaricomycetes; order Agaricales; family Mycenaceae; genus Mycena; species Mycena leptocephala. The sequence continues at coordinate 101,788 of JARJLF010000637.1, forward strand.
ACCGGCTTGGCTAAAAATTGAATCCCCTTTCCCAAAAACGAAACATGCCGAATATCGACAGACTAACCCTGGTTTGCCATCACAAAAGCCTTGAGACCGTAAAATTGGACGAGAACCTCAAAACATGTTCAGTTTCCACCACGTTTCATGTTCTTTGCTAGCAAAGTGGTCAAACCAATTTCATGTGTGTCACCAGTTTAAAATTTATCCACATGCAGTCTGTACTATACTCATTCGTGCTCATAGGATTTCTGACGACCCCACACTTGAAAAGGTGCCGCTTACCTTTGTGATCTATGCTGCCTAGAACGAGGATGTTTAAAGACGAGTTTTGTAAAAAGGGTTCCAAAACTCAGAGGCTTTCCGAAAGCAGCTTCCGAAACTCGGAAGCCCTCCAAAAAGAGCTCCTAAGATTTCATCGTAATAGTTCATAGTATAATAGTTCATGGTCTCTGTCACGATGGTGTTATGTTGGCGTGTTGTTTTCAACTAGAGAGATTGTTCAATGGAATAATCCTTACATGTAAGTATTCGATAATTCAGTGAGGCAAGATATCGGGGCTTGAGTCCCAGTGAGAATCCCCGCTAGGAAAATCGAGGACGTTGACCACTTCTCAATTTGCCTCGCTAATTTGGACATACACTATATCAACAAAATGATTGAACGGTCGGTTTCCAGTCAGTTCGCGACCAAATCACTCCAAATAAAATAGTGGCATGCACCTTCCTGGATTTCATGATGATCTCGACAGTTTATTTGATAAGTTGTCCGTTTCGTTCTCTCGGAATAAAATATTTGGCTGTTTTCCGAGGAATGCGTTGTACACAAAAAACGGTGTACAGTCAACTCTGTCTTAACCCATACCCCTCGGTCCATCAAAAAAGTATGGGATACTGCAGAATTATGGGTTTCCTCCACCAAAAGTTGCCAAAAATCCCTTGAAAATGCATGGCTTACTGCAGAGTAGGGCTATGACAGAAAGGTCGCGGTTAACTACAGGCTAGATATACATGGCAATCTTTGTCTGCCTTGGCTTCAAAACCATGGTTTGATGCCTACAAAGTTTAAATCCTTCAAGTGCTCCTGTCAGACACAATAGCCAAAAAATGCGGCAGATGCAAAGTGCGAGCATTTTCCTCGTCCAGCTCCGAGATACGCTGCTGCAAGGCCTGCGGATGGTGATCATGTGAGAAAAAGAAGGACATTCCGTGAAATACGCGTGCGGACATTGAGGTGGGCTGCGCGAGGAGCTCTGAATGTACATTGATTATTGCGGGTGGGATTTGGAGACAGGTTGTCGTTGCGTTTGCGGCCGCACTTGGAGGAAATGAGCGAAAACAAATGGGTGGTGTTTGTGTTTGTTTTTCATGCATGAGTCAGATCCGCCGCCACTGCAGGTTCTGGTTCTGTTGGGAATCGGCTTGCGTGTGCGACTCTTTGAGACACACGGCTTAGAATATGGCTCTGGGGCTTCATTGGGAATCAAAATGGTCGTGAGAGAACATCGGGTGAAACTCCGCCCACGCTACTCCAACTGAAGGACAAGTTTCACAATCCTTTTGAGGTGCTGGAATCAAGGGAACGCAGCAGGAATAATTATGTTGGAATTAAGGCTGCGAGACATGGGCGTGCGCAGACCCGAGAAGGCAGGTGGTGGCCAGCAACGCGACTTGGTTCTGGGACGCCAAGGGTAATAACTGGCTCCAGGATGAGAAGGGAGGGTGAAGGAACCCACTAAAATAAAGCAGCCCGCGACAACATCTCAGAATCTCGACAAGCCCGACGACCTGCGCCAATCATAACTGCAGATTGACGACACATCAAGAGCCACGTCCTGGAATTAAGGCTGCGAGACATGGGGCGTGCGGAGACCGGAGAAAGCAGGAAATGCGTCCTGGAATTAAGGTGTGGTTCTGAGTCCCCGAGGGTAATTGTTGTGGGCACCTATTAACCTGCCCGCGCAGTGCCCTATATATATAATTGCTGCACTGCCACCCGGCCTCGAATTTCGTTCCGCACTTGAAGCATGATTTCCAGTGCGGGCCCAAACCATGTATTCCGCAGAGCTTCTCGAAGGTATGAAGTCGAGGAGAACCAGGTGCAGCCGTAAGCATAGGCCTCACCGCTCCTGGACTCGGGATGAGAAGGCTTGGTGAGCCAGCCGCGATAGAACCTTATCGCCCAGGGCAATAGGCAGCGCGACGCGTCGCTGCCCGACATTGCATACCGGAGTAGTTGGTACGCATATACTCAGGCATCGGTTGGGTCAGATATAGGGTCGCACGGCCCACGGATCAGTCTCTACAGTGGGGGGCATTGTTATACGATGGGATTCATCATCATTGTGTGAGAATTACTTGGTTGCTTCGGCGTACAGCTACTGTGCGTGGTTTTCTCCTTTCTGACAGCCGAAAACAGCCGAATTTGATCCAGTGAATGATTTTGAGGTGCTAAGAAAAAATCCCACCGCCCTGCCCGGCGCCCTATTTCTCCCAATCGTTGGAGCCTACTCCCGAGGCAAAGGGTTGAGAATTGAGCCCACAGTGTTCTTTCTCGTGAAAATAGACCCAAGACGGAAAAAACGGGCCGCGCCATAAGTTCCGCAAACGGCTGTAACAATCCGTCCAGAGGACTGGGCAAAACCTGGGTTACGTGCCCGTGTAACCGGATTTCCGGTTACTTTTTGGTGATGACGAGTAAGGTCCAAATGACCTAGATTTTTGGCATGATGCGCTTGTATGTATTCCGGAGGGCCTCAAATACAGGGCGCGGCGATTATTATTATTACTATTATTTATTTATTTTGTCAGTTTCCGGCAGAATAGCTATTTCGGGCTCAATTCTCAACCGATTGCCTCGAAAGCAGGCTCATTCCAGAATTATCATCAAGACAATGCCCAGGGCGGATATACCATCAATTCTCCATCAATTTCGAAATTTATCAATGTACTCACTATGAGGTGTCCCACCTCCGGTTCAGAGGGCAGAATCTATGCCAAGTAGAATGGGTCCATGTACCTCGTCGACATCTCCCGCATTAAAAACAAGTGCGCATACGGGTACGTCGCGAACGGTCTCAAGTATCTCGCCGCCGGTGCGGTGGTCAATGCAATCCAGAGGGCATTTGTGTGGTTGTAGGCTCACACCTCGTGCATGTGCTCGTGCGTGTGCCCAAACATGTGTTACTAACTTTCTTTTAGCCGCGCCCCAGACAATGCTATTTTACAGGGTACGCTACGAGCGCGGAATTTGTGTTGGGGGACCCTGAACCCAAGTGAGGATTTAAGAAAATCCAAGGACAAGGCATCGCAATTAATTCAGACTCCATAATAATTTCATCGACTATCTTTGTATTTTCTGGAGTCTGACTATGAGAGACAAGATCAACTGGTCAGATCTGAAATAAAGGAGGCTAGAGTCAAAAGGAGACACGTAGATAAGAGATATGCTGACCAAGCAAAGCTCGAGTGTCCATACACGCCGACTCCACAGCTTGACCGCATTGCCAGATTGTCTGAAGGTTTTCAGAGGAAGGTCAACATCAATCTGGTCCCACCAGCATCTTCTCTGAAATAAAAGGAAAAAATGAGAAAGAACACGAGACAATAGGAGGCCAGCTAACTGCAGGATTCCTCCAAAAAGCCAGGAAGTTCTTCGCAATGGCTGCTTGGATGTGGTCAACCTCAATGTTGTCGGCAATGCCAGTTTTAAGCAAAACCAGGGCAATGGAGGAGAGCCGGGAACAAGTAGGCTCCAGCGCGCGGAACCCCCACTCATCGTCAGGTTTAAAGCCACTGCAAAAGTTCAAAGCAAAGGCAGTCATGCTAGGTATGTGGGGCTCGCCTGACATATAGCGTGTTGATAAAATGCTGGTCTGGGAAGGAGTGCAGTGCTTGAAATATATTACGCTTCTTTAGCAGGTACTGTCCGCCCTCCTGCTTCAACTCAAGCAAATCCTCATAGTTGGTTGGGGCCGTGGGGCACTCGTTCTTGAGCGGAATCATAAAATACTGGAGTTCCTCTCGTAAGACTATGATCGCCTGCTTGGACAGCAGAGGGTTGTGAACAGCTTGGTTGTCTGAAACATGGTCCGCAGCAGAGAAACCACAAGATTGTCTAAGAAACCCCGGCGAAGTGGGTTCAGGTGCAGCATAAAAGGCCACTGAGGCGGCTTCAAAGAATTGTAGGACATATTGGAAGCAACCAGGGTCAAACTAAGTATCTAAGATGGTCAAACCAGTCGCCAAGTGAAAATTGTAAACGGCACTTACATCACATTCGTAATAGATTACTTGGCCCATGAGGTCGTCATCATCCAGCAGATCCCCATGTGTACGAAGTTCGGACTGGCTCAGGCCCCGTGGGAACAAGCAGTGGGTTATGGATTGGGGTAGACTCATGATAGCCTCCATATCGATTGTAAACTCCCAGCCGCGAAGGTCAAGAATGAGGTGAGTAAGGACGTCGGGTGCAGCGGCTGGAGTCGTATTGGGGGGTGATGCTTGTATTATCGGAGACGCCATGGTGGTGGACGGTCCAAGGACGGTCTGCAAAATTGTGACGTGGCAGGCACGTCACATGACAATTGCTATTTCGGGGCGCCATCATCAAGCCGCGGGCTGCCGGAACTCCAGGAACAACGACTGAGACCCGCGGTGATGTTGTCAGATGGCGTCCGAAGCTTCCGCAGTACTATAACTCCCCCGTTTCCATCCCATTTATTTCATCATGGACAGCTTTCGAGGCTCTGGCTTAATGAGGAGGACAGCAACAGGGAATCGGAAGAGACAGTTCTGCCTAGAATTTCGCTGGGTATCACCATAAAATCGCGCCAATAAAAGTGGGCCTCCATATTACGTAAGTCACCTTTTCGTCGCGGCTTGTTTCGGGATCTGACAAACAGTTTTGATTACATTAAATGCTGCTCAACGGGAATTGCCGGTGCCATTGAATCGGCCTGAATGGACATCCACACCCTCAGTATGAACTCTGGCAAAATGCAACTATTATTCTGTTTGATCGTGACTTTCGTTGTTTCATTCTGTTTGATTGGTGATTTTTAACGCTCCTGGGAAAGTTCCTCCATTTATTATTCCTTGGGTCCCCTTTAGCTCCAGCACGACTCAGTGACAATTCACAGTTCTGGCTCAAGGACAAGGCTATTCTCGAAGCCGCACAGCGGCCACAGCGAGAACTTTTGGAGGACGTACATTCCCAGTTTTGCAGAGAAACTGCCGTTCAAATTCGGCATTTTCATTGCTCTCAAATATAGGTGTGAGATATATAAGTATTTGGGACTCTCCCGCTGCCTGTGAACTCCTTAAACCTGGATGCAAGAATTGCCGCAAGCACCGGCAACATAGCAGAAAGCAAAAACTTAGCCTCCCTGCTTTGCAGGGTAGTTAAGAGCCTAATGAAACAATTGAGGGAGTTTAATAACTATCCTTGCCTCCCTGTTGCAGCATTCCAGATGCAGATTGTATTGTTATCCGAACCAGACACAATCCGTGTCCCATCAGGAGAGAAGGCAACTGAGGTGACCCAGTCTGTGTGCCCTTCCAATGGTGTGCCCACTGGATCCCTGTTGCAGCATTCCAGATGCGGATTGTTTTGTCACCTGACCCAGACACAATCTGTGTCCCATCAGGAGAGAAGGCAACTGAGCTGACCCAGTCTGTGTGCCCTTCCAATGGTGTCCCCACTGCCTCCCCTGTTGCAGCATTCCAGATGCGGATTGTTTTGTCACCTGACCCAGACACAATCCATGTCCATCAGGAGAGAAGGCAACTGAGCTGACCCAGTCTGTGTGCCCTTCCAATGGTGTGCCCACTGCCTCCCCTGTTGCAGCATTCCAGATGCAGATTGTTTTGTCGTCTGAACCAGACACAATTTGTGTCCCATTAGGAGAGAAGGCAACTGAGCAGACATAGTCCGTGTGTTTATGTATCACTATCAAAAGGGATATTTGGCCCAGGCTTGATTGCCCTTGGTATTCCAACACCTTGTGTAACTCTCTACCACATTTTTTCCGCAACGTAGAGTCTTCTGGTGAAAATGGCACTGCAGAGAGATAGATGTGTGGAACACTTTGTGAAATGACTGGTGCAAAATTCCTAATAAATTCTTGCGCATCTCCAAAAAAGGTCCCAAGATGTCCCTGCCAATCATCAGCTGGGTAATCATTTTGAATCCTTTGACCTACATGTATAAGCCTCTTTGGAATGTTGATGTCTCCACAAGCAACATCTATACACCTCAGAAAACTCATCACTTCAAGCCAATAGAAAAAATATTCTGGAAAGCAATTATTTAGCGCAGAGTGAAGGTTATTGTCCAATTCTTTTCCTGTGATCTCATCGAGGTGTTTTGGCCAAAATTTGCTGGCATAAGCAAGCTCAGAGGAGATGTAGTCTGCAATACGTGTATCAAGGTCTTCAATCTCTGAATTGAGATAGTCGGGACCCATGCCACATAAATTCACCAGCAAACCAATATTCTTCGATGCATAGGCCCATAAAGAACTCATAGCTTTGCTCTCAAGGTCCATAACAAATGGCAAGTGCTGTCTGTAATCCGAGTTTTAGTACATACCCAAAAGGAAAGTGCCTGAAAAGTTGTCTTCTTATGGTCCCCAGACAGGTAAATTCAATATTCTTCAATGCATTGATCTATAGAGAACTCTTAGTTTGCTGTCATGTTCCATAACCAATCACAAGTGCTGTCTCTAATCCAATTTTCAGAACAGATTTTGCGGCATGGTGTGTTGATCAGTGGCTGATGGGCTCATGTGGACAGCCACTGATCATAAAAAGGAGAAGCTTTTTTTTTTCACAGTTATATTGGGTGACAATAATAATATCCCATGGTTCAGCAGGATAGAAAACCTCATCTCGATTTCTGGTTATAAATTTATAGATTGAACAGAAAAAAAAACTTGACCACTGAGAGAATCGAACTGCCGCCAGGGGGGAAACAATTACCTAAGCAGAAACATAGCCACTATTGTCATAAGATTCGAATCTAATGAAATGATCAAGACAGACTACAAAAGCCGTCAACACAGCCACTAAAAAGTGTAGAACGAAAACGAGCGACTGATTTTTCACCTATGGTTTATTTTCGACCTTGCCGATCAGCCGTTCAACACCCGTTCAAAAGACACATTACTTCACCTCAGTTCCATTGGCTTCCCGATCATTGATGCTATCATTATCTACATGACTCGGCGTCGGCAGAGTATCGGTGACCGAATGGTTCTTCGCATCTTCATTATCCAATCCCCGCATGTTAGGGACTTTCAAATCAAGGGCGAGGGCGCGAATGAGCTGTTGAACAGAGTCAGGTCCTGCTGGTGCATGTAATGGGGAAGCGCACTAGGCCAAGTCCATCTGCAGCAAGTATCTTGTTTGCATGATGATGAATCGCAACTTCTTCTAGGCGTTGGGCCATGGGAAGGCAATTGAGACCGGACGAAAGGCTGGGAAATGACAAGATGCTGATTTTTGGGGGCTGCCATGATTGCAGGATCAATGAATCAGTCGGCCGCTATTTGTATTTATACCGTACGGTGCCGGCTTCCGTGACTCCGTAGCGGAGTTTTAAACCATCGGCCATTTCCGGGGCTCGGGTCAACGGCACCAAGATCATCTTGGCGCCAGGTAACACCACTGTGAGCAGTAACCCTATTAGGATTGTTTAATCATTGAGCTTTGAATTGCCACACAGGTTTTAAATTCTGCTCTGACAAACCTGCTAGGGATCTCGCAAAGAGTTCAGATAGCCAGAAATAAAGGTGCCGGACTCACGTCTCACAACTAAGTCCCGATAGCTGTTTCGTGCTCGTGGTCGCTTCTCAGTTGTACAGTTGGGGATTCTCAAACATGCATGAAGCAATATCGGCAGGCCGAGGTAGAGCTGGAAGCCGAGATTTATGAAGAACTTGCCTGATCTTCAAGGTTATTCCAGCAATATGGCCTCCCAGATGCATCCAGTATCACTTGTTTGTTGTTTCTATTCATTGGTTAAATTTGGTACTGACAATGCCATAGATATCTTCAGTCCAACAAACCGATGGACTCCCCTTGGACCTTCACAGATCCCGCGGTTGGTAATCGGTGGTGCGTACTGGCCAAGGGTTCGACTTAGCGTCGCTTTGCTCGTGAGAACACCGGTGGACGTTTGTTTCGCTGAGAAAATGAAGCTTTTTGGCAGCAAGAATCTGTTGAGCTCAGGGTGGAAAGAGTACGTCTGTTTTTTGCCCTTCAAGTTAACATTTCTGAAACTCCCTTCACAGATATACCAATGAAACTAGCTCAAGGGGTATTCACCCTTAAAATCTTCCACACAGGGTCGGAAAAGTGAAGTGCATTCAAATAGCGGGCATTTTGAAAAGCATGACCTGACGCAATATTATCTGCGACTGCCTAGTGGGTCACACTAGGAAGTGGGCCATTTGTCAATTTCAGGGCTAGATGCTTACTTGGATGCCAGGTTTGTGCTTGGAGGATGGAATAACATGTATGCCGTTCCTCCATACCAGTTTTCGGCTGAAAGTGATATGTTGTCATCAAGCGGTGGTGCAGTTGATGTCAGCACGCAGGGTGGGAACATCAATTCCTTATCTCCGAACAGCTGTCTCGCTCCTTTCTCCACCAATTCTTTGTCAATCTACGACTTCGGGGGCCTGTTATGCTCCCCTGATCTCAGGCTTTTCCGTAGGCATATAAGTATCCCTATATCCTCGCTCTTCAGGTCCTAGACTCCCGTCAATGTATGATATGCAAGAGTCCCATAGGTGGCCCAGATACGTTCATTAGCTTCTTATGAACCTGAGCGCTATCAACCCAGGAGAGGAAATCACTCTAAATTATTCTGAACTTAAAGATCATTTTGATGATGAGGAACAATGTCTGTGCCGCACTTGTCAGAGTACTCCGCTCTCCACTATGCCTGCAGGCAGTCCTCGAAAGAACGACGAGGACCGTGGAAAGGCAAGGGAATTGAAACAGCGACACCGACGGCAAAAATAAAGCAAAAATGGGACCTCAAAGAAAAACAAGGGATGAACGCAAAAGGGGTGGGGGGAGTAGCGGGGGGCGTGCACACCTTGTGTATTGTAAAAGTTTGTTAGGTGGAATCTAGTGAAGCTCTATTACTATTTACCATATAATTTTGTTCAAATCAACACCAGGTGTAGGGGTAAGACGGAACACTGACTTTTGATAAGACTAAGTAAGACGAATGAGGAAAACAGGAGACGTACCAAGTCACGCTTTTCGAAAGGGCATGGGAAAACAAACAAGCTCGTCTGTATTAGGCAGGGATAAGTACCAAAAATCTAGGTCTTTTGAGATGAAAATATCCTTATCGACCTCGAATCAGAAATGTCTTCCCCCTTTAGATTTTTCGCAACATATAATGCAGCGGGAATGGGAGAGTTGGGATTCAGGGTCCCTTGCGAACCAAAAATTGATTTACGAGAAGAAGTGGGCAATCATAAGACACAATAAACAGCACTTGTTCCCCTTCCAGTTCCGACATATTCCTTGGCCCATATTTAGGTCGCATGAAAGTAATCCAGAAATTAACACCCCGTGTGTAGAATGCTTCATATTCGGAGAAGCACAAGGAAATCCATCCACAAGTGAATCCAGGAGGCTCATCAAGCGGAATCTGAACTTGTTCCATCCCGACAAGTTCGCGTTAGTGCTGGATAGAGTTTTGCCCATGGATCGAAAATTGGCCCGCCACTGTGCCGAAGTCGTTTGTAGAGTGCTTACCAGACATCTGGATTAGCCCGCAGAAATATTGTAGAATTTCATTCAATTCATGAACAAGTTTCCATCAAACAACGATCAGAAATTTCTCACTAACTTTCGAGCACGTTTATGTAAACCAAAAGATGAAGGCTGCGATGCTTGTACCGAGTGCAGCCCTTCTCCATCTCTCAAGAACGGAATGCTCGTTGCCCTCTGTCCATAAGATAACTGATTCTTTTCCTGAGCGCCTGTATCTATACCACTGTACCTCTCCATATGAAGTGAATAAATATTTCATTGGCCCAACATTCCAATTGATTTCCTCCTGAGTGTTCACAACTGCCACCCATATCACTCTAATATTTTTTAACCTGGTGGCACTCTGCTCGGGACTTCGTTATTGTGATTCTGGACAGTGGTCACAGCTCGCCGTAACCTCCGGCCAGTGATTTACTGAATTGAGCGAAAAAACAAACACGACACGCAAATTTCCTTATTTGGCGCACGTGACCAGGGCGAAAAGTAGCCATCTGCTCTTGTCTTGCTCGTATCTCCCTCAATTATCAACGGATTCACTCGTTTTTGGGTGCGTTCGAACGCGTTTTAACGCTTCAACTCCACGTTCCATTTTTCGACCTTTTCGGCCGTTGCGGCCCCGCTATAGTGTCTTATAAACAGACGCAACAACACAACTGACTCGTACCTCGTTTGTTGTAGCCCCGCTACGGCCCACGGCTCAATCGGCCAGGAAACGAGCCCGCGATTGAAACTCCCACATGCTTCCGTGACTTATCCATAACGTGATACGGAGAAACTCTTTGAAAATGCTTGGAACTGCGATTTGCATGACTCGGATGAGACGGCCAAGTAGAGTGATGTTGATTTTGGACCCCAGTATTGGGCCTAGAATAGAATTTTCCACGAAGGGAGAGCACCTGGTTGAAGTTTGAACGAAAAACGGCATGGCTGGGTTCCCGTGAACCTCGTGGACAAAACACAGATGAGATATTCGTTACCTACAAGAGCAAAAATAAGCTACTCCGTCAACGCGAACTGCTCAAACAGAGCAACCCCGGCCATCTCTTCAACCGCACGGCCAACGGTCGTCAGCACGCCCGTGACACGGCCCTTCGAACGTGTGTATATTGGTGGAATCGCCGCGATCTGTACCTCCACGCTCATGTTCAGCTCCAATGAACCCTCTGTCCCCAAATCGAGAGTGATGTGGTATCCGGAGGGGTCCCCCGTACTGATGTGGGGCGGGTACGTCGAGTTCTGGCCGGTGGGGCGCACACGGATGCTGCCGGGCTCACAGCTCGCGACCAGGATTGAATCATCCTTGGAGGCGTAGGCGCTAACATACTCCGTCCCGTTGAGGGCAAGGAAGTCGAACCACACGATGGAGTATGGGCCTATTCGGCCATGGCCCCAGTACCACGACGCCAGGTTACTGACGAGGGGCTGATCGCTCCAATTCTATGGTAATATCAGTATGACTTGAATGTACGTGGATGCGACATATAGACCTTATCGTGGTACCCGGCGCCGCTGAAGGAGAGTTTAGTCCCGCTCACAATTAAATCGACAGTAGAGGCCGCGTCCGGGAGAGCATTCGCCCATCCGATTTGGGGCCCGACCTCAATGTTCTGGCCGCCTTGCGCAGGGCCGCAGGGATAGTGCGCCGGGGCACGCTAAGCCAATTAAGCATGCGCTCGCAACATTGCAGTCCCACACCCACCGGTTGAAAATTGATGCTTCCTTTTATCTGAATGTCTGGGGCATCGATCAGAATTTCGTACGATCCAGAATTCGGCGCGTATCGCCACGCAAAACCCGACCCATGCCAGTCTCCGCTGGAGAAATCGCCTTCGGCCGTGACAGTCGCAGCATCAGCCTGAGTCTGCGCGAAGATCTGGGTCCCGTTCGGGAAGGTAAGCCAGATCTGCACGGGGAGCGTCATGTTAGACGGCGCCTGGCTTGGGATTGCCGTGGATGAGGCCGTGTAGAAAACGACCACGGCGGAGGCGAAGGATGCTGGATCGGTCGAAACTACGTCGAAGTACCACCAGTCGAACGCGGAAGCGTTGATAGGGTGCACTTTGGGCGCATCCAATCCTGTGATGTCGGACGTGAATTGAACGTGGCTGGGTGCATTGCTGAGTGCGGAAGGGATTTGGTAGATCTCCGACGCGGTGGCGCAGGCGAAGACCACAAACGATGCCAGGAGTCGAAGCGAAGAACTACCAATGAGGATCATTTTGCGCTGAAGAGGCTTGAATACCCTAGCCCTTTTAACCGCAGAGAACAAAATGGTAAGGATACATTTCGCTCCATGGATCTAGCTCCCGGGCAGCTTACTGAATGGCGAAAACCCTACTGAATGGCGCCGAGCGCGTGGAACGCGGAAGCAATCAGGAACGATCGGCGCGGGGATTGGAATGGGCCATTCCGAACCGCCACTGCGTCCTTCATTCTGCCAATTTGGGTGGAACCTCGTCGACGCACGGCTGCCGCTAGCATGCATTCCATACAGCCCCGTTCATCGCCTGCTTGTTGCGCGTTCAATGACGAGGTTTCAACGGTGCGGCGGAGCGGTGGATTGAAGGAAGCCCGTTCTTCCCGGATGTTTCAATAACGGCCCAGCGGGTTACGCGTGCGATGTCTTTTCCCCAGATACCAACCCATCAAGTGCGTTGTGGAGGACAATTGCCTCAGCACGGCACTCCGTAAAACCCACAAAGGGGTGGTTTCCACTTTCGATGGGTCTGAAGTTTAATATGAATCCCGATACGTTGAAGTGGGTCCCGAAGAATTGTGAGAGAGCGACGGGTCAAGGCATGCATACGCCGATCACGTCACAGACCGGCTAGCCCTCCCGTGCATTAGCTGCGTCCTGATGTAATCCTGTTGTGGAGGACAATCGACTTAGTTTGGCGCTCCGTAAAAACCGACAAAGCGCGAGCTGAAGGGTGGTTTAAACTTTTGAAGGGTTGAAGTGTAACTTGAATCCGGATCCGTTGAAGTGGGTCCGGAAGAAATGTGGGAGAGGGGCGGGTCAAGGCGGGGTCGACATGTACACACCGATCACGGTTACAGACCGGGCCTAGACTTTCTGTGTATTACGTCCTAATGCAATTCGGGCTACCCGACAAACCCCGCGGTATTCTTTAGCGCTGCATGGTCCCGGCACTGGTATTCGGTCATTTACATCATCTTGGGACACATACCGACCGGGCATGCCAATAATACGAAAATTTCCAGTTGGTTAGCGTTGGCATCGGAACGAATGAGTGGCCGCGGCGTTTCCTATGAGAGAGGTTTTCGTAACCGAAGGCCTGAACAAACTCCAGCGTCCGTGCCACAAAAGACAGAGAATGACTCCGGGAAATCTGCAATATGGGGAGATACGGGTCGGCGAACGACGTGGAAGTGATCACGACGGTGAGGAACCGTGAGCATATAGGCGGTACTATCGCCCTTGTTCGTCGACCTCCGGTGTGAGGGCACCAGGTAACGTGTGTATGATGGAAGCGAAGGCCCCGCAGGCAACCGATGGTCACGTCCGCGCAGGATGCGTGAAGGTCAGTGGTCAGGAACGTGAACAGAACCCGTGAATAAATCAGGGGATCACAGGCATGTGCCCGGCCCTAGCGGTCAGAGATGTCAAGTCTGGTATCGTGAATTATGAAGTTGAGCAGGCTGCGTCCCAAGTTTCATTCCGGACTCAGCAATGCCGTCGAATACGTCGGAGGTCTTTGTCCCAAGTCGTGGGCACCAGAAGATAGCAATATGCGTGGCAGAAGACCGCCGCCTGTTGCCGGTGTCAAATCATTGGAAAAGTCACCTCAGGACCCACCGCCAGAGTCACGTGGGGTACCTGTATTAGAGAAAGGTACCTAAGAGGTACCCCACCTTCCCGCCGCCCCCGCCGCGATACCACTGCCTCCGCCCTGGAGCTCCTGCATAAGTGGTGGCCTCCATGTTGTTGTTGACGAGCGTTAAATACAGTGAGAAAACACACAGCGCGCGATAGAACGTTGCAACAGAGTCATTAGCATCAAGCATCCTCAAAAGACATTGAAAAGACAATGTATCAGCCCATACAGAAGAATACAAGGAGTCTACCGTGCGCTCCGACGTCCAGTTTTTTGCGACACTGGGCCAGCGGTCCCCATTGTGATTTGCTAGTCAGATAAGAGGTGTTCGCTGTTCCTTGCAGGGTGCTTGAATACCACGTCCGTCGCGGGTCCCCTGAATGATGGAGGCCTCCGAGTTCAGCTTGAAACACATACCTTGAAGTAAAAGCCTACGAAAAGAATTACAAAGAAAGCATCGGGAAAGATTGTGCACAAAAAGACTGTAGTTATAATGAAATTGGAATCCACCACGTACTCGGCCACCTATCAACACGCCCTGGCGTTGCCCAGGCACTCGTGCAAACCGCTTAGCAGACAGAAAAGAGCCGCTTATATCTTGCAGTATTCTCCGTACTCACCGGCACGGTTGGAACACCCGAAGCGGAAGCCACCGTCCCAGTGAAGAGACCCGGAAATGAGGCATGGCCCGTGTGCTCGGCATGAGCGGGGTCCCAGCCTGCTTGTTGACGCATTTGTGGATACATTTGTGGATATCATCTGACATTTGTGGACATCATTTGTGGACATCATTTATGGTTCCCGACAGGGTCGGCCCAGAAATGATTCCGCAAACGGGCAGCGTCCACAAATATAGTTCACAAATAAGTCAGTGTCCACAAATTTGAAACACTGTGTCCACAAATCCCGTCCACAAAATTATTATCGGAGCTGCACTATGCCGGTATTTTCCGCCCTCCGGAATACAATGAAGAGCGTCGTATCAAAAATCTATGTGAATCCAGCCACTACAGCTACTGTGCGAGGCATTTTGCTGAAAACTGGCGAATTTGACCCAGCAAATGATCTTGAGGTTCTCAGAAAAAATTGTAAGCCGCCACCCCATAAATCTGTGATAACCCATGGCTTGTCGAGATTAGCGCCAAATACATCCTAGATTAGGTCTCTATCCACAAAAAGTGAGAAAAAGCTTGGTTACAGCCACCGAAGGCGGGAACCAAAAAATTACTGTTTTGGGTGAATATTGATCCCCGCGACCGATTCACTCATATCTCGGTGAGTTTTACAGGGATTGAGATGAAACATAGATAGATAATTCGTACAAATTCATGCGCAATTAGTAATAGAAAAAAAATCCGAAAAAATATTATATCTTGACTTGCCTGGCATTTGAGGCTCGTCGGCTCATAGATTCGCACTAAAGAGTCCAATTCTTGTCGGAAGGAGTTGCTTTTTTGGGAGTGTGTCCTTCAATACGTATAGAACAATGTAATAGAATCAAAAATACAAATACTTGCTGTCGAGAAATTGCCAGGGACTTCCTCTTGTTAACCATTCACCTATGCTGAGTGGCACTGGCGACGCGCGTCGACAGAGTGACGAGGAGACTGATCAAATCACGGGAAGTCATGAAATGATTGCGACCGAGAATAGACGCGACGCGACCCAATTAGCATGTAGAACACGCGTTTTTTTGACCATACACAAGAAGTGAGTGTGTAAAGGTACCATCGGACCCTTTCCAATACCTTTTCTTCTTCATCTGAGTCAGAACCAGGTTGTTCGAGGGAATTCTGTGTTGGCGGTACAAAATACTGTTGAGCAGGATACAAAAGGAAGGTCGATACTGCCATTGGCTGTACTAAACCCGGCATTTGTCATTGTTTGGCTTTTGTCCCAAATCTCCCATTTGTCCCACATTTCCCCGTCCCCATTTGGTGGTTATTCAGTCTACTCCTGTCAACTCTGTCTTAACCCAACCACTCTGCGGACCCAAAATTTGTACTGGGTACCGCAGATCATCCGATTTCCCTGCCAAAAGTTGGCAAAAATCGGCCCGAAAAGTATGGCCTACCGGAAGGTAGTATGGTTTACAGATGGAGCATCACCTTTTCGTAAAAGCTGTAGAAACTTGTGAAAACGGTAGGTACTTCCGCCTGTCCAGGTGAATTATCCTCTTAGGAACGATCGGCGAAAAAAGAAAAAACTCGACGGTCTCATTATTTTCAGAACAGCTGTAACCCAGCCTTCATCTTGAGTCCAATGTCACCTTGTTTTCCATCGCGGTGTCTGACAGTTCGAGTGGCAATCTGCTTTGTGCCCAGCCCAAATATTCATTGCCGTTTTCAAAGCTCGGGTTGTTCCTCGTTCTTATGGGCGCAAGAAAATACACACAACCCCGGTATCGTTGTAAGACGCCATCGCGTTTTTGCAGCTCTCCCTAATTTCGGAGGCGGTGCAGTTATATGCGATTCAATAGCGTCGGCAATCTCCGTTCTCCGAACACGGCTCGGACGCTGACAGCGCCGTGCCCGCCGTCAAAACGTGATTTAGTATGGAGAGTTACTTTTGCGCGCCTGATTGCGAGGCCGTAGCCAGCGCAATTCTAAGCAACACTGTCGCTTCAGATTTCCTGTTGGTCCCTTTGTCATTGCGCCTGGGGCTTTGCAGCTCTCCATAATTCCCTGTTCCTCTGGCTTGCTTACATTCACAGCGTCAATTTGAATGTCCTGAATTTAGTGCCAGCACAAATATGATACAATGAGTCCGAGGTTTGTAACAATAAAGCAATCACGGACGGACATTAAGAGTGTCCAACGCCATATCTCCCCTGGTCGATGCCTGCCCAGCTCCCATTCTACTCTTGAATAATCCAAAAGAGGCATGAAACATGCGCAGCGGAAGGCTCAGCAGTTATATGCGATTCAACAGTGTCGGCAATCCCCTCCTCTGCTAGGTCCACGTCCCCATGCATCATTTAAAATTCAAAAACTCAATTCTCGGCCTCTTCCCGTGCTCCGGTTGTGATCGATCCTTGGTTTGGGGAATTTTCGAGTTTCTCCCCCTAATCACTGGTATGTGGTTCAATATTTAGTTCGACTTGTTTCCCATCGCCGCCTTCATCAAACTGGGCATCAACATGTTCTCAATGCGACACCCTTATCCTCATGCAGTGACATGCAAATTAACAGCGCGACTGGGAAAGTGTCGGAGTCGCTGGAGCCTTTTCACATTCCAACCCTAAAAGTAGATAGAGTAGAGAAAGAATTCCACGTCCAAGGCTCAGTATCTTAAAAGCCATGCAAAACGCACACACGGTTTGACAAGAGCCGCGCCTCAGGTGGCAAAAATGCAGAGAGACTGGGGCAAGAGGTCGAATATATTGAACTAGTGGTACCATGCTGGAACGGACGTGAGAATGGGAGAATTGTTGAAATACAGAGAGTACTGACAATGCGGTCACCGCTTGAACAGCACAGATACAGGCCGGGGGAAAAATACAACCAGCGCAGGCGACCAGCAGGCTCCCTGTTCTTCTGGACAGATTCTTAGTCTTCACGAAATTTGGCATTAGATATGGCAGCTGAACATGAGGTAGGAGGTCTCACACTTAGCATAGCATTAAATTTTGAAAATAACTGTATTCTGTAATTAGTAATCGTAGGCAGCTAGGTTGAAATTTATATCTCCCCCAGTTTTAGGAATTTTGGGAAAGTGTTTAGAGGGATTCTGCTTCATGCCAAATAAGAGCTTTTGGTTAAGGGGATAAGGAATCCAGTTGAAACTGTATGCTCCGTTTTCACTATACAAAGTTGGTGGTGTTTAGATGACGTGCACCATAATACTTGCTCTATTTCCTGGCAAAAATATCTTCAAACCATATTTAAGTGCCGAAGCGGAGCATAAGCACGTGTTGAACAGAGTTCATGCGCAGGTTCCCACCCCGCCGGAGAACGAAGATCGGTTGAGCTGCGGCTACGCACCGCGTTGTTGTGTATAAAACGAGCACAGTTCATATTTATTCTAGCCAGGTTCTTCCTCGCATAATCCCTCGACGCTGTCTTCACTTTCTCTGTCCTCCCTTTGTACCTACTGCATTGATAACTTGCCCAGCCACCATTGCAGAAATAGTGTCAACTTCAATGCGGAAGAGATTGCGAATTATGACCCGAGTGTTTTTAGTTGAGTGTCTAATTCCGGCAGCACAAATGCTTGATGATTCTTCATCTGTCTCGCGCTCTGACACCAGCTCTGATGTCCGCTTCACACCTAACAATCCGATTGACTTTGCGTCGTCGGTCCCGATTGACTGCGCGTCGTCGATGAAGTCAGTTGACTCCAGGTCACTGAACTCTTTCTCCGGCGATAATCTCATGTCCCTCCCGATAACCGACGCTGATCTGGCTGAGCGGGCGCGTAGGCGTGAACAGGCTGATTGTGTTAATATTTGAATAGGGTCATGCGTTTGAAAATGCAAAGCCCTGATTGGCCGCTGGGGAGGGCAATATTGCTTCCGAGTGGATTCTGAATAGCCGAAAATTACCGGAATGGACAGGGCTATCCATTGCAGGCCGACTTGAAAATGTAAAAACATGCGGCGAGGGAAATAGGGTCCTGCGTTTGAAAATGTAGGGGATTGTGTCGATATTATAATAGGGTCACCCGTTTGAAAATGTAAAGAATTGTGTCAATATTATGATAAGGTCACGCGTTTGACAATGTAAAGCCCTGATTGGCCGCTGGGGAGGGCAATAATGCTTCCGAGCGGAATCTGAATAGCTGAAAATCACCGGAAAGGTCAGGGCTTTCCATTGCAGGTCGACGCTTCAACAACTGGCTCTGAGACGGCGCTGGAATTGAACGCGTTTGAAAATGTAAACAGATTGACTTCTCCAGCGTCAATAATGCCCTCGAGAGGAATCCGAATAGCTGAAAATGACCGAAACGGTCAAGGCTATCCTTGCAGGTCCACTCCCCAAAAACTGGCTCTAGGATGAGCTGACATGAAAACATCTGCACCAACGGCCAACTCAACGACGACACAATCCCCGGAAGTGATTAGATCCAATCTCGGAGTATCAGAGCTCAGTACAATTGGATCCCATCGAACCACGCCTTCCACTGTCCATGGAACGGACCCTCCAACCGCTAGTCAAACACTGGCGCTGGAATTGAAAGTTTTTGAAAATGGGGTTATTCACAGTTCCCTTATTTGCTCCCTGTTTCTCCCTTTTTGTGTTCCACATGGTTTTCCCCCAGGTCTTTTTTCCCTTTTCAATTCAGAAATGTAAAAAGGGTCTAAAAGTGGAGAAACCAACTTTCTATGTGCAAGATGGGATGAAAACCAGAAAAAAGGAAGCAGAAAAGGGGCCCGAGATGCAGAAATCGAAGAAACTAAAGAAGCTTTCTTCGAGCTGGGATTGGATTTCTGCGGCGAACAACGATTTTTATCATCGCAACGCTTCGCGCGCCCAGTACAGTGGCGGCAAAAAGGAATTGCCGGCATCGTGTGGGTCCAGTCCTTGACCGAATGACCTTAAGTAAAATCCTACCATGAACCTTGATAAATTTCGTGAGGTTCTGGATGATATAAGCTATAGCGCACTTGGATCGTTTTTCTGCAATAAAATAATTCAGTCATTTCTGAAAAATCGGATGTCTGAAATCATGTTGTATGAAAAATGGTGTATACAGCATGAAAGTACTTGAAAAACCAAGCGCAGTGATATGTGTGTTTGCCTATGTTAAGTGAGAATTGGGCTCACAATGAGGCCCGCAAGTTGGCCATTTTGGGCATTTTTGGCCCATTTATTGCCAAAAATGCCGAAAATGGATATCTTGAACTGCACATCGTGAGCTCAAAACCCAATCAATTCAAGTGAACTAAAATGCAAAAAGGATCATTTTTCAAGCACTTTCATGCTGTGTAGATCATTTGGCATAAAAGTCAACTCCATGGATTCGATTCTTCAGAAAATGCTAATTTAATCTATTGTGAGACAATTATGCAGATAGGATATGGGTTAAATGATGCAGAAGCTTATGAAATTCATAAATGCCGGTGGTAGACTTTTATTTGGACTGAAACGATCAAGAAACGACCCCAAACCGCGCCGGCAATTCTTTTTTGCCGCCACTGTAATTCATTTGCCTACTGGGATTTCAAACAACCTGGCAACAGGCTTCAGGTAAATAAATACACCAGGTCGACAACAAGATTGGTTTTTTCAGCAGCTCTCCATCAATTTAGCATCCTTGTCAACCAAATGCGCCGGGGCGGGCTCGGGACGCTGATACTAGGGATCCGCCGAAAGCGCGAAATGTTCGCGAAGCAGATTGCGGCGTAATCATGCTTACCCCTCTCCTATTCCATGGCGGTTTTTTTCCTCGTCTTTTGGCCTAATTCCTGTACCAGTCGAATCACGCCATCAAGGTGCATCGTTTGGTGCTATTCCAATCGTAAAAGACCCAGAATTGAATGTTTTTGAAGGCAATCTTTCCCTCAAAAACCGTCAGCCGCGCCATCCAAAGCTTGTTCGTGTTTGCTGCATATCCTAGCCCTCCCCCTCGTCACGTGCATTTAAGGTAGAATTGCTCGCTTCGTTCGCAATATCAGGCGCATCAATTCAGGTCTACCAAATGCGCCGCAGCGGGCTCAGGACGCTTACATAACAGGCAAATCAATTCAAGCCGGGGCGGGCTCGGAACAGGCGTATCACACCCGAATGCACCGGAAGGCATTGAGTCCAGCCCCCGAATTTTGTGCAATATTGGGTCCGTTAAGCAGCAAAAGGAGCCACTTGACGTATTTACAGCTCTTTGCAGAATTTAGGGCGCGGGCTGTTTTTGTTTTTTTTTGTCAAATTTTCTCATTTTTGTTATTGCGAGCTCAAATCTTAGCCGATTTCCTTGAAAATATAACCGATCGATTCGCATGGCGATTCCGGAGGGCATCTCGTCCCTGGATTTTTGATGGCATGATCTAAATTACTAGTGATCCGCTGAAGCGCAAATGCTCGCGAAGAAGACAGAGGCGTAATCACGCTTACGCTTCTCCTTTTCTTCCCATTATTTTCCCTCGTCGTTGGGTCTGAACCTGGTATCAATCGAACCGCGCCATAAAAGCGCATCTTTTGGTCTTATTCCCAGGGCAATTGACCAAAAATTGAAAGTGCTTGAGGGCATTCTTTCCCTCAAGGGTCGTCAGCCACCGCGCTGACGCTTTGTTCTTGTTTTTCTGCAAAAAATCCATCCCCTACCCCTCGTCGCGTGTTAGGCAAGAATTGCTTTGCTTCGCTCGCAACTATATATGGAAATTCCGGTGTTTTCATGCAGAACCACTGTAGCGCTGAAGATACGGCCCTGGGCAACTTAGATTTTTGTTTTGAAACACTAAGGACCATTCACGAGGGCATCTCGAAGCCAGAGTTGGTTTCTAATCCCTCCAGTGAATCAAAAAGGGTGATCAAATCCATCATATAATTGAAGCACATTTTCTATGCCATGGGGCGGTCACAAACAAATTCTGGCTTCGATGTGCCCTCGAAAATGATCCTTAGTGTTTCAAAACAAAAATCTAAGTTGCCCAGGGCCGTATCTCCAGCGCTACAGTGGTTCTGCATGAAAACACCGGAATTTCCATATATAGTAATTTAGATCATGCCATCAAAAATCCAGGGACGAGATGCCCTCCGGAATCGCCATGCAAATCGATCGGTTATATTTTCAAGGAAATCGGCTAAGATTTGAGCTCGCAATAACAAAAATGAGAAATTTTGACAAAAAAAAAAAAAAAAAAAACAGCCCGCGCCCTAAGTTCCGCAAAGAGCTGTAAGCTTTTTGGCCATCAGATCTCCCTTAGTAATTGGCACGTTCAACTACTAACCTCTCGCTGCTTCGGTTTTTCCCCTCCAGCGAGAGCCTTCATCCACAGGCTTCATTTATCAACTTGGTGCTTCCGACCTCAAAAATTTGTCTACATCATGGTTTCAACGCATCTCCCCTATACTGGAATTTATCCTTCACGACATTGACGTCGGCGTCGAAAAATGACTTCATATGTGATTCCCCAGGGTCGGGCTTCAAGCTTTGGCTTAGGCTTGAAAATTTTCAAGCCCGTGCCCTGGTCCCGCTCAAGCCTTGCGTCGGGCCCGGCCCGGCTTGGGCTGACCAGGACTTGGCCTGGCGACTCAGGGCTTGAAGCCGGGCCCTGAGTATCACTAATTGTGTGTATTCAGCGAACTCGTCGCGGCTCATGGCCATGGTGGGGGATCTCTAAACCCTGGGCTCTAAACCCTGCACTGTACACTAAGTGGACAAAAAAAATGTCCGATCAGTTCTCGGACTAATGCGGGACAAGTAATGCATATTTTCACCTGAAACACAAGACTACAGTGTTTAGAAAGAGGAAACAAACACTGCCCCTATCCGAGCCCAGAAGGTTACCAATTGGTTGACAGAGCCTATGTTCTAATTTTGATTTTCTCCATCTTTGTCGACCATTATGTACGTAGGAGGAGGAATTGAAAGTGTCGACGGTATTTGACTTGTCCGTGTAAACGCGGATCTCATGGGCTCGAATTCTGCGTCGATCTTATCAACGGCGGAGGCGACACAAAGAACTTCCAGAAAGAAGATGGTGTCTGAAAGTGAAGTCGATTTCGGTCGCCAGAAACCCATCCCCGATATGGAGCCTTCGAAATGTGGTCTCTGCGCAGGGCCCCACGCGCGCACAAGCACGGCACCGGACAGATATGTCACGCTGGTCCAATTTGACAACCACCCCGAAACGCGTCGATTGGGGTCAACTAAACCCCGAATATCGGTCAGATCTGTCATCTCATCTCTCTTCTCTTCTCTTCTCTCTCTTTATCTCCCTCTTTATAACATTACGCTTGGATGACGAACTTTAAAGATGTGACGCCGCAGGTAAGCTGGTGATAAATTCCAGGCCCAAGGATGGATAAGCGAAGGCGACGATCTGTCCCGCGTGAAAACGGAACAGACGTCAAAGCCGGATCTCTGTAATAAGCAGACAAGGCTTATACAGAGATACGGGGTGTGGGGGAAGAGCCCGTGGGCTCTGCTGCTCGGCCGCTGGGGCGCAAGAGCCAGGACGAGTGGAAAACGACCGGTCTACGAGAAGAACCGGACGCGTTTGCACCGTCGGGGCTCCGAGCTGCAGATGGGCTCTGAGCGCGCGGCCCAGCTCCGAAGTGGAAGGAGCTGGAGGTGGTGCGGTACGACGCAAACCACACTAACCAACCCAGAGCGAATGCTCACCCCAGGTGGTTTGCGTGTAGCGCATTGCGCGAAGCGCAAGACACCACCCCACACCAGAGTAGGAGCGATGGGCTCGCGAGTGAAGCGGGAGGAGCCCGTCGGAGGGAGTGAAGGAGTGAGAAGAGGAAAAAGTGTAAGATCAGCTATAATTCCCATGGGAAAATCTTCGACGATGCGAAGGTATGCAAGCACAGCAACGAAGATTAACCTGATAGAAGGCCACGTATGGGATAGGAAGGTTTATGAGTGTGGTCGTGATTAGGTGGGCCACAGGAAATGGGAGTTTGATGCATGAGTAGGCAAGGAGTTATAATGTGGGTTGAACCCGGGAATGGCAGGCAATGGGTGAGGTCTCGAAGTGCGCAGGAAGGGTTAAGCATGTAAACTCCAGGAAGAGCGAGTAGAAATGAAGTCCTGAACATGTTGTACCCGTGTGTAGCAACTAAAGTAGAACGAGAAGTGAGTAAGTGAGGCAATATTTGGGGAGGTTAGGGGTATCCGGTTAGGATCTGAGAGTGACCGATTAGACTTGGAACTCCAAAGTGCGGCAAGTTCTTGTCGAGGTAGGAAGGAAGCAGAGAGTGAATGTAGGACCAAATCGGCAAAGCGAAAGGTCATAGTATGAAGCGGAAGTCATCAGTTTGACGACCCTTGGAAGATCGCCACAGTGATCCTCGCCTCCAACGAGAGCATTGGGTTGCGCGGATTATGTACGTCGTGATGAACAGGGACATGAGTGTTGAAGGTTGGAATCGCCGAGGGTACAAATGTCAAAGGTGCCGGAGAGGCAAGCGCCGCGGAAACCGTTGGGCATTGTGTGTTAAGTACTTGTGTTCCATTGGTGAAAGAAGTTTGGCAGACCGCCGATGGATGGTCCGTGAAGGTACGTTAGAGCGATTGTATGCGTGGCAGAGCCGAACAACGGCGAGCGATTACCGCTATCGCAGGGCTAGTACAACCGGTTTCAAGGCACACGGTAGAAGGGAGAGACGACAGCGTGCACAACCTCCGTGAGTGAGAGGCGGCATTCTGGGTCTACCTCGGTGTTTGGTACGGCCTGGGAAGGGCGGCAGCATTGGTGAGATGGGAGGCGGCACTTGGGCACGACCTCCTTGCAACTGGAGAATTATACTGAGGTAACGTCCGCGGTAGACCTGAAGGGAAGCGCCCACGGCTTGTATGTGAGGATGTGATCGGGGCCCATAAGTTGGGGCGGAGCCCTACGGAGTCAACACAAAGGAGGTGTATTTAACGTGAGTTGCTTGAAATGTGAGTCACCCAGCTCGTATGTGGGACTGGGATGTATGTCGCTGCGAAGCACTCGATCTGTAATTGTGCGTGAAGAAGTATGGCGTACAGACTAAAACGACTCGGAGGTCGGCGCCAGGGTTGTAGCTCGAATGAGCCTAAGTAGGTTGATCTGGGATGAAAGCGGTGCGGACACGCAGCCCGTAAGCGTATATGGGTCGGCGCGAGGCGAGCGCCCCTGGAGTGCCCACGAGCAAGAATATCGCACTTTTGATTGGACCCGTGACTTCTGCACAGCCACACTCGATATGGAGAGTTCCGTGACCTCTGGCTCAATGACCAGAGCATTGCAGACAATTTCAAACAGACAGAACTGCTTAGAATAGTGCTGGGTATCATCGGTCAATTTGTGGCATTTGATTAGCTCTCCATATCAAGTCACGCTTTTCTGAGCGTGTGAAAACAGCTGTATCTGGCAGGGATAAGGAACCACTTGATCAATTTAAGCTTTTTTCATCAAACCTTAATTGCGAGCCAGAATATCGCAGCCAGGGCTCAAATTGGAGCAAGAATATCGCAGCCTGGGCTTAAATTGGTGCTGTGGAGTGCCCACGAGCAAGAATATCGCACTGTTGATTTGGCCCGTGACTTCTGCACAGCCACACCCGATATGGAGAGTTCCGTGACCTCTGGCTCAATGACCAGAGCATTGCGGACAATTTCAAACAGACAGAACTGCTTAGAATAGTGCTGGGTATCATCGGTCAATTTGTGGCATTTGATTAGCTCTCCATATCAAGTCACGCTTTTCTGAGCATGTGAAAATAGCTGTATTTGGCAGGGATAAGGAGCCACTTGATCAATTTAAGCTTTTTTCATCAAACCTTAACTGCGAGCCAGAATATCGCAGCCAGGGCTTAAATTGGTGCTGTGGAGTCTAATGTATCCCAGGTGGCTTCAAAGAACATAGAACAACATGCCTATAATGTTAGACCATCCAAAATGGTTGAATTATGAGCCAGGGAAGGGCCGATGTTGAGAATTTCTTTTTTGGGCAGAAAGCGTTAGTGTCCCAAAAAGGAAAGTCATCGGCCAAACCTTTGATCCCTTTACCTGAACTGTAGAGCTCATCAAGGGCTACAAGAGTCATCTCTAGCATTTTGCAATTGGCAGCCCTGTTGGCCTGCAAAATGCAAAATACTTTCCGAGAGCTGGTGCTTTTTGAATAAATGCTGGTGGCAATGGTGGCACCGTGAGGCCAGTTAACCCTAACAGCTCCTAGGGAATGCTCAAGGCCCGGATGAACAAGGACAAGGCCAAGGCCAAGACGGTTGCCCGCCAAGTGGAAGGCCCACAATGATGCCTATGAGAGCCAGGCGGCAGCCAAGGGAAAGGTGAAGGCAGGGACAAAGAAGATGGCTGAGCCCAAGACCCTCAAGCAAATTGCCGAGGAGGACAAGGCAGAATATGAGGGTTATGACGACTAGTAATGTCGTATCTCCCTCACCTCCCTTCATCTTCATTGCACCCCCTTCCTCCTCTGGCCTGTCAATCCGCTGTCGCTTCACATTCACCCCACTTCTTCTAGGTGGGATGGGGTTTTTTTTTCTCCCTATTGCTATACATGAACTATCTCTGCAAATATCTGTTGTGTCTGTCTGTGACTACGATTGTTACCCTCTTTATGAAATTACGCCTGTCTGTCTGAAGCCATTTCAAACTCTGCTTTCAGCAAATCAGCCCCAATTCTTTGGAAAATCAGCCTTAAACTTCAGGAACAGTGCTAATTGTGGCGTTAATCACACCAAAGTGGTGGACTGTGAAGCAGCCCGCCGCGCTCTTGTGTAGTCTAAAAAATGAATTTCCTGATGTTTTCTGTATGTGTGGCATTCATGGCAGTGTGGCCCAGAATGAGACAAGTCCAAATGGTCTGTGGCAGCCGTGGCAAGTGCACCAGGACCCAACTGTTGACTGATCTCAGTCAAAACAGTTCATGGCAATGATGGCTAATTTCCTGGGTCCCAATTTCTACTGATATGAGCCAAGGCCATTGGTGGCAATGATGGCTATATGCCTGCATCCCAATTTTTACTGACCCAGGTCGAAGCCATCCGTGGCAGCGGTGGCGAGATGCCCGGGTCCCAATTTTTACTGACCCAGGTCGATGCCATCTGTGGCAGCGATGGCTAGATGCCTGGGTCCTAATTTTTATTGACCCAGGTCGAAACCATCCGTGGCAGCGATGGCTATATTCCCCGGTCTCAATTTTTATTGACCCAGGTCGAAACCATCCATGGCAGCAATGGCTATATTCCCGGGTCCCAATTTTTATTGACCCAGGTCGAAACCATCTGTGGCAGCAATGGCTAGATTCCCAGGTCCCAATTTGGGGTCTAAACGATTGGTGGCAGCCGTGGCACAATTGGTACAAACTGGCTGATTATTAACTATCTTCAAAATTTGTATGATTTCAATCCCAAAATCACATTTTTCGCCCAGCGCCAGCAAACCCATGGCAGCCGTGGCTGCGCCAACTGGCGCCAACTGGTGGTCGTAAAAAGGCCCTCTAGCTAGAGGGGAATGGTGGAATTCTCAGGTGCACAGCAGCGGATCTCCTGAACGCACCCAAAAAAAAAGAAACGGGCCGCGCCCCATGTTCCGCCAAGAGCTGTAAACTAGAGCTTCATAGTTCATGTTCAGCCATGGACACCTAATTGAACCAGTCAACGTAATATTTCCTTCGGCATAAGCGTTGCAACGGTGGAAACCTCGGCCAGCTGTGAACACTTATAGTGTCTCAGCTGCGAGAATGGAGCATTTGCAATGCCTCGCATTCAACGAGGAGTCCACTAAAATGAAATCTGAGTCGACAGTCTTTTTCAGAAATGTCCCGTGTGTTATGTAATCTGACAATCGCCGGTATTGATAGCGGTTCAAACGAGTCCACGGTGCAAATTTGAAGCTCGCACGGGAATCGCGCCCATATCCGAAATTTTAATCACGAATCCCCCTTGGCTCACTGTAAAGTCTCAAACTACAGACACAAGACAATTTCGGTCTCATCCATATGCCAAATTTCACTTTATCCGAAGTGATTTACTGGAATATTGAGTGCGCTAGCTACGACTTTGTATATTTTGGTGTTGTTTGCATCTGATCCCGCCCGCACGGAAGCGCGGTCTGGAATAACCAAATCGGGTCAGCCGCTCGTTATCCAAATTCAAACTCAGACCGACCAGCCTGATTTTATGTACTCATTCCCTTTTGCGACCCTTTAGCTCTTCGCCCGCTACGGCATTAATTAGCAACTTGTTTAGTGATCCTCTTGTGTGCTGGCATATACAGCTCCGGAATCAAAGCCAACACATCTGTAATTTATTCATAAGTAGCGGCGGAAAGCCAATTTTTTGAGACCTAGCCGACTTCAGGTAGGTAGGTAGGTAGGCCGCAATTGCTATGGACATTGCTATGCACACCGAACCCGAATCCGCCAACTTGCGTACTTACGTGGAGGTCGGCTGTATCGTTTGTACGGCGTACTTGGTTCGCAAAAACATTGGATTTCGTCATGCATTAGGGTGGGCCTAAAGGCCGAGGTTGAATTTGATTTTTGACATCAGGCATCAACATGTCCCTTATATTGATTTAGCAGTACTGACGGCAATGAATGTAAGTACATACTATTCTCGTGCTACAATATGGCCAGAATTCTGCGGTAAATGGTCCACCCCGCCGAAATCGTCAATTCCGGGCGTCCCAGAGACTCGTAAGCCGCAACCGCAGGTAAATCAAAGTCAAGCGGAACCCAACGAAAGCAGTCCGCCCTGGACTTTGGAAGCGTATTTCGAAGTTCGCGGACCACATTGAGATCCACCGGAATGCCTGCGTGGCGAAGCCCAAAGTTCTCAGGATGCTGAAAGACCTGGCTAGAACAGGGTCGTTCAATCATCTGGGGCCAGCTGCTCCAACTTCGTACACCTATTGGTCGGAGTTGCGCAGCCATTAGCCATCAGTGTGCGCAAGCAAAAAAAGCCATCTAATGGCTGCAATAGCTTTTGCGCAACCTGTCTAATGTATTTCAGCTGGGTTCAGGGATAAGGAGCACCTGATGTATTGAAGGTTTGAATAGATGCCCTGCATTCAGGATAGCAAGGGCAATGTACACAATCAATTTTGAACCCCATGCCTCATAGCAGGCCAGAAGAAACAGTTGCTGACATCCTACCGAGCATGGAAAGAACACTCACTGACAGATCCTGTCCACTTCCAACCAGCAATTATGTCAAGGCCAGATGACAAGGCACCCCAAACAGTACAGTAGTTGGAAGCCCAGTCCCGATGAGTTAACCGTTTGGAGTAAGAGCGGGTGCCAAGGGTAAGGAGCTTTTTCGGAGGCCTCTGCGCTCGACGAACTGTTTTCCATTCGAATCTCGGCACCGCCGATCCGACCTCTGCTCGAACTCCGCTCTCCCTTCACGTTTCGAGCTTTGTTCGCTGCCGTTCACCTTTCGAGCTCCGCTCGCCCCCGCGATCACTTTCCGGTAGCACGGCATCGATCTCCTGGCATGGTGCTATTGTTTTAGCGGAGGCAGTGTCGGGAGGCAATCGGTGCTGGATTTCCGGCCTTGTCGAGCTTCGATGCCGAGCTCCTGATGCGGTGCTACAGTCGTAGCGGAGCCCGTGTCAGGAGGGGAAAACTCGGTGTCAGATTACAGACTCGGTTTCCCGCCCCGATACCTATGTATATATATTTGGGCATTATACCAACTATGAGCCCCGCTCCATCCTCGAGCTCTGCTCGCACATTTTCTTTTCACCCACCCACCACTGTAGGTACTTCTCGAAATAATTGTTTGTTCCAAAAAACTTGAAGGAAAAGGGGGCGTGGCCGGTTTTTTTCTTTTTTCTTTTTTCTTTTTTTGTCAAATTTTCTCATTTTTGTTGTTGCGAGCTCAAATCATAGCCGATTCGCTTGAGAATATAACCGATTGATTTGCATGGTGATTCCGGAGGGCATCTCGTCCCTGTATTTTTGATGGCATGATCTAAGTAGTGTTGCCACGGCTTGGCTCGAAGCCGCTAGCCGTACGAGCCGAGCCGAAAATTAGCCGAGCCGAGCCAGCCGCTGAGTCCAAATTAGGTAATCGGCTTCGACGGCTCGGCTACGGCTCGAGCTGGCTTGAAGCCAGCTCAGCCACGGCTCAGGCCCTATTTAGCAATTGCCTTCTTCTGAGCATTTTTGGAGCCTATGGCCTCAGTAAATGGACTTTTGGACCTTTTTACTATCTGCTTCTTCAGTTGGCTGCATCGAAACAGCCCATTCTGATCAATTTTAAAGCTTTTGTTTTGAGCTTCGACTTGACTCGCTACACCTTGACACCTCTGAGCTGCTATTCCAGTGATATTTTATTATACACCATCCATTCAGAACGTCTTTATGGGGTGATTATGTGTCTGGATGTTCGATTTGTTGATGTGATTGGAAAACAGCCTACAGACAACAACTTTGCTGATGGTGGAAAACCGCGAATTTTATTTGCAGGGTGAGTGAACTTTGCCTAACTGGGTATTATACTTGTCCTCTGACCCCTGTGGGCCGCAAATGCAGAAGGACTGCTTGAATCTCCTAATTGGTGCTGAGTCACGGCTTAAGCCGAAGCCGAGCCAAAGCCGTCCTAAGCCGGCGGCTCGATCGCGGCTCGGCTTTCCCAATTTGGAAACGGCTTGCAAGCCATCAAAAGCCGAGCTGAGCCAGCCATAGCCGAGCCGTGGCAACACTAGATCATCTAAGTTACCATATATGGAAATTCCGGTGTTTTCATACAGAACCACTGTAGCACTGGAGATACGGTCCTGGGCAACTTAGATTTTTGTTTTGGAACACTAAGGACCATTCCCAAGGGCATCTCGAAGCCAGAATTGGTTTCCAATCCCTCCAGTGAATCAAACAAATCCATCATATAATTGAAGCACTTTTATATGCCATGGGGCGGCCACGAACAAATTATGGCTTCGAGGTGCCCTCGAGAATGATCCGTAGTGTTTCAAAACAAAAATCTAAGTTGCCCAGGGCCATATCTCCAGCACTACAGCAGTTCTGCTTGAAAACGCCAGAATTTCCATATATGGTAACTTAGATAATGCCATCAAAAATACAGAGACGAGATGCCCTCCGGAATCGCCATGCAAATCGATCGGTTATATTTTCAAGGGAATCGGCTGAGATTTGAGCTCACACCGACAATTTTGCTGAAAACGGACACAAAAAAAAAACAGGCCGCGCCCTAAGTTCCGCAAAGAGCTGTAAAAAGCCGAGTTTGGCATTCCAATTGGTTGGTTAACAATTTATTCTTGCAAGCCTTCGGCTGCAACGAGGAAAGCAAAGGAACCAAATCCCAAGAGACAGTTTTGCATGAAATTGCGGTTTTCAAATGTTCTGTGTGGGCTTGCCCCCAATGTACAGTGGCGGCAAAAAGAAATGGACATCACCGTCTGAGCTCATTTGGGGGCCGAATTTCTTCGAACAAAATTGTGGCATCAACATTGAGCAATTTCATGCCCGTACGCACAGAAAAAACCATATCATACCGGCTTCAATCGATCAGTATAAAAATATTTAGGGTGTGAAAAAAAATCGACTTTGCTGGAGTTGATGCCATCAAAAAATCTTCACCACAGGATGAAAGTACTTGAAAAATAAAGTATACTCACCTCTTATCCCGAAGGAAGTGAAGTAGATTTGACTGCACACGGGAGCTCTCAAGTTGCCGATTTTGGGCGATTTTGGACAAAAATGCCTTCAAATGGGCCAAAGTCCCCTGTTTGCAGCAGGCATTGCGAGCTCGAATATGGTGCGATTTCACTGAACTAAAGCGTGAGTATACTTCGTTTTGCAAGTACTTTCATGCCATGATAAAGACTTTTTGATGGCATCAACTCCAGCGAAGTCGATCTTTTTCCATACCCTGAATATTTTTATACCGATCGATTGAAGTAGGTATGATACGGTTTTTTCTGTGCATACGAGCATGAAATTGCTCAATATTCATGCCACAATTTTGTTTGAAGCAATTTGGCCCACAGATGAGCTCAGACGGTGATGTCCATTTCTTTTTGCCGCCCATCGGTTTGAAATTGTATTGGCTGCTATGGTTGTTAAACCAGAGGCTATGGAGAGCTAATTGCATGCTGCAAATTGACAGATGATACCCAGCAGCTGTGCTCAGTTTAGTTGCCAACACCATCCTTTCCTCACTGCTCTTCGCAGTCAAGTCGTCGCCGTCAAGGGCAACTGAGCCCCTCTTCATCATTGTGCACAGTTTCGCTCGTGTACCCTGGCAAAGAACGGTTGCCACTGCGACACCGTATCCGCACAAGTGCTTGGCCTCTCTGCGGTACGGCGAGGCGGGCTGGACGGTTGGAAATGCGGAGCAGCTGGCGGCGGCATTCACACTCGAACGGCACTAGGTGCTCAAGTGTCCCACAGGAAGGGTATTTACCTCCCCCCTCCTATTCCTCCCAACGTAAGTTATCTTGTTTCTCTGCAACAGTGATAATCATATTTCGTTCGGTAGCATCCCTGTTCAGCACGGTCCGATGGGCCCCTGGGGATGGGACAGTGCTCTCCTGTATTTTATCCTGCATCACATCATCTCCATTCCTTTTATGATTGCATCCCATCCGCACAGCTCCTGTTTGGGGGGTTTCGGTCGTTTGAGATTCGCCCTTCACGCGAGCCTTTGGCTCTTTGGAGCTGTACTCCTGGGTGGTGTTCTCGGGCTTCATCTCCTCGCTCCCGAAGCCCCAGGAGCGCCACTGCGTCCTGGAATTGACATCCTCTCGTTCCAGAACCGTCATCAAGCCTTCCGCCATTCTTCCGTCCTTGCTGCTGAGAGAGCCCTCTCTGGACCGAGACGCGAAGCCGATCCGCTGGATCCTTCACAGGTTATCAATTTAATTGCCAAACCTTGATTCTCCAAATTTTTCTATCCCCGTCACTCTCGCTCTGACGTCTTTGTTATCGCCTTTGGTCCATTCTCTCTTACATACTTATAGTTACTCACAGTGGCTAGTCTACCTTGTTAGATTATTGGTAACTGTGGTAACAAAAGACTCACATCATCGTCCGCCCCCGCTGAGCCGCTTCTGCCAGATTGGGAGAACTTTGACGGTACTAGCTATATAGGTGCCTCACAATGGAACCCACCATCCGGTGCATTGAGTGAATTTGGTCTGGGACATGAGGTACGAGTGAGAAATGTTGTAGCATCTGTTTACAAGAGACTAGGTTCAGCAGGGACAAGGGAGCTTTTTTTTTGGGGGGGGGGTGGAGCGCTTTGGCATTTTGACAGTCGACATACGGTTAGCGCATCGCGCATCATCTTTGTCCAGAATTAATAATATTGTCGAAATGGTCGCATTTTCCTTGTCAACAAAAACATATCCACTTCCAAGCACTATTCAATCTCAGTCATTTCACTGTTGTTGAATTCCACTTACGGATATTTTTGCTTCTTCCGTGCTCGACATTGTTCCGGAATTTTGGATCTTCCGACTTCATTCCTTTGGAGACCATATGCAGTCTTGTCATTTTGGAATGAGCTCTTCCACTTGAACCTTTCATCGACCGAGATACACAGGGAAATTGTTACAGCCATTTGCGGAACTTAGGTGTGCCCTCATAGCTAGTGTAGACGGTGGTCTACATTGTGGCACCGCTGGAGATTGTGGCGGTGCCAGTGGCCCACGACTGAGCGGGAGGCGTTGTGAACAACGCATTCAAGGAGACGGTGTCAGCGAATAATGCAGCAATGATCCGGTCTCCTCATGCCTCGGAAAGTTCCAGCGATTTGTTTCGTCGCGGTATTGTTCACCGAGAATTTCCGTCCTTATTCAGCACCGCCTCCCTGTAGAATAAAGAGCCTCTGGGCTTGTGGCTTAACAACCAGAGCAGCAGGAGTAAAACCAAAGAGACAGTTTTACTCAGAATTGCGTTGGCTACCACTGCGCATTTAGACCTAGAAAAAATATCTCCATAATAAGTCATGTTGAGGGTGTGGACCGGCTTGAATACGGTCCCGTTTGGCAAAGCCTCCCTGCAGAATGAAGCGCCTCCGGGCTTGTGGCTTAGTAACCAGAGCAGCAGGAGCAAAAACGAAGAGACAGTTTTGCTCAGAATTGTGCTGGCTACTACCGCGCATTTAGACCAGAGAAAAAAAAAAATCTCCATACCAAGTCACGTTTTGAGGCCTTGGGTAGTCCTGTGTAGTTTCAGGTTTGAATTTGGTTCCAGATTGAAGACGTTATGGGGAGTTCAACAATTTTGATCGAAAGATTACCTCCGAGCCAATAGTGACTCAATGGAGAAAAAAATCGTAATTCTGGCTACATCACCCTCTTTATAATGCATGTAAGTCTTCCCTCCCGAAAATTCAGTGTGTTTGAACAAGTGCCCACCCTCCTAGGAGATGTTGAACAGAAATAAAGCCCTCAGTACCAAATGGAGAAATGAAATTCATTTTCGCGTTTTCCTTTACATCACTAATTGCGGACGAATTATTCTGGAAGATTGGTATAGGTTTCAAGGTAGTCGGACCAAAACTCAAGGAGTTATGAGGGAATCGGTCAGCGCGACGAAAAAGTTCCCAAAATGGAAAATTTTCGTTCGCGCCCTAGGTTCCGACATTAGCTGTAACAATCCTTTTGATGCTGAGGCCCTTACTGGGCTCCCCGAGTCTTATATATGCTGTGGCACATGACTCGTGTTCAGGGGACCTCCGGTGCGCTTTTTTGAAGCAAAATTGTCGGGTAAAGCTCACACTGCGAATATACGAGCACTTTGCCTACGTTGTGGGCGTATTGCCCAGTGAACAGAGCCTCTCTGGCCAAAATTTCGTCCAGTTGGTGTATTTGGAAGCCATGGGAACGTCAACTCGCTGAACTTGAGTCCAGACTCAATCAAACTCGCCAAATCGAGTTAGTCATCGAGTTTCAACTCTCGACTCGACTCCGCAACAACACTATTGGTGCACCGGTGATGGGCAATGCCGAATGTCAATCCGTGATGGTCACGTGCAACGTTAATTGGGTCAAGCCTGACCCACGATTGTTCATGTTCCTGCGAGCACAGTACTGCCTCAATGGACAAAGTGTAAACTGAGGAGCGTTGTTATTATGGTATAGATTGCCTGGCCGATGTTCCAGAATATTTTACGACGGTTAAGCCTAGGAAAATCAAACAAATTTCTGGGATCAAAATGTGTTGAACGTTTTTGTCCGACGTGAAATCGGATAATAAAGTACAATGTGGGGGATTTTACGTCACTGTCTGACACATTTCCAAGACACCCGATACCAGAGCCAGAGAGTGTTCAGGTTTGAGATGCACATAAACATGGTGAAATTGATGGTATTTCCCTCAGAGGAAGGGTTCGGTCATTTTCCACTCTCGCCGAGCTTCTTACACCAATATAGTCATTTCACGGTCCTTGCATTTTTTTTTTCTGGGCCCGGAGAGCAGATTTTTGCATAGTATTTTTTTTGTGAATCTCTTTATATCATGCCCACACATCTCATGAATTTTTGTGGGATTACCCCCAAACTGTGGAGCGAGCACGTGATCAGGCGATTTCCAATGTATGCAACCACGTCCAGTTAATTGGATCGATTTTTGCAAAGAAAAATTATGAAGAGCATCTGCTACATCTCAAGTGTCCAGTACAAAGAAATGAGGAGTAAGGCAGCTTGGAACAAGCAGATAAAGGGGCCACATCGACATGATGTTGATTCTTCTACAATGTGCCATGAAAAAATCAACCAGGTGAAGTAAATTCCGATGCACTTCCGACTCACGCCGCAGACGTTCGTGGAACGAGTTGATGCGCTGATTGACAGGCATCGGTTTTCAGTCATGTTGCCGACGGCAGGTCCCACTTTAGGAATCACCGAAAACATCCTAGCTCAAGAAGACAGAAGCGCATCTAATTTCTCGAGCTTCATTGGGAGATGAAAGCCAGCGTGATTCTGAGTGAAACTGTCTCTTCAGATTTCCCATTGCCGCCCTCGTCATTGAGCCTAGGGCTTTGAAGCTCTTCATTCTAGAGGGAGGAAGACTGTATTCTGTCGGTCTAGGCCTCACAACATGACTTGGTATGGAGATCTACTTTCTTGAGCTTGGGGGGGGGACTCGAAAAGCCGGATGCGGGACGCGAGCGCGGAGGAGCCACCCTGGGCTGCCTC
Organism: Mycena leptocephala; assembly: GCA_029378395.1. NCBI lineage: Eukaryota > Fungi > Basidiomycota > Agaricomycetes > Agaricales > Mycenaceae > Mycena > Mycena leptocephala. Next base: position 137,190 of record JARJLF010000637.1, read on the forward strand.
CTTGGCGAGCGCGTCGACGGCCTCATTCCCGGCGATGCCCACATGTGCCGGTACCAAGTGCAAGCGGATCCGGAGGGAGGGGCAGGCACGGAGTAGTCGGCGGAGGATGGTATGGAAAGCGGTGACGGGGTACTGTCCGGGTTGGGGCTTGGGCGCGGTGAGCGCGACGATCGCGGGCTGGCAATCCGTGAAAATGTCGGCGCTGGTGAGCCTCGGCATCCCCTTGATGATGTCGAGCGCTAGGATCGCGCCCACGACCTCCGAAAACCGTGTGCTCCGCCTCGCTGTCCAGGTGCTTCGTCCTCACCATCCCTTCGCCCGCTCCGCCCCACCCAACAGCCGTAGCCCCCACCCCGCCCTCGAACCCCGACCCGTCCGTGAAGACACAGAAGCCCCCACGGCGTACGACCCCTTCCATCTCCGCTCTCGCTGCGTCCTTTGATGGCGCGATGTTGGTCATAAAAGACGCCTTCGGTGCGGGCTCCGCGGCGCCGTGCGGGTCGATCATCTCGAACTCCTGGCGGAGGACCGGGAATGCAGCGAAAAGGTGGTGGATGGGGGAGTGGAGGAAGCGGGGGATGTAGCGGCGGCGCTGGGCGACGCGTCAGAGAGGGTGCGAGGGAGGGGGGGTGACGAGGCGGGCCGCGGCGTTGAAGGCGGTCCGGTTGAGTCGGATGTGGGCGGGGAGGACGTTCGCATGGAAGTCCATCGTGTCCGTCGCCGTCGTGCGGAGGGCGCCCGTGATGAGCTTGCAGGCGAGCCTCTGCACCTTCCCGAGCGCCTTCGCTACCCAAACCGTCCCTGTGCGTGCATCCGTGTTGGCTGAGATGGGTTTGTACCACACTGGGAGGCCGAATTCCATCCGCGGGACGACGGACTGGAAAAGCTGCCGGACGTATGAATGCGGCAGGCCGAAGGTAGGCGAGGAAATGCGGGAGAGCGCCAACGTCGCCTTGATCCCTCGGCTCTGCGCGAGCTCTACATGCTCCCGGAAGTTGAGCTTGTAGTCGAGGACGACGCCCAGGAGCTTCGCGCTGGTCGACGCCTGGACCGTGACGCCGCCGAAGGAGACTGGGCTCGCGAGGAGTCCAGAGCAATAATTTGAACTGGCCCAGTGAATTGCATTGAACCCCCCTGTCCCAGCCAAATAGCGCCCAATTGCACAATTAAGCGCCGGGGACTGTTCAACGCCCGAGCCCGGGTGTTTGTGTTTGCTATTGATGTATTGAATCCCTTGCTCGCGGTGAGCCCACAGCAATAATTTGGACTTTTTAGGGACATTTAAACCAGACAGCAAGTAAAGGTTGACTCCACTCGCTCACTGTTCGCCTCACCTGTCAAACCCAATATGTCACGCCCAAACGAAGCACCTGAGGGCCGACCTATTTTCAAGACAGGAACGGCGCGTCGCGTGATGGCGCTCTCTGCTGGATCTTATGGGTACTCCAAACATGGACGCAGCGAGTTGTTATCGCTCACGCCGGACATTGATGGAGATTGTAGGTGCGCTTCTCCGTGCGCGTTGGGAAAAGATTTGGGGGTTTGAGGGATCAAGATCCCTCCGAGTCCTTGTGCGAAGATGGTTATACCCCGAGCGAAATATACTCCGAGCAATTCAACGATCCGCAGCTGCTAGGACCAGCATTTTACTCAACGGCGGCCACCCGGCATCCCCAAAGCACTCCCCCGATTCATCTTTTGCCCCAACGAGCGTGCGCACAGCAGTTGGTCCCAAATGACGAAGCGATGGTAGAGTATGGCGCACCAGCAGTGCATGACACCGAGGCCGAGGGGTGCGAGTAGACAGACGCTACAACATACTTTGCTCGTTCCTCGCGTGTTGTAGGGTGCAAGGGGATAAGTGTGACGGGGCAGACGAAGGCTGAGCACCTTCACGACACTCCAATGTAATCTTAATTATGCCCATCCAACAAACTGGTTAAGAGATATAATATCCTTTCCTCCCCTCCCTGATATCATCAGTATGGGATGCGAGTTGGGGTAGGCCCTGAATCCTCTGGTGTCACTCGAGAGGGAATCCCGCAATGTCGCTGTGCTGGGATGCAGCAAGATGAAGATCCCTGCTAAACATGCGCAAACTGCTGACTAATCGGCCCGAACGCCGGCTGGACGCGTCCGTGCGCACTACCGCAGAGTCCACTTATTGCGGACCATTGTGCGGGCCGGAATATCCGGAACATCCGGAAATCGTGGACGTCAGCAGCCGTCTGAGCCTGGCCGGATTTGATCATGTGGCAGGCAATACGCCGTTCATGGCTGTCCAGTTGCTTAAGACGACCACGACCATATGGGAGAAATCCTGCTTCTCGTGTCGTTGGTGAAAGGTGCGACACGCTGTCGAGCCTTGTCTGATATCATTGCTCATTCAGTGGATGCGGTGGAATAACGCAACACCCCGAGCAGACCAGTTACAGTGGCAGCGAAAAGATCCGGCGCGGTTGTGTGGGCTCATCCCTGGCCCGAATCACTTCAAATAAAATGTTACCACCAGCTTCTATGAATTTCATGACTTTTTGCACAGTTTAAGGTATACCAACCTCATCCGTTGTCCCAAAATAAATTAATTCGGTGGTTTCTGAAAAACCGAGTTTGCGGATTCATCATATATGCAAAAATGGTCAATACAGCATGAAAGTACTTGCAAATGCAATCATATCCATATGTTGGTTGACCTAGATACATGGGGATTTGGGCTCACACGAGGGGCTGCAAGTTGGCCATTTTCAGTATTTTTGGCCCATTTCCCAATAAAAGTGTGCAAAATGGCCAACTTGTAGCAATGTCTGCGAGGTTTTTTCCCCTATGCAAGGGGTTAACCTAGTAGGAGGATTATCCGGAGCAGAAGGCCAGTTCGACTTTATATTTATGATTCATTCTGCATTGCATTGAACTTATGGATCGGAAATGAGAAAAATGAGACCTGAGGAGAGGGAGGAAATGGAAAGCTCGGATCTTGGTGGTCCACATTCAATAATATGGATACAATCCCTGCCAAATGATATGCCGAGGGTTATTTGAACTCATCTCTGCTCCAATATTGCCACGATGTGCAGACGGAAATGAGCTACAGTGAATTTGTAGTGAAGTCTTCCGCACTGTCTTGTCCCGCTGATTGGGAGTAGAATGGCTCAGACTAAACGTTCCCTCAGATCAGACCTGCCTGTCTGATGAGATCGCCGATCTTATCCGGAGGGTATTGTTATCACAATCAGGACGGCCATGTGGGACAATCAGGTTGTGAAAGAACAACTAGTGGGTGGACTTGTTGCTACATTCGGGATTAGTGTTGAACCACTACTGGCTCGGGCATCTCGGCCAAGGAAGATTGGTTGAACCACACGTCAATACATGAGACTTCAGCCTGACTGATCCATCTCAGTAATGTTAACAGTGAACATTCCAAGGGTGCTGTGCACTTGTGAGGTACGGGCCTCGTTCATTGAAGTGTATGTCTACAAAACTACCATTTACGACTGCAGCACCTCTAGTCATGTCCTGGTTTCCACTGGTACCAAGGGCAAGCCGTGGCCTCACGCTGGGTTGTCTTGTGACAGGTCCATGCTTTCCACAGTACAAAGTCAGAATTGACCAAAAAGTCATGGCCTTGTGGGCGGATTTCAGGCCCAACCCAGAGGCTGACTTGGCTTTTGGTTCTGGTCTGGCATCCAATCTTGGAGGGCAAAGCAAAGGCGAAGCCAAAGCAAGAAGATCATTCAGGCTATCCTTGCCAACTCAACGTTGGACATGACAGCATTCCAGACTTACCGCCGTCAGTACTACATCTCAAACTCCGCCATGCAGGTGGTTCTGGATGCCGCTTGGCTGCAGCCGAATCAGGACTGATGATATACATACTTGTCCATTTTTTTTGCAGGGGAAAAGTTGAAAACATATTTGCGGGGCGGAAGTTTTTGCGGGGCGAAAGTTTTTGCGGGGCAGAACTTTTTGCGGGGCAGGACTTGAATTTGTGCAGAGTGTACTCGCCGCCCATAGATCGTAGTACTACCATTTAGGTGGCTGTAGTCGATGCCAAATCTACTTGTTATCACAAAAAGTGACCGGAAATTTAGTCTCTGCAACAGACCAATATACAGGTGATGAACAAGTAACCTGTATATACCGGAAATTCACTTATTAAAGCAGAAGTTTGTAGAATATTTTGGGTCTGGCTGCCTGAAGATGTTCATCTGAATATATCCTCACCCCTCAGATTCAGTTTGGCGTCAAAAATCACGTGCACGCCCTTTGTGACTGACGCCAAGTTTTGCCTTGTGGGAACGGCTGGGCGTCTCGAGAGCTTGTATTCGATGGATTTTTGACAGAATTGTGCTACTAATATTGAACACAGGTCAAACTCAGATCTGCTCAGTTTCGCATTAGTCGTTGCCCCTATTTGTGCCTACTCCGATCCCTCCACCTGCTTCAATCCACGTGCCTTCTCATTTCGCACAAAGGAAGTAGGAAAGCGGAGGTTTTGTCCTGCTTCGCGAATTGCGTCGACCACGGAATACCTCATTTTGTCATGAATTTCACGAAGGCAAAGGTGGTTGATTTGGGGATGGAGAAGTGCCGGGGAGCGGCCCAATGAGTGTTCCGAGATATTGAGAGCCCACAACTTCTTTTTTGATGAGACAGAGCAACCGAAATATTGCAAAGTCGCGAGGAAGATACTCTTGAGTCAAAAAATCTGCACTCATTCCACATCTGAATGAACAGGAAGCAAAATACTGCCAAATCTGGAAATATTGCATAACTCAGTTCGCCCCGTGGTTAATTTTGGTGTTCAGCACACAGAGGACACCTTTCGAGCACACGAACCCAATCCCCCCAAAAAATCTGCACACATTCCACTTCTGAATGAACAGGAAGCAGAATACTGCCAAATCTGGAAATATTGCACAACTCAGTTCGCTCGTGGTTAATTTTGGTGTTCTGCACACAGAGGACAGCGTTCAAGCACACAAACCCAATTCCCCCAAAAGAATCTGCACTCATTCCACATCTGAATGAACAGGAAGCAAAATATTCCCAAATCTGGAAATATTGCACAACTCAGTTCGCCCGTGGTTAATTTTTGTATTCAGCACACAGAGGACACATTTCGAGCACACAAACCCAATTCCCCCAAAAAATCTGCACTCATTCCATTTCCGAATGAACAGGAAGCAAAATACTGCCAAATCTGGAAATATTGCACAACTCAGTTCGCCCGTGGTTAATTTTTGTGTTCTGCACACAGAGGAGTACAGCACCCCCAGGTGCTGCCAGACACAGCATTGAGACAGTATCTCATGAACATATCACGGTCTACGAATCTTGAACGAATCAAAGAATGAGCTCGGGGCACAAGAAAAACAACCTACTATCACGGACTGGCTAGTCGGCCTTACTAGCTGGTCGGCCACTTGGGATGGTGAGCTGCAACGGGGTTGGTTTAATCCGGAGTATTAGTTGTATGTTGAAAGTCATGTCCAGCCGCCCCCAAAACCAAAATTTGATGGGCCGCCCTGATGTTGTTCGCATGTTGTTGCCGATTTACGGCCGAAAACGAAATTTCTTATCAATTTCGTCCACAAATCGCCGCAAAGCTCCCTGGTGCCTGTGTCAATATACGAGCTTGGGGTCTCATTCTGTCCGGGGGATGTCTGGCTTCATCCCAGCCTCAATGCATGGCCTCGTATCCACGTCCTGTATCATTAGCTACTCCAAGAGCGCTGTGATGCCAAATTTAGCTTTGAATCCCCGTCTGATGGCGGCCACCATATCATTCCCCCTGGCGGTGCTGCAACTCCACAACTCAGCAGGGGCCCCGAGTACGTCCATGGATCTCTCATAACGGTGTCCCAGTGACTTTATCGATCTTCTTCTGTCGTCACTCGACGCCTGGCTGACTAGCTAGTTTCGGCCGTTTTCGGACCTTCCCCCGAAAATATTTGCCAAGTGATCAGAACGGCTTCTAAATCCACCCACTGCTAACACTGGACTCGTAGGATGCTAACCAACATCCCCACACCGTGGAGCCCTAGCAAACTGGAACCTTCCACCTCATATTCATGCAAAATTCTTAGGGTGGCCGACTACCCGGTTGCTGATAGTACTGATTCACTCAGTAGTAGAGGTAGTCCGGGTCATTTTAAGCATAAAAAATACGTGACACAGAGGGTCCGAGATACTCTGAGGTACGTCCGTAAAGAAATGCTGGAATGAGATGCCCTGCTCGAGAGACTTCGGCGGGATCCAGAAACCAAAGACCCCCCATCCGGGTCCGCAGCATCAAGAAACCCAACGTGAGGGAGGTGTCTCGATTCCCATCCTGCGGCATGGTTGATATCACCTCCGAACCAGCAAACCCAGAGGAACTCCATTCGTTCAGGCTGTCCCCCTGTTTTTTCTTTTGAAGCGAGGACCGACGTGTCGAATTTCGGTGTGGAAAATTGCAAGAATTCGACAATACCAGTAGGTCTTCCCCAAGGTTGTTCTCTGGATCCTGGAACCATCTGGTTAGTGATTTCATTATCGGGATCGGACGATAGTTCAAAAGCCATGAGGTGCGTGCCTTCCGCATTAGTATATTCTTCGAGTTGTTTAAACAATTCCTGAAGGCTTTGACGATCATCAACTATAGGGCAAACTGCAAAGACAGGGTAGATGCAGGATTGACTTTCGCATTTGCGATCACATGTCTACTCACTTGAATAGGATTATACAATTTCAACCATCCACGGTGAGGAGGAGATTCGCTCTTGATTCTGAAGATGTCCTTGTACTTGTTTGTCACGAGGACATAAGAGGAAAAGATGCTCCGGGAAACGGTCAGAAACTACCTCGATGAGGATCTCCTTCAGATCCTGAAACTTCTGGCCAAGTGCCCGGATATATGCCTGATGCAATGTGTCGGGATCTACTTCCGAAAGGCCGGAGACCTCGAATAACGAGCGCCGCCGCGATGCAATAAAGCACGCCAAGTGCGATCTTGTATTCACTGTCCTGCAGGTTGTTTTCTTCGTTTCCGGACACCACATGGAGTGTCGCATCCTGTACATATCATTTATTGCGTTGTGGAACACAATATCAAGCTCGCGTACCTCGAGCGCATTTGAGAAACATAAATCTCCCTTGCGCTTGCGTTTCCATCAGCTGAAATATTGGTTGCTCCTGCGGTTAACATGTAAGATCAACGTCATGGCTGCATTTAAGCTGCACCTCTCATTATTTTGAAAGTCAACCTTTGATAACCTAATCGAACCTGACCAGCAGAACCGGATAGACCCAACGCAAATAAGTATCCTTATAGTGTGGCGGATTCCCCGGATGCCAGCCCCCCTGCGAAACTAAATGGTCGAGGTCGAGCTAAAGGGGACACGCTACCCGCGAGGCGCGAAGCGCATATCTCCTGCAATGAACCTTGGCGTTGAAAGCTCTTTCGCTTTTTTCCGGTCGGAAGTGATGATGGTCTCTCTCACATTCAATATGACAATAGTGTAAGATGGTTCCCAGCTAGCTGATTGCACACCATTTTGGCGTTGAGAACCATGGGCTCTCCGCCCACGGCACCCCAACGTTCAAATTCTGCAGAGTAAGAACATGAAAACGACGGCCTCTCAGGCACTCACAGAGCTAACAATGTCAGAATTACACGACATTCAACCTTGATCTTGAAAGGTCCTTGTTGTCCATTGACTGGGTCTTGACTTCTGGGCTGTCTACCAGCAATTCTGTCCTGTCTGGTCGCCTCAGCCTTCCCTATCACGACACCACCGATTCTGTCTGCTCCTTCAAAGCGCAGCTATCCATCTCGGCCTCCCTTGCCTTTGATCTGGTTTCACCTCTGTCAGGACTCTTTCCCAAATTCTTGATTTTATCTTTCATCAGGTGTACTGGACCTTCGGCCCTCCAAGGTATTTCCTTTAGTTACCATTCACCTTGCCATTACTAAATGTCAAAGCCAAAGGCCCTGCTTCCTCTATCTCTTCCTCCGGTCCCATGGGTGTCCATGACGCCAGTCAATTCGGTATTCATCCGTTTTACTGTGTTGCATGTATTTCGACAAGTCGAAGCATTCGCGTGACTGGTGAAGCCGCAGTAGCCATCCGGAAATACCTCAAAGTCAAGCCGGAATCTGGTGAAATAACACTGATGCGCTGGGCTCGTCTCTGACTCCCGAATGGCCAAATTGCTCGGTCGGGCTGGAAGGAAAGGCCGAAAGCACTCCTCAATCGAAGCATGTGATTCGAACTACCACATATGTATGATGCTGGGTGTGTTCGGTTTTTCTCATGAATTACATTGCCGCAGCCACCTAAAACCTGCAGGTTTGTTCAAGGACTGGTTTAGACTGACACGATGTAGCAGGGAGATAGTGGGGCATCGACGTGTACTGCCGCAATTGACGCGGCATTGACGCGCATTGACGCGGCACTGACGCGCACTGCCGCGGCGCTGCTGCGCCATTGATGCAGCGCTGCCGCGCAAGTGAGGGGATTTGCCGCGGTAAATGTCAAGTTAAAAACAGTGTGAAAGACCTTCAAAACCTCCATTAAATGTAGAAATACTTATCCTACTGACCAGAAATTGCAGTGGTTGCAGTCTGAGGCATTTTGAAGGGGACTCAATGCAAAACACACTTGACAAATATCATAATATCGACCAGAAGCACTCTATTCAAAGATATCAAGTCATTAGTGATTATTTCTAGACTCCAGGAACCCGATTCGGCCTGAAGGAATCCTAATTTTGATGTCTAGTCATAATTTGGGATAGGCGCGGCAGTGCCGCGGTAGGGGCGGCATTTTCTCCTGGCCCGTCAGGAACTTGTTTGAAATTTCGAGTTTTTTGGTTTACAGACATGGGGGTCGGGATCAAGAGTCCCGGTATTTAAAAGCTCAATTGCTGGCTTGCAGAAGAAATTCTGAGCAGGTTTGGCACCGGGACCCTTGAGATTGGTGCAATATTGAAGGAGCTACGCGCTTCCCAACGAAATATTCTGACCCGCGTGGCTTTAATGGCGGGCGCGGGATGTGGCGCATCAATTTCAACTGAGCGGTGAAAACAAGGCAGCCAATACATAACTAGTTGCTGATCCACTTAGGAGGCTGTATGGCGCGGCATATCACGTGCCCGTAACAATTTGCTGGGTCAATTGCATCGACTGAGTGTGGCGTCAGCAACTATTGATTCCGGGACTGTCCCAGCAGATGTTTGTACCGTGGTCCCGTTGATCCCTCATGCGCATCAACTTAACGGGGGAAGCTACTACGGATTCCGTTCCCGGGAATGGAGGAAAGATATAAAATTTCAAAAAGCTCGCGGAGGAACACCCAGGAATAGATAATGTACCTCATGCGGTAGAGTACCAGTCTACTATGTGTTTGCACGTGATACGTCGGACATATCACGCCGTTTGGGACCGGCACGAGCTTTAGAACGCTTGGCGGGGGAGCCGGTGGATACAGGAGAAAGGTCACCCTGCAACTTCTGTCAGCTTGCTTGACCACGACCATGAACTAGATAGCACACCAGCGTAAGCTCATCGCTGCTCTCATCATTTTCATCACGTTCACTTTCCCAAATGTCACCGCGACTGAAATTCGAGGCGACAAGTGCCCGGGAACCCTAGAATCCTCCTCATCCTCATCCTCATCCTCATCGTCCTCCGTCTTTACGTCCACGATAGCACGTACAAATCGTCGCGAGATTTCGCGGGGACCGTGAGCAGCGTCCTGCCCCATGGGTAGGGCTTTCAAGGACCTAGAATGAACCGACGAAGTTCGAGCGTTAGTTTGGTTAGGATCATGTTTGGAGGGAGATTTCATCGACGCAGATCGGGACAACTAAATGATGTTAGATTCATGCATTAAGCCAGAAAGTCTTCGACAGACCGCGAGAAGCTTCTCCTCGAGTTCAATATAACGGTGCTGCCAAAATTCGGCCTGCCCTTTCCAATCATCTACCTGAGCTTGGAGATCCGTGATCTGAGATTATCGGAGTAAGATCAGCCGCCGAGGGGGGTTCATCACGGGAGGAGCAGTTGAGTGAATTAAGCTTTTCTGGCCCGCAATTTGCTGCTGTCCGAAGAATATGGCTGTACGTGCAAATCCAAGTGTGTGGAGGTTAATTTGATCTCCCCTCACTCAGCTCACACTACTGTCCCGATAGTGGCTGTGCTGGGTCACGGTTTGGCCCAAAACAGCAATTTCTGTGCAGAGAGCAGGCGGAAAGGGGAGCAGTTGAGTGAATTAAGCTTTCCTGGCCCACAATTTGCTGCTGTCCGAAGAATATGGCTGTACGTGCAAATCCAAGTGTGTGGAGGTTAATTTGATCGGCTGTGGGAAAGGTCACACTACTGTCCCAATAGTGGCTGTGCTGGGTCATGGTTTGGCCGAAAACAGCAATTTCTGGGCAGAGAGCAGGCGGAAAGGGGAGCAGTTGAGTGAATTAGGCTTTCCTGGCCCCCAATTTACTGCTGTCCGAAGAATATGGCTGTACGTGCAAATCCAAGTGTGTGGTCGGCAACTTCCGCCTGTACTAAATGGCGTGATTATTTTCCAGTCCCTATCGCTCACTGATCAAACGACTGTCTTTGATCTTCGCGCGATCGGTACTGGCTCGAGTCTAGGATCTGGACGGATTTTCTCCTGGCCTGAATTGCGCACCCGAACATGCACCCACAAGTACTGTACTTTTTCGTTCAATTCGGCAGTCACGTGTCAGGTCTCAGGTAGCAAGTAAGTGAGCCAACAGCCAGAAGTGCAGTTGAATCAAGCGTGGAAGAGGGAAGAATTGCTGAGGTGAATCCACAGCCGCACATGGTGGTCAAAGAGAAAACTATGATCCGATTGGGATCAGCGTCGGCGGTATCAGTGCGGGGTCTACATTCCTCTCAAGTTCCCGGTTGTCTCTTCAATTTGGATAGCCGTACATGCCGTACCGTACCCCGTATGCGGCCGTATTTTTGACGGGTATTACGGTGTACGGAGTATACCTTCCCGTCGGGAGGGACGGTACGGCTGCCGTAAAACCGTCTTATACGGCTTCGGCCCGCAGCCCTAGAAGATTGCCGGAAGTGAGACAGGAAGGCCTTCCCCTTTGGCTTCTTTGGATGCCATCCCTGTCCGCCAGGTGCCGGCCATTTGGCGGTGTTGGCATCTTGTAGGATTCTGTAAGGATAAACACCTGTACAGTACTACATGTTTGTCTTCCAGAAACTCCCTGTTCAGCCTGTAAGAATTGCATTAGAATCTGGAAGAGCTTAGAGCGTGGGGCTTGTTGAAAACCGTGGGAAGATAAATAATCTCGGCAAGTGGCCTGGTAACCATCAGTAAACGAGTGCCACGTCACTGTTACTCTTTATCTTTTACCTCTGAGCATGGTAACAACCCGCCAAAATGCCACCCCAAGAACCATTCGCCGCGAAAACCGAGCCTCCAGGCGAGCGGCTACTCTGGAAACAAGTGGTCGACGAAAAAAATCGCACACTTCCATTGGCAAGTCAAAATTAGTGGCCTCTACGCCCACAATAAACTAGTGTGTTGGCCAGATCCTTCTCTGGTTGGGTTGTTTAAGTTTGACCGCGCAGTCGTCGATATATTGATGATGAATGGAACAGAATTGCACATGAGCTAAAATCACATTCTCCAACGACCTCGACGATGAGGCCGTTCCGCCGGACATTGATGCTCTATTTAGATATCTTGAGCAAAAGTATATATTGTAAACTCCTGTATTCAGTCTCCCTATGGATAGACTCATAGTTTTCCTCCAGTGATATTGGAATTCCTGGACCAAGGAGTCGCGTGGGATGTTCTTGTGGAGCCAAATGGCCCCACCGGTGTTCCCGTAAACACGGTGCTAAGACTGCCTACACGCCGCAGGTACTATACCGTCTCATCTCTCACCGATATGCTCATATCGCCAGGGACTGTTTAAATTCAACACGAATTCAAGGGTGATTGAGTGCAACAACGTAGGTGAATTCATGTTTGGCAGAATACAAAAGTCTGACTCCACCCAGAACTGCAACTGCCCAACGAATTGCATCAATCGCGTCGCTCAACGTCCCCGGCAAATCCCAATCGAAATCTTTAAAACTGGGCAACGCGGATGGGGGTGCAGGACATCTGATGTGCTGGTGCGGGGCCAGGTGCTGGGGCTCTACACTAGGTGCGTGCTTCAATAGAGTTTTGTGAATCTGGTTCAACTTGCCAGCGGATTTTTGATGTTAGTGGACTTCAGAATGGTGTCAGTTCCTACTAAGTAAAACCGTTCTTGACTTAGCCTACGAGAGAAGGCCCATAAATTGATTGGAACACGCGGTTCTTATCTTTTCGAGCTCGATATCGACGAAGAACCAGACGATAGCCCTCGTGACGCATATAGCGTGGATTCATTTCACTGTGGTAAGACTTCAGCTCGAAATCAGCATATGCCTCGCAGCCGAACAGTTTTCAGGCAATTGGACCCGATTCATGAAGTAAGTGTTTCTTCAAGCAACATTGGCGCTGCTCGATTTCTAACCAGCTCTAGCAATTCCTGCAGTCCCAACACCCATGTAATCGCGGTCGCAGTGGATATAATAGATCCCCCTTGAGTTGAGTTCCACCGCTAATTACAATTTGCATAGAACAATACGCCATACTATTTGGCATTCGTGGCAACCGAAAATATTTGTCCTGGTACAGAACTCACATTGGATTATAGTCCTGCAGAGCGGAGTACATGGGAAATGAAGAAGTATGAGGAAAAGTCAAGGTCCAAGAGGCTCAAGAATAAGAAACAACCACGCTGTCTATGCGGGACAAAGGAGTGTCGGGGATGGCTCTCAGTGGTGGCTTAAATCGCCGCTGAAACTGAATTTCTGGGTGCACGGTCAAAGCCATTTGCGTGGAGGAGAACTGTGTTTGTCCAACCTTTACGAGACGAGGAAAGCAGTTTGAAAATTTGGTCGCGTGGTCTTCCCACTATACCCCGCCTGTCGGAAATTGCTCTAAGACATCGAAGGATTTAAGGGATTCAGAGGAAAGCTGGACAGCAGCATTTGAGAGGACTGAATTTTCCACAGAAGCGTTACAAGTTATGAAGAATACTCGTTATCACAAAAAGGAACTCGAAATTTGCTTTATACATCCCAAATTTTTGCTATCTTTGTGGCCAGATTCGATTTAAAGACTATTTTGGCATAGATTATGACATTTAAACCTGAGGTGCAACACCTCATACTGAGTACAACATTAATTTTCGGAATTGATCAAGAAATCATGGTATTTCCCCTTTAGGCATCGTCCTGATGGTAATTCTGGGTATCCTAGTGCCTGATATTTAGCCTTAGGTCTGCTTGACCACACGCACGAAGTATAAGGGGCAGAAGAGCCTCCTGGCCAAATCCCACGAACTCGACTCCACCGAGAAATCTGTACCCATTCCATTTCTGAACGAGGTCGAAGCAAAATACGCTTGTAGAGTCAGAATTGGCCAAATACAGAAAATTTTACAGAACTTGAGTCGCTGGCGGCTAAATATTCTGTGAGTCTCTCAGAGTACTCATTCCATGCCCATGAACTTGTTGCACCGAGAAATTTGTACCCATTCCACTTTTGAACGAGGACAAAGCTAAATACTCTTGTGGAGCCAGAACTGCCCAAATACAGAAAATTTTACACAACTTACAGCCATTGTTGGAACCGAAGGCGCGAACGAAATTATCTTGTTTTGGTAAGTTTTCGAAGAATTCTTCTTCCCCGGCCTGGTGTCTCGGCGTAGAAATCACAGTGTTCGTGGTACTGGTTCCATACGTGGTGGATTCCGCCGACACTGCCACCCATTTGTTCCTGGATTTCCCGGAATGTTCTCCCAGCATCTTTCAGCGTGCAGATACGGGCCCGTTTCGTCGGAGTGAAGTGTGCATGAGACTCTCAGGGCAAGTAGAGGCCTTGTTTAAGTGAGAGGGATATGAAGCGAGCACAGAAGCGAGGTCGGTTGGTCGTGGTCGTGTCAAAAGTTGACGGGTTTGGTTATATTTTAACTGTTGTTTTGAACGCCCCGCAACCAAGATTGGCCATGTATAGATGGTTGGGAGGATTGGTACATCCATTTTGCAAAATGATCTGGGCAGCGGCATTGTAGAGACCCGCTCTCACGTGCGGTGGACTTTTCAATTGTGTAGCCCGAGGCTCTTGCTCCTGGGGAACTTAAAACAATGATTTGAACACTGCCAATAATTTCCATCGGGGCTCTTGCTCGCGCGGAGTGCAAAACAATAATTTGTTGCTGGAATAGAAGTTCCAGGATGCTCTTACGCACCAAGTTGTGCAAGATGTTGGGAATTGTGGGTTGGTGAAAAATGTCTGTGTAGTTGTCGTGCATACGGGAACGCGTTTGATTACTGTCCGATTGCTCAAAGGCATCGCGGGCACTATTAATCATATAGACGACGAAGACATCCTCATTCCTCGAATTAATTTCACATCCACACTCCCATCCAGGCAGCACTGTGAGTCCCGAAGCGTCCATGTGTACGGATGACTGTCATTCAAGGAAACTCCCCGGGCAGAGTTGAGTTATGTTGTAGCTTGTCAGCCCGCCTCGCATTGCGGGAGACTCTGGTGGGTCCCTCGGTGTTGATATTCCACAAAGCACCGCCTGGGCGACCCAATTGTGACTAATCCGCAATGTAGGCACAAGAAGCACTCACTCATCCTCAGCTCTCTGAGCTCGGGGCACGACCTCAGGCATAATTTGGGTATTCCAAGCCCTTTGATTTTCTCCTTGGCGGGTTTCGCTCCTAATGTGAGAACTCTCAACTGGGGAAATGAGCAGAGTGTGGCGTAGACAGCGGCATTCATCTAAACGAGGGAACATGAGGACAATGCAGTGTAAATGACTTGGAACATTACCTGCCGGGCCTCCAGCGCACATGTAGACGTGATTGAAAGACTGCGGAGGTCGGCGAAGTTGTTCTGAGCTACCAGTTCCAGCAGGATAAGAGGTCGCCGGCTTATAGAAAATACATCCAAAGCCCGGAGGTCTGGAGCATTATCAGCTAAGCGGTTGAGACAATTTGAAAGGGCGGGGCTCTGGTCCTCAAAAAGTCCATCAAGATCAAGGAGACGGACATCAATGAGGTGGGAAAAACAGTATGGATCAAGCATGTGAAAGATGGTAATTGGGGTTTCAATTCTAGTGAGGCGCGCGTATGTGAGAAGGGGGGGTCTCTCGATCATCGTGTAACAGGGTAACGAGGGAACAGCAGGGAAGCGGATCTGGAGCTGGAGAACACTGGGATGGCGGCCGAGGAAGTTGATGAGGGAAGACTGCCACACGGCCCTCGTGTTGCCCGTGAAGACGAAAGCTTTGAGCCTGGGGAACGTGCATAGAAAGAGGGGGTCGAAATGGGAGAATCGAAGGTCAGAAGTGGGATTCAGGGTGACCAAAATGCGGATGTGCTCGATATTCTTGAAGCTCTGGAGTACGGCGGCGATATTATCGTTGAACCTGTCCCTGAGGAATCATCCGTCAGCATATAGCATATGGTTGAATTGGTCGAAAGATGGTACATACAAGGTTTCGGTCGACGTGGTGTTGCAAAGCTGATGATCGGCATCCGCAACAGTGAACTCATGAGCGAGCTCTGCGAGCCTGGGAGACATGTTGACCAGCAGGGTCAGCTGCTGCGCGGAGATTTCTATTCGGCGGTACAACCTGCGTTGGATCGCAGTTAAAATGCCTCTGCACACCAAACAACACTCCACCAAGGCTCGTCGTGGCAGTTGCTGCAGGATCAGGTCACCGATCTCGATGGGTAAGGCTGAGAAGGATGCCATGGCGGTCAATGAGCAGGGGTTCCACATACCATACTTAAATACAAATTCGGAGCCGAGAGTCGTCGGAGGAGGCCGGGATTTGATGCACGGACCATTCAACAATCTGGCTAGACTGTTGATTCTACCCTCTGTGTACATATCTCCGAGGAGATCAAGGGCACCGATACTTTCAAGCTTTCTATTGCAATCAAGCGGCCGCTTTGGCAATCCCTCGCCTAGACGGCGCTCATCAGCTCGTTCACCAATGCTTTCGGTAAGTGGCCATAATAATAATATATGAAAGTGGAATCACAAGGCTACGACTCACCCGATCTGATGAAACCGGCCTCGAACTATTCTAGGGTTGTGGAGACATGTGATTTGTGGATGCGTATAAAAGCGGTTGAATAGCGGCGGCATTGTAATAATCTCCATTTTATATAACGTAGCCCAGAGAAAGATCTCCTTCACGCAATGTTACAGGTCCCTACCCTATATCCTCACCACCCGGCGGTGACGCTGCCACTCATCTTACCACGCCCGCAGTTTAGCAGCGTCTCAGCCGACGCACTCGTTGCCTGTTCACCCGAGCTCAGTGTCATTCCGGTCGAGTTCATCTACGAAGAGCTGCGTGGCAGGGCACCTCAGATGCTTGCGAACATACAGACCCTCGCTCTGTCCCACCTGCCTTCGACCCTCGTAAAGTCACACCAGCCCACCAAACTCAGGGTGCCTCTTCTCTCCTCGTGTACGCCGCCAATTTGATCAGAGCTCCAAGCGAGCTCCTGACTGCCATATTCGGACGTATAGGTGCAGACATCCGGGAAAACATCTCCGGGAGATCAAAAAACACAATCCCATGATGATTCCCTGAGCGACCATCTCAGGAACATTCCTCCTCAAGATCTACGAGACCTTGTAAAAGTATTTCATAGTGACACTTTGGCACATGCTGCAACTTACTTAGATATTGTTGAGTGCACGGAAACGGGATAAAACAAGGGCCACCGGCCGCAAAAAATTATCTCATTATTGGGTCTATAAACTACTGACTATACGAAATATAGCACAATGAATATGATTAAAGGAATGCGAGAGAGTCGCGCCATAAGCAAATTGACATAAGTGGATGGGACGACGGAACTAAGAGAAGAAGGAAAGATTGGGGTTGCCATAGATATGTCATGTATCTGAACTATTGCTAGGGGACCATGAGGTCTACAAATATAGGTATAGCCAAATTCCCATACAGAGCTCCACTTATCTGGAGACATGAATATGACCCCAGCTAAAATGGGCACCAAATCATGTTCAGTAGGAATATTGCCTACAGAAGTGTGCCATCCTCTAGTGACATCCCAGATACATAACATATCCAAAAACCAGATCAATTGGCCCAGTATTCATTGTGCTACAGCTGTCCTACTGAAAACTATGATATTTTGGAAAATTTTTCAGTATGTGATTACATCAAAAAAAGCGGTATTTGATCCTTTGAGGATTTCCAGCGCGATTCCGACGCACCTACTCTCAAGGTAATCCGATCAAAATTGAACCCGTGGCGCGTGTTCTAGTCAAAACAGTTGAAAACAGAAAAAATCGGTCCGCGCCTTATGTTCTACAAATTGCTGTAATGGCCATCTGCGGAATAGCAGCGACTATTGGCTGCTTGGATGTTAGAGGCCCAAACATGGCCTTGATCACAATGGTTACTTGGGAATGGTAGCAATAGAGAACAGTATAAAAGTAGTGTACTTGTTGCATCGGGAAGGTCATGACAAATTGTACATGATAGACGTGGTCGCAGAAAAAGGCTGGTCTCGAGTCCAGCAATTTGCGGATAGTTGGCAATGAATATTGAAAGACAGCGGTGACCGGGGCTTGTAAGAACTTTATAAAGCAGGGGCTCAATCCTGCACATAAGTCATGTATTAGCTTTAAATCTGTTCCGAGGTAGAAGGTACTGCACTACCAAATTTTAACACGTCGGGCAACGAGAAGTAGCACCCGCCTGGATTCCGGGTGGGCAAACGTAGCGATCTCAAAGATTGCTCTCTCCAGTGCAGTGGCCGCCTCAAGATTAAGTGGCCAATGAACACTCATGTCGTATTAATAATTTTAACAATTGGCTCGTAACAAAGCAGTCCACTGAGATTAAATGCACAACATTCTCTATGATAGCAGACATTTTAGCAAACACCTCGCTCATTTAGGGACTTACTTCCATTCGTAGCTACTGGACTCTTTTTAGTTACCGCCCCATGAAAATTCCTGTCGCTTACATGTTGGCTCGTTATACGCCTGCTGAGATGTACGTCCCCTTATTATATTTGTTCTATATCTTACTGACTTGTACCTAGTGCTATCTTATTTCCTAGGTGTCTGTTCAGAATTTTTTGTAGCTGCCCTGGTTCTTAGCCCCGGGCGCTTGCAGTATATCATATGCATGAGGAATATCGAACTGGAACTGGAACTGGAACTGGAGTTCTATTTCTCACCATACCTGGCCATAATAGCTACGCGGCGGTACTACTAGTAAACTAGTACGTGGTATGAAAGCTACGGTAGTGGTTTATTTACGGTTCATTTTGTAGGTAGGAGTGAAAAAGAAAAGGTGAAAACAATGGGGAAAGATTTGGTAGCGAGATATCAGAGGAGGGAATGTAA